>JAPQWV010000017.1:6162500-6762500 GCA_027422505.1 Craterostigma plantagineum
ATGCAACTAGGGGAACAAAGGAAAAGAAAATGATTATTACGTTAGATTAAGTTTACAATTAACTTTAGTTGTCGAAATTCCAAGTCAAATAACTTTTAAATCCTAATAGCATCTCCAACGTGACGCTAAACTGGGAGTTTGAAGGGGTGGAATAACTTCGATGAAACTCCAAAAGTCACATTAAATTTGGAGAAATGAATAGTAGTCCTCTATATGTAGGCACCGTTTCACCCTCTCTCTCTATATATTTTTTGTTTTTCAATTCTTTTTATGTTTGAGTTAATTTTAGGGTTAGGATTAATTAATTTGTGAAAACAAAAACTACAAGAGGAACTATCGGGGAGAGAGAGTGGGTTTCTTATATAACAATAAATTAATCATTTATAAATATATATATCAATAAAATCTATATAAATGGTGAGGATGTGATACAAACCGTCAATTCCAAATTGATTTAGTCTGTAGATTTCTCATTAATCAATAAAATAATAATAATAAAATTAGTGTAACCACCCACTAATACAATATTTTTATATTTCCTAATTCGTCCTTTTATTTTCAGTATTATGATTTCTTTATTAAATATAGAAAATATTATATAGCACACACCGGTGTGCAAAAAAATACTAGTTATTAATAATGGAACAGTATGTTAATGAACAAATCAATTCCATCTTTGGGCCGTATTCGAATTTCATTAGAAAATGGCAACGACCATAATATAATGAAATAATTTTTGGTAGTTTGAATTTTTAAATATTTGATATTATTAGATATTTTAATTATTAATTCTATTTTCAATAAAAATATTGTTAAGTTTGTACAGAGTAAATTAGGGCTAGGGAAAAATACCGAAATACCGAAATACCGTCCTTATCGTATCGAATTGTATCGAAAATTTTGGTATACCGAAGTTTTTGGTAAGGTATGATACCGTACCGAAAATTTCGATACGATAATGGTATGAAAGTTTTTAAAATTAGGTATACCGATTATACCGAATACCGAAATTCTAAAATTTTTAATATATTTTATATATATATATATATTTATACACACCTATATATATTATATTATTTTAAAGAATATAAAATGAAAAATTAAGGATCTTCTCAAACTTATTTAGCCAATAAATTATTAACTTATACACAATTTTATAATATTAGGTCTACCATATTTTACTTATGTAACTCAAGTAACGTTTAATTTTTGCCTTTTTTTTCATTATTTTGAAAGCGTGAAGATGCAATGCAATTATTTTTTATTAATCTTCACTAATTTTTTAAATATAGCCGCTTCGTTCTAATTAATCTGTATATAACGTTGTATTTTGTGGTTATGTAAAGTTTTTTGTCTTACTAAGGAGACTAGCTAAATATGTAAGTTATTTAAGGTTAAAAATCTTTTTATTTTGAAAAATTTGCTATTAATAATCTATCTTATTGGGGCATAAGGGGTTTGAATTGATTAAAAATTCCAAAGCAACGAATTAACGAGTTACGAGACATGCATGGTAAAAAACCCCCCGTGTGAATGGTTTAGAAGGTATAATACCGATACCATACCGAAATTTCGGTATGATACCGTATCGAAATTTAACGTATACCGAAATTTTGGTATGTTATTGGTATGATTTTTTTGGATACCGAAATTTCGGTACGATTTACGGTTTCACAGTTTTGGTACGGTATACCGTAGCGAACCACCCCTAGAGTAAATATAGAGGAGTTGGTTGGAGTATGTTGTTCAAACTCTAAAGCTGAAGAATTGTATTGTAGCCACTACATATATAGAGGAATGATTGGACATCTATCACTATAGGTACGCGATGTTTGAAAAATTTTATGTTTTAGGTAAGGGTTGAAACATTTTCACATCCTAAATGCAGCTAGAAATACACTATCAACTATGACAACAACAATAATAATATGTCGCATAGTACATTTGATGTGTATGCTTTATATCGTGTATTGTAGTAAGTATAGTAAGTTTTTTTTTATATATTTGATTAATTACTTTCTAAATTGTTTAATATTTTTTATGACGAAATTATAATTTAGATAAAACTAACACACCAATTAGCCGTTATTATGTGGGTAGATGAAAGATAACAATAACTAGTATCTTTGCACACTCAAATATGTGTGTTATATAATATACTAGTACTATCTGCACACTCTATGCGTGTGCTTAAAATATAATTGTTTTAATTTTAGTTTTGAAATTTATAACTTACGTTTAGTAGATATATATTTTTTATATATATAAAAGGAAAATAACGATTAGGGGTATAAGTATAATAACTAAATATTGAGGGGTTAAATGTGATAATTATTTAAATAATGAAATTAGAAATAGAGAGGTTAAATTGTAAATATTTGCAGACCAAATTAGCAGTTAATGGCCATCTCTCACCCTTAACATAATAGTATAGACAGTATAGATATTTATATTAATAAAATAATAATTAACTAAAAATAGATGGGCTTGAAAAATATAAAAATGTAATCTAGGGGTGATTTTCTTTCTTTTTAATATTTTTTAATTAATTTAAAATAACAAACTAAACACTGTTTATCCAAACTCTGAGACATGATAAAAGTGTATAATAGTAATAATAAATGGGGTCTTTACACATAAGTACCTATTTGGATAAAAACTTGTAATTTAGTATCCTGACAGGATTTTTTTATATATAGGTACCTAACAGAATAAATTTTTTGCACATAGGTACCCGATCACCGAAAGTACAACATACAACACATTTGGTACCCTATATCAACACATTTGGGTACCATATATAACAGAAATGGTACGACATATGCTATATTTAGGTACGCCCTATGTAACTCTCATGTATGCCGTAGGTACGAGGTATGCTATATTTAGGTATCCTATATCAACGTTTTATGGTACGCAATATACACACAAGAAGATACTACATGACTAAAGAACTGGTAAAAATTAAATCGAGTACCTATCTGTAAAATTTTCTGACATGATACCTATGTGTAAAAGTTTTATCCAATTGCGTATTTTTCTATAGATTCACGGTAATACATTGACAGACTATATATATGTATGAAAAAAGAAAGAGTTGGTCGCGAGTAGTAATTCAAACAGCTGCACTTGCGAGCTATCTATGCACCAAACCGCACGTGAATGCTTGGAAAACAATTTTTGTTGCAAAATAACTTAAAATGCTACTATATATATTCGTATCAAGAATAAACCCCCTACTTAAATCAAATGAATCTGATTAATGAATAAATGATTAATTTCATGGATTTCTCTTAAGAGTTGGGTATAGTTTTTGCTTTGTATATAACCTACGCATGTCTCTGCCTACCACTCATGCAACCAACAGTAGTCGAGTACCGAACTTACTTAGAACTAATATTCGGACAACCTTCTTAGACTTACTTAACCTAATAAATACACACACACACACATGAAATTCGACAAATAAGAGATCACGATGAAAAATAAACATAAAGTAGGCCTCGACTCGATTTTGTTTTAATATATACATGTTCTATAATAGAAAAGCCCAATGTAAAAGCTAAATACCAGCATGGCCCAAATACCACACATAGGCCCAAATAGAGCCCATTAATCTACGTAGTTACGTTAGAGGAAATTGCCTTGGTTAGTTCAAAAAAGAAAGAACAAAAGAAAAATTAAGGCCGGTCACGAAAACGGCGTCGTGTCGAGGTTGTTTGTATTAATAAGGAAAATATAAAATACCATCGCCCAAGCTGTTCGAATTCAAAAGCTAATCGGAAATTTCACTGAGAGCTGCTCAATTTTTCATCAATGTCGAGGATATCTGCGTCGCATAATCTCCCTTCCGACGTCATCCAAGTGATGGATCAGCTCGAACGCCATTGTTTGGCTCCAGACAGTTCTCTAATTTCGAAATCCACCTACTACGATCTTCAATCGGTAGTTAAAGGCCTTTCGCTAGGTTTTTTTTTTTCCTTTCATTACTCTCTATTTGGGGATAATTATGACGGTTTTAGTTGGGTTTCGTAAATACAGGCTAGGGAGGAAATGTGCAAGGAGAGGCAGCGGTATTTAGAAGCCCTGGTAATCACTTTTCCTAGTTATTCACTTATTTGCTTTTGTGTTCGTTTCAAATTTAGCTTCTTTTGGTTATCTAGTTCATGGGCTGACGCGGAGTGTAAATAAGTGTATCATAATTTCGTTAAATGTGCCATCGACTTTGTATTGTTAGTGTCACTCACTTGTTCTTCATAGCCTGGTTATTGTTTATTGACTTATGAACAAAATATTGATTTAATTTGGATTCATTATTGGATCGTGCTCAAGTAGCTGTAAACAGATTCGTATCAGATGTGATTGGTAGTTATCGTGGATCTGTGCTGTGGTATTCCAGCTAACCTCAGGTTTATGTCTGTATGTTCAAAAGTTTATGGTGTGGAGCTCTAATCAATATAATAGTCCTGTTATTCCCCTACGGTTTTGACAGCGTGATGACGCTTAAAACATATTTGATCTTTTATTTACAGAGTTACATTAGTGATTTTCACGTATGAAATATTGATCTCATTTCTTGAATCTTGATTGTATGCCTATAGTAATCTTCGATCGGCCGAGAAATTTTGCAACCTTTTTTGAACAACTGTCGTTCATTATTCCCGGCTGGCGTAGAAGTCTCTTGCACGGGCAAAGGAATCGTGCTTGGGTGGGTTACAATTTGTGTTGACTGTGACTTAATTTTGACGGTTAAATTGTGCAGGCGGTGTACATAGAGGCCATATCAATGGTGGAAGAATATCAACAGACGGGTTTGGGTGGCCTTCGTGATGTTCAGGGTTTTAATCCGCAACTTGGATTGAGGAACTCACCTCAGGTAGATCTACTTTCATTCATGAAATATGTCCACACATTTTGTGTGAGTGTTTTTCTATAAAAACAAATGGGAGTGCTGTGCTTCTGGATAAAAAGGATTCTTTATGAGGTTTATTCAGGTGTCTGTTTGAACACGTGGGTGAGATATTTTGTCAGCTGCTGAACATTTCTATTCTTACAGAGCTTGGCTCTCTTGAGGTTATTGATTTTCTACAGCAATTTGAATTATATTAATTTTTTGAAATTACTGAATGAAGATCTGTTGAATATTTCCTCATAAATTGAATTTTATTTTTAAGCATTACTGTGTTTTCGGACTGTCAAGGTGACAGTTGAAAACATGAATCTTTTAGGTTTACGAGGCCCTTGAGTATCGAATGATTGTTGCGGAAGCTGCTCAAAAGTTGAGGCTTCCTCTTATCTCCAAAGATGGTGAGATCCATGAAGATGAAATTGAGAAATTGAGTATCGTTTCAAGAAGCTCGCTCGATAGTTCAAGCACCAGCATCACTGTGAGTTCGGGCGCAAATTCAGCTAATTACAATAATACCTTTGCAATTGCTGCTTCTGCAAATAATAGTGATGCATCAGAACCTGAAGTTGGTGGCGTCCCAAATAGGTTCCTGGGGATAACACCAACCTATTTGTGGCAAACACAGGTTCAACAGTCACCAACGTCAATGGTATGAATATAACACCTGCCGACGTATATGATACCTACATGTATGTATTATGTTATACATTGAAAATTTTCATCGTTTCACTTAAGTTTAGTATAAGTTCATCGACCACTTGATTTACTCTTTGATTCAGGACACTACAGAATACCAGCTGTTGCTTGCACGTGAGATTGCTATTCGTTTAGAAGCCAAATGTCATAAGTTGGCTGATGCCATCATCATGGACAGCAATGGTCAGTTTTTTTTTGTTCTTCATTCTCGTGGTGGGGACAATTGGAAGCGTCTATTTTACCATATTCTCTACATTAGTTTAGATGCTCGATAGTAACTGAAAAACAAGAGAAAACTAGCTATAAACCTTTCGTAGCCTGAATTACTATTGCAAGATCTATTTCTTTATTTATTAATTTTTGCTTTATTTTGAGCATGCTTTAGCTTTCTTGACTTATGCTCCTGCATTTATGCCGTCATATGCTCTGAAAGTATTTTATTGACTGCATCCTTGTTTATGGCTTTTAATTGTTTTTATTTGAACGCCAAGAATCTGCGATATTCCATTGTCTTTTTTGGTTTTAATAGACTCATCAATTGGCCATCAGAGTTTGACCTCCAGTCTTCCAGAAAGGTCCTCTCTCTCACACTCTATCTCTCACTCTCTCTACATATATATATATATATATATATACCTCCTTCCCTCTCGATGGCATGCGCTTACGCTGATACACAAAGCAACAATTTCGATGTGGGCGCTTCACTTAATTTTGAATGTTGCAGGGTGAAGTTAATTATTGAGGAGATTGAAAGAGAAGAATTAGAATGGAGGGAAGATCTCTATTCCTCTGATAGAAAATTTACTGAGTATTATAATGTACGCAACATATTTTCTTTGTTTTTTTTTTCTCTAAATGAGCACCTTGCTAATGAATGATTCACCATCATTAATGATAGTGTTTTTGTTTTTTTTTTTTGTTTTTACTGAAGGTATTAGAACAGATTCTTGGGGTGCTTATAAAGCTCGTCAAGGATATAAAGCTCGGACACCAGCATAAATATGTAAGACTGATCTTATTCATGTGAAACTATGCCCGTACTAAATTGACCAGACTATTTATAACTTCCTTTTTTCACAAGTTCGTTTTATATTTTCACAGGATGAATTACAGAAAACTTGGTTGTGCAAAAGATGCGAGACCATGAGTGCTAAACTAAGGTTTCTCTTTGCCCGTATCACTTGATGTTTAAAAAAAAAAGTTCCGACAAAAGTCATCTCACAGTATTCCCATATTGTTGTTGTGTTTGGCTTTGGGTTCCTACTCTGAAGAGTTTTAGAACATATTCTTCTGCTTGAAACCTACACCACAGAAACGATACCTGCTCTTCGCAAGATTAGGTATGAATTTCAATACATCTTTCGTGTAAAATCGTTGGTAAGAAAGAGAAAACTGAGCTGTTTTACTCTCACTACATAGGAAACATTTAGTTGAATCGACAGAGGAAGCTTCCCTTGCATATAATAAAGCGGTATGATGATATAACCTTAGTTTTTTGTTTGTATTTATATTGATTGTCGTCGTAGTTTTCACTGATACATTTGGTCATTGTTTACCAGGTTACTCGACTCAGAGAGTATCAAGGAGTCGACCTTCACTTCGACAACATAGCAAGGCAATACCATGAGATTGTGAAGGTAATAAACGATCTTTTCCCTTGTATATCATCAGCCTTTTTACATGCAAGTTTATTATATATCTGGGAAGATTTTCGAATGCATGCCATGCCACCCGTCATTTAAATAAGAGTTGCATCTGTTTTGCAGAAATTGGAAAATATGCAGTGGACAATTAGCCAAGTTGAAATGGATCTGAAGCGCGATCATCCTAACTCATAATATATCTTTCTTTCTTTTATCATATGTTCGTATAATATTAAACATTGTCCTGTTTTTTTTTTTTTTCTTTTTCTTTTTTCTTTTTCCTTACAAGTTGCAGCAAGTGGTTTTTGTGTTGTACGAGAGTTTTTTGTGTTGTACGAGAGTTTTTAAGATACAAACATCAACATCTAAATTCTTGTTATTGTTATTTACATTTCATTCATTTTGTTTGTATATGCTATATTTTGAACATTTTGTTTTCTCATATCTTATATATTTCTTGTTTTTTACTTGTCAAAGTTCTTGAAATATTTGTAGAATGATTAATTAGAAAGTAAATATATACATGTCGAATCCCTATTTTTTCAGTGCGAGTAGGGCCCCAAAAGATATTTTAAATTAGGTTTCAGACCCATGTCAGAAAATTTATAGTTTTAAGGACCCGATTTTTATGAAATTTAGAGATAAGAACCTAAATTTTCCCAAGTGTTATGCAGTGTACATGAAGTGGTACTTGGTGAACAGAGAAGTGGTACTGTAGACCCATGAAGTGGTACTGGTGAACAGTGAAGTTGTACTTTAGATTCATGAAGTGGTACTGTTGAACAAAGAAGTGGTACAGCGAACCCTTGAGTGTTTCTGCAGAAATCGGGTCTTTAAAACTGTTAGAGATATTTTATTGTGTTCATTTTAGTCTTATGCCTATGTTCTGTAGTTTATCTTAATCTAGGACCTAATTGTGAATATACCTAACTTGTGGGTATATTAGTTATATCGGGCCCAATAGCACATTAGGGTTATACCCTAAACAATGCTTTGTTTAGGGTTACTGATTCATATTAAGAGTTGAAGCATATTGTTAGAGAACTTGCGCATATCCCTTCGTTCAAACTCTACAACACGTCTAGTGGTATTACAGATCGTTAGCTTCTGTAATTCATCATCTAAGGTAATCCCAATTATATGATCATGTCAAGGTTGGATAAACCGGTCTAACAAGTGGTATCAGAGCCAAAATCGTTGATCAAATTCATCGAAGTTTACTGATATTTTATTCTATTTGAATTTCGATTTTTCGCTCTGTGTTTCAAAAATTATCAATTCCTTCTCGTCCAAATTCCTAGATTTTTCTCGGCTTCTGAAGAACGCATAGGAGCATATCTGCCTTCTCATAATTCTTGATCGAAATTATCAGTTTTTATTTTCGGCCGAAGAACAGATTTTGACGACGAACAGGAAATTTTTTTTCGAAGAGGAGATACTTCTCGAGATCTCTCAATTTAAATTGCTCGAAATCTGCTATTAATTTCAATTTGGAGATTCTCGACATTCCTCTCGATATCGACCTTAACTTCTATTTTGCTTGTCTCGATATCCTGCTCGAAATCCATTGTCAAATTTCAATTCAGCACTTCTCGACATTTCGCTCGAAATTTGTCGTCTATTCAATTTAGCATTTTTTTCTTTCTTTTTTCGACATTCCCGAAATCTGCAGTCAATTTGGTGCTTCTCGACATTCCTCTCGAAATCCGACTCAATTTCAATTTCGCGTCTTTCGAACTTTTCATCGAGTCAAGTCTAAGTTTCTCGAAATCTTTATCGAAGTCTGTCTTTAATCTCAATTTTAAGCTTTTCGAAGTCTTTTCCGAAATCGTATTAAATTTCAATTTCATGCTTTCTCGACATTTTACTTGAAATATCTCTCAATTATAAGGTTCTCGAAGATTGACCCCGAATTTCAAAGACTTTCGAACTTTTTCAAGCTTCTCGACATTCTCCTTGACCTCTACCTTAATTTCAAAATCTTCCTTACTTGAAATCCTACGATTTTCGACATCTTTCTTGAAATTAATCTCGATCTCACATAAATTTCTCGAGAAGCTACACTTCAAAATTCAGAACTTAATTTTACAGTTTAAAAATCTTGATATCCTCCTCTTTCGAAATCTACTAATCCCATCTCGAAATTCAAAACTCCTTGTTAATCAATTAGAAAAATCATCACTGCTGCTCCTACCAAATTATTTCTAATTCACAATCAGTTCTCGATAAAATTAATTTTTTTCGAAAACCATCTCTGATTTTGAACTTCTCAAAGTATCCGCAAGCCTCATCAAGATTTCGAGTAGATCTTTCGAAGACGTTAATTTATTGAATATAAATATGATCAGACTTCTATTTCGAAAATCCCATCTAGTATCGTCATTCGATAATCGCATTTTTTAATTATTTAAAAAATATTAATTTAAATTAACTCCTGTGATTATCTTATCTTTCATATATTTTTCTAACATCGTTTGAAACATCTTAGATTTAGCTGATCAACACGATTAAGATCCACATCCAACCTACCACAAGAATGGACCTATATTCGCTTGGAAATGACACAAGACCTCCCATCCTCAAGAGGGATGAATATACAACATGGACACTCAGGTTCATGAACTTCATAGACAGCATGTAGACCTAATGTACGAGTCCATCACTGAAGGCCCAACTCAATTTTGGATTAATATTCCTGGAAATCCAGACAATGATCCACCCGTTCCAGCCTCCAGGGAACCGAAACCTCGTTCGGCCTACACTGAAGCTGAGAAACTCCGATCTCGCACCGATCGTCAAGCCAGAGTATATCTCTGCCAAAGCATTCCAAATGACATTTTCATGTAGGTCAACAGTCTACCAACTGCCAAGGAAATGTGGGATGAAATTAGTAAAATGATGCAATGAACTGAATCTGGATACAAAGCAAAGAAATCCAACATTCTCACTGCATATGACTCATTTAAAGCCAAGGATGGGGAAGAACTGTATGAGACCTATCACGATTTCTGCCTTTAGTGCATGAGATGAGAAAGATCAATGCCACCAGAGCTGGTGAGGAGATCGACATACGATTTCTCTCTGCACTACAGCCAGAATGGAGGAAAATAGCAAGTAATATCCGCCATAACAAGGACCTAGAAGAAATGGAGATCCATTGTCTCTTCGACAGTCTCCCCTAACATGTTGACATTAGTGAGATTCAGAAAGCATCGAAAGAAAGGCAACCATGGAAACCTAGCCCTAATTAGTAACCGAAAAACAAGGAAGAATTCAAAGCCTATACAGAATCTTAGCTCATCTAAAGAAGACAATGATAACATCGGTGTAGAAATGGATCCCAAACTGGCTGACATTACAAAACAAATGTCTTTGATCACCAAGCGATTTGATTCATATGCTAAGAATAGATCCTCAAATTGACTGAGGACAAGCTCCTCGAAGAAGCGGGACAGAAAGACTGACGAACCTGAACCCAAGTCATCCCTGAAAGATAAAAAATGTTGCGGCAAGCCAGACCACTTTGCTCGAGATTGCTTCCTATCAAAGACCAAAAACATTGACTACTACACCAAGAAAGTCCAACTTCTCAAGCAAAAATAGTCGGGTGTCGTACTCATGGCAGGAATCATGGCTTGAGGATACCTCTGAGAGTGAGGAGAAAACCTGGCGCTCATGGCAAATGTCGAGGCTGACTCTGAAGATGAGGAGCACAACTCTGCAGCTACTCCCTCAACCGACTCATCTTCAGAAACAGAGGTACACAACTCCCACTCCAACTTACATAAACAACTTTTTTTGCTTCAAGATAAACTAACGTCGATGGTTAGGGAAAACAAATCGTTAGAAACTAAGCTAGAAAACAATGGAAAAGTCTTGCAGACCGAACTAGTAGAAAAAGCTAAGTTAAATTCTTTCCTACACCAAGCTCATGATACCTCCCTCAGACTTGAAACTAAAGTAAGAGATCTAGAAGAGAAACTGATCGAAAAGGAAAATGATTTCTAGAACAGTGAGGAAGAGCGGAAGTCTATATCCCTACAATATGAATTCATATCTAAAGAACGGAATCGTCTATATTCCAAAATAAAAAAACTTGAGGATTTCCTAACAAAAAGAAGACAAACAGATAGAACGATCTTTTTGAACAAGCCTAGAGACATAGAATTTTATGATCCACGTGAAGGATTAGGTTTCGTTTCAGGCTCTATCCACCAATCGCGAAAAAACACTACCTCTTTATGACCTTACTTTTCTAGGATTGAATGTATCTAGTCTAATGCCTTTCACGAGCTTATCTGTACTTGATGTACTAGAGAAAAATAAGAGAAATAGAGAGGACTGGGCCGAACCCCACTTGACTATGATGAACTGAATAATAGTTACAGGACAAAGAAAACATCTTTATCTGATGACTATTTACCTATTTATACACCCTCTTCTGAAGAAGTAGGTGTCAAAAATTCAAGTATCTCCAGTCCTTATATACCGTCTAATATCAAGAAATCTTTGATTTGCGCTCGACCTTGGAGTACGAAAAGATTGTCTCTCAAGTAGAAAATGACGTATTATTGACAATTATTTCCTCACTCAAAGAACAAATCAACAACACTATCACTTCCTTCCACAAATGCCTTTAGCTGAGTCTAAAATAGAAACTCCAACCCAGAAGGAAATGAAAGGGAAGGAGATAGGCACAGGGGACGAACTACTGTTTACAAATCGTGCTCCTACTTCTAAAGAGACGGAGGAATTCAAATTTAGAGTATCCAGTTCAAATTCGCACAGTAAACGTCTGTAGCACGCCAAATCTGACCATGCTACATTTCCATCCAGAACTTCATTTTTTGAACCTATACAAACACCCATGCTTTCAAATTTTCACTATTCCTACGATGATGCACTTGCCCTAAATTCTCGTTTTAGATTAGCAAATGCCAGCATAATCAAGAGCGATGCACGCTTCTTTGCTAAGTCAGGCTCGCAAACTCAACCAGAAAAGACACAAACAAAAGGAACGACTGACTTTCTAGCTGAAATATCGCGCCTCCAGGACATCAATAAATTACAAGAAAAGGAACACCAAAATCAATTTGAAATCTTCAAGTTCGAAAAAGAAAACTTATGAATGATATTTCCCTCCTTAGAAACTTAAACAAGCTTTCATCTGAAGTTAGTTCTTCTTCAACTTATGATTTAACTCCTAATATTGTGCCAAATTTGACTACAGGCAAGAGAATAAATAAGAAGACGAAGACGATGACCTGGGTGCGAAAATCAAAATCAGAACCCACTCCTAGCAAGACTTTTTGCTTTACCACTTCCGCTCCTGATGAACAAAATCTTATTTCTTCAAATAATATTAAGTACTATGATATTTCCCGTTTTAATAAATCTATTGCGTATAAAAGGCATCATTTTACTACTCGACTGTTTTTATCTCGTGCAAATCATGCCTCAAACACTCCCACATTCAATCGATCATTGAACAAAAAATCCACATAAATTAAGGTTAAACAGATTTGGGTGCCCAAGCAAAAACATCACTCTACATCCCCTCAACACTCAAAACAAGGATTGCAGCGATGGATTCCTAAGCTTCACCTTATGGTCCAAAGCAACGACTACCCTCAATACTAACCCTGCTACTAGTCCTACTACATCATCTACTAAGAAATGGACAGTGCCCTCAAATGGGTACCGAAATGTTTCTAATTTTGTTCCTCTTGCAGGCCCATCATGTGTGGTATCTAAACTCAGGTTGCTCCACACACATGAATGGGAATAAAGAACTGTTAAGCAACTACACTGAAAAATATGGCGGCAAAGTACGTTTCGGGAACAACGAGTCATTCCCAATCCTAGGACGTGGAGATCTTCATCACGGAAATCTGACCATCCAGGACGTCTCATACGTCAAAGGACTAGGACATAATCTATTCAGCATTGGTCAACTTTGCGATAAAGGCATCGAGATCAACTTCAAAGCACGAAAATGCAGCATCAATGACGACTAGGGCAACAACCTACTCCATGGCATTCGAAAAACAAATCTTTACACGATTGATCTTAAAACAACCATCCCGCCCACGAATATCTGCCTACTCTCTAAAGCCTCAACTCATCAAAACATCCTCTGGCACAACCGCTTATCACATCTAAATTTTAAAGATCTAAACAAATTATCAACTAAGCAACTCGTCACAGGACTGCCAAATCTTACATATCAAAAGGAACACCTTTGTCGTGCGTGTGAACTGGGAAAAATGAAAAGAGCATCTCACAAATCCAAACACATTGCTTTTTCTTCCCGACCTCTAGAGCTTCTTCACGTTGATCTATGCGATCCAATGAGAATAGAAAGTCAGTGGTCGCAAATATATTCTTGTTCTCGTAGACAACTATTCCAGATACACGTGGACGAAATTCCTACGAAGTAAAGATGAGACCCCCTCCATACTCGAAACATTCGTGACAACCATACATAATCTGCTACAGACTCAAGTTGGGTATCATTAGATCTGATAACGGTACAGAATTTAAAAACAGCCGATTGAGTAACTTCTATGTGTCTCAAGGCATTTCACAACAATTCTCAGCTGCTGGAACCCCACAACAGAATGGAGTCGTCGAACGAAAAATCGAACCCTTGTTGAAGCTGCACGCACAATGATAATCCAATCAAATCTTCCCATTCATTCTGGACTGAAGCACTAAGCACTGCCTGTTTCACTCAGAATCGCACATCAACCCACAAAAGATTTGAGAAAACACCTTACGTGATCATTAACAGATGTTCGCCAAATATTTTGTTTCTTCGAATGTTTGGTTGCAAGTGTTTTATTGCAGATGACCGAAGTAACAAAGGCAAATTTGACCCCAAAGCACTTGAAGGCATGTTCATTGGGTACTCCTCGACGTCCAAAGCCTTTCGAGTATTTCTCAAATTTTTTTTTTGGTAAGAAGATTTTCATTACCACATGGGATCAATGTCAGCTACATTAAGGCACACCAAAACCCAAACCAACCAAGCAACTAATTAAGTGCAGTATAACTCATTCATTTATCCACTCCTCTTTGTGATGGTTTCGCAAACCTCAATCCACGCACTTGATCTTTAAAGCTCTTCTTGAACATCTGGAACAGCTCCATACCAGTCTTTCACTCGAGCCATGAGTTCTAGCATTCCGCTCCTTCCACAAATAATACGCAATAGCTGCCATGCCGCAATTTGGATCTTTCATACAATATTCTTGTGCTTCGCCAACCGAGCTAACTTGTGAGTCCAGCCAGCGAAATAGCTGGGAATGTCAGTATGTAACCACCTGCTAGCCTCATTCAATAGTACTCTGCTATAATCACAGCAAAACAACAAATGTATCAAGCATTCCTCGTTCTGTTTGCATAAGACACAGCTTGCATCACTAATAGGTATCCCCATTGTGCAAGCCTGTCTCTCGTGAGTAACTTCTTATGCATGATAAGCCACAGTATAAAAGCATGTTTGGGTGCAGTCCAACGGTTCCAAACAACAGCTGCAGAAGCCATGTGTTCCCGAGGTCCCTTAAGCCAAAGATATCCTGAGTTGATAGAGTAACAACCATTCCTTGTTGCTAACCAGTCCCCATTCCTATAGCCCTCCCGAAGCATATCTCTGACTTTTAAGAGTTGGTTCCATTGCCAGCTACCACACCCTGCTCTCTGATAGGCCCAGAAATTGGTGTCCTTTAAGTAGAAGCAATGTAGCCATTGATCCAAAGGTTGTCCTTTTTCCTCGATATATCCCATACCTGTTTCCCGATGCTAGCAAGGTTCCACGTACCACAGTGTTTGATGTCAAGACCCCCAAAACTCTTTTTCAAACACACAGTGTCCCATGCTACCAATGCCTTGATTTTACCCACAACACCTCTGCCCCAAAGGAATTCCCTACAGATTTGGTCAATTCTTTTCACTATACTTGTAGGTAGCAGATATATGGAGCTTCAATGACTATGTAATGCCATCAGTACAGAATTAATAAGGCAACATCTACCCGCATATGAGAGATTCCGTGATGTCCAACACATGATTCTCTTGGTTATTCTTCCCACTAGTACCTCACAGTCAGATTTGCTCCATTTAGTTGATGACATTGGCACACCAAGATACTTCATTGGAAATGTCCCCACAGTGAACCTAGTTAGTCCCAGAATGCTCAGTTTCACAGAGTGAGTAGCCCCTGCAATGTAAATGCTGGATTTTAATGGGTTTGCTCCCAGACCTGAGACTCTCTGGAAGTGCTGTAGACTGTCCATTATCAGAGCTACAGAAGGATGACGAGCCTTACAGACAATCAATAGATCATCTGCAAAGCAAAGGCACACTATGTTTAGCTGTTTACATAGAAGATGGAACTGAAAACCATCCATCTTCGAAGCAAGGGACAGTCTCCTAGTTAGATACTCCATAATCAGCACAAACAGCAAGGGTGATATGGGGTCTCCCTGTCAGTCCTCGGGCACCCTTAATATTGCCTTCCAGTGTCCCATTGATAGCCAGTCTGTAAGTGACAGTAGTGATACACTCTCTGACCCATGCCACAAACTTGACAGGGAATCTGAGGTGCATGAGCAGTCCAAGTAGGAAATCCCATTCAACTGTGTCATATGCTTTTCGAAGGTCAATCTTCATCATGCACCTAGCTGTCACCTTCCTTCTATTGTACAACCTGAGTAATTCTTGGCTGATCATGATGTTATGGACAATAGATCTGCCAGGCACAAAGGCCCCCTGATTATCATGTACCAGTTTGGGTAGAACTGCTATTACCCTTGCACATAGAAGCTTTGATATGCACTTATAAACTGTATTGCAGCAGGCAATGGGCCTATAATCCCTTCCTATTCTAGGCAGGTCAGTTTTTGGCACAAGAGTTATGGTTGTAGTATTTAAGGATCTGTGGAGCCTCCCAGTCTCAAAGAACTCCAGGACAGCAGCAATTAGATCATCCTCAATTACAGGCCAGACTGCCTCAAAAAATTCACTACTGTAACCATCTGCCGGGTGCTTTGTATAGAGAATATGGCATCTTTAATATCTTTTCTGGTGAATAGGGCAATGAGGTTGAATTGTTCCTCTACATTCAATGTGTTCCCCTGTTTGATGGCCTCTTCATCAATTCCTCCCAAGTTGCTAGTTGCATATCCCAAGATGCTTCCATAAGAGGCCACTAGATAGGAGGCTATAGCAGAAGGGTCTTCCAAAATCATTCCTTCATCATTCTCAACTGAAGTTATTCTGTTCCTGTATACCCTTTGCTTGAATGAGTGCATGGAGGTACTTAGTATTCTTGTCCCCCTCCTTAAGCCAAGTAGCTTTGGCCTTTTGAGCTAAAAATCTGGTACATGCTCTGCTGATGAAGTGGAACTCTTCAGCTGCAGTTTTCTCATGCTCTATTAGAATTGAGTTCAAAGGATCAGCACTAAGGGCTTCTTGAGCTGCTTCCAATTTTAGCCTGGTTTTCTCAGTTTTATGAACAATGTTAGCATTGTTGTCCTTGTTGAGTTTTTTCAAGTGACCTTTAATCTTTCCCAGCTGTTGTACTAGGAGCCTGCCTTTGGATTCCTCCATGGAGCCCTTAGTCCAGTTATTCCCAACCACAGAGAGGAAGTTAGGGGAATCCACCCACATATTAAAAAATTTGAACTCTCTTCGAGCATGAATCTGGGCCCTACAACTCTTAAGTAGTATGGGAGAATGGTCAGATAAACCTTCAGGCAAGAAGTGAGCCTCAATGTTCGTGTACTCCTGGATCCAAACAAGATTACCAAATGCCCAGTCAATTTTGCTATAGATCCTGGAATCAGCTCCTTGTTTATTGGACCATGTGTAGTGCTGTCCTTTCCTTCGTATTTCCTCAAGGCCACAATCCTGTAGGCAGTTCCTAAAGGCTTCATATTCAGATGGCTGAACCTGTGATCCCCCCAGTCTATCTGCATTTGACAATACATTGTTGAAATCTCCCCAAACAATCCATGGAATCATTGATTCATTAAGGTGCCTCAGTCCATCCCATAGTTCTTCTCTCTTTGCACTGCGATTATGCCCATAGACACAGGTCTTGTGGAAGCTCTCTCTGTTTCTCCACTTTCAGATGGACTAGTTGGTCAGTCTGATGTATGATGGTGACTCTCCATTCTGTAGTCCACAAGACTATTATTCTACCATTTGGGTGGTTATTGAGATTATGTACAAAGTTCCACCCTTTGAAACAACGGGTCATGGCTGTCTGCACCCTATCTTTCTTTAGTTTGGTTTCTACCAGGCACACCAGATTAAATCGGAAGTCTCCCACACATCATCCTAATCTCAGCCTGTTTATCCGGGGTATTCATACCCCGTACATTCCAAATAAGAGCCTTATCCATTAGGAAGGAGCACGTCCCCCTTTTGTGTCTGCCTGTGTCCCAATTCTGTCATGGTCTGCTTTTGACAGTTAAGCTTGACATGCTCTTGTCCAGGACCTCCACTATCCTGTTCAGGAACATCTATCTGCACCCTGGTATTCTGGCTTAGTGTGGCAGTACTATTCATCTTCAGTTTCCTTCTTCCTTGAGTGATCCATCCTTCATCTTTATCAGGTATCTTTCCTCTATGGGGACAGGCTGCTGTTCTGGAGCTAGCGGTGCCTCTCTGTTAACAGGTTGCCATTCCTTCATTATAGCCTTCCTACATACTGCCATGGTATGTCCGTATTTGCCACAAACACTGCACTTTTCAGGTTTCTACTCATAGGAGACCTCTTGTTCAACCAGCTGATTGTATTCATTCAAGAAATTGACCTTTTCCCCCAGTTCTGTTTTCAGGTCTACTTCTACCAGAACCCGAGCATATTGGACCATGTCCTTCCTCATTGTGACCTCATCTGCCATTATAGGAGTTCCTACAAGGCAAGCAATCTTGCTAAGCCCTCTCATCCCCCAGTATTTTAATTCCAGATGGGGAAACTGCACCCATATAGGAACCTTGTCAATGTCTCCCTTCTTGAATTGTGTAGTGTCTGTCCAAGGAGCAAGTATCACCGGTTTTTTTATCAAATTGGAGCACCTCAGATTGAAGTATCATATCCTTGATTTCCTCAGTTTCAAACTTTGCTATGAATAAGCCCACTCGGATTTGCATCACTTTCTGTAGCCCGTACTTTTTCCAGACACGATTCAGGTACCCATTCATTACAGCAAAGGGGGGGTTAGATCCCAACACATAGCAGATAATTGCTGATTTCCAGGATTTCACCTCATCAGCGACATCATCCATGATGATTCGTCCAACTACCTGGTCCCCTTCCTTCTCAGGTGCTACGTACTCAAGCTTCGTACCATCATTTCTTAGCTTTGATATATCAAATTTTGCCCAGACCGATTGAGGATTTTCTATGTCTGTTCGACCTTTTGTCCAATCAACTGGTCTCGAGTATGCTCCATTTCCTTCCCATCCCGAGTTAACATCGCAACATCTTTGGTATCATCCATAGTACTGATGAGATTGTCATTGATCATATTAGCGGATTTTTGGGCAGGAGGTGTTCGTAAGGTTGGGGCAGCATCAGTCCCCCCAGTAGGTGATTTTGCCACCGCAGCAGGTGGCATAGAATCAGCCAATCGCGTCGACCTCTTCTTCTTAGCCATGGCACGGCGTTGCCGCCGAGAGAAGAAGAGATTTTTGCCGAGAAATCATCGCAGCCAATCGCGTCGACCTCTGAAATTTACTCCAACCGAACCTCAAACCGAACTCAAAATGGGATTGTATTTCTCAAAATTGCTAAGGTTGTGCGTGAAAGTGCAAATGTCACATTTGACGAGACAATTGAAACAATACCAGCGGCATGTCCTAATACGGAGGCGATTCCTCAAAAGGACACAGATCCTTCAACTATAAATCTAGCATCTCTAGATTTCTTACTCGAAGAATTTCACCTAATTCCAAATCCAGTGCTTTCGTCTGAAGCAGAAATTTCACAAGTAGAAACCTCTTTTCAACCGTTCACCTACTCAACAACTGAAATTGAAGACCTCCCCACTTCTCCAGGAACTGACCTCACGCTTCCAAATATCACAGTCACTGAAGAAGGACCATCTCACTCATCTCATGATCAATCTCCAAATGACGTATCATCACATTCGGACTATATTCATTCGCCCCCGTCATCGACAGTATCGCTGACCCCGAACAACATAACATACATGTAACCGTACATCACGATCATGCATTTGAAGCTGAAATTGATAATCAAGAACACTCTCATGAACCTCAGATAGAACAAGCGCCCCTACGGAGGTCGATGCGAGAAAAGAAAAGTGAAATACTGGATGACTACATTTCATTTTTCCATGAGCATTTCGCATGTTTTATGAGTCAACTTGAACCACGAAAAGTGTCTGAAGCTCTTGCCGACCAAGACTGGATCATTGCTATGCAAGACGAGCTCAGTCAATTCGAACGACTACGCTTTGGACCTTCGTTGCCGACCCAGACTGGATCATTGCTATGCAAGACGAGCTCAGTCAATTCAAACGACTATGCTTTGGACCTTAGTTCCTAGACCCAGAGGAAAAACGATTATTGGCACAAAGTGGGCTTCAAAAACAAAAGGGACGAAAATGGCATGGTCATTCGCAATAAAGCTCGACTAGTAGCGAAAGGTTACAACCAGCAAGAAATCATCGATTACGATGAAAATTAATTGAAGCTATTCGCCTATTCCTTGCATACACGGCTCATAGAGACTTCGTTTAACAAATGGACGTCAATACAGCCTTTTTGAACGGAATTCTAAAAGAAGAAGTATATGTGGGACAACCTGAAGGATTCGTAGACTCAACCAAGCCCGACTACGTGTATCGACTTGACAAAGCACTAATGGCTGATGCGGGTTACGACCCTGATCAACAATATTTATGGTTCGAGAAATAAAGGTGAAGGCCGGTTCAGATGAAATCGTAGTTGCAATATGCGAAGAATGACAGAAAATATAAAAGAGATAGAGATTTACGTGGTTCGGATTCGGTGTATCCTACGTCCACGGGCCGCCGGAGAATATTCACTACTAATGGAGGAGGATTACACACTCAATCTCGCATTCCCACGTGTTTACAAGTGATTCTAAGCTCTAAACAGTAGAAAGAAGATAGAGAGAGTGAGAGGAAACATGTGTGTGTGTTCTTAGTGTGTTAGTGTGTGTGGGGCGTGCGGGAGATGGTATAAAATGGATAAAAACCCCTATTTATACTGTAGGCGCGGCTAGGGCTTCGTACTGCTCTCTCTCGTCAGGTCTCCTGGACGTTTCCTTAGCTCTCCTGACCGCTTCCTTTATCCACTCTGCATAGCTCCGTAGCTCTCCGGAATATCTCCTTAGTTTCTCCAAATATCATCTTCGTACCTCACCTCTGGCCGAAGCTCTGACTTAGTCTTTTAAACTTTATTCCCCACATGCTTGGGGTTCTACCTCCATCGTCCGGAGCTGAAAGTTACTCTTTGCAGGTTGTTAGGTTAGGAGGAATGCTGGATCGAAGGTCACCCCTATCAATGGCCTTAAACAAGCACCATGAGCTTGGTATGACGTTCTTTCCACCTTGTTAGTCGAATCCGGATATTGACCAAAGGACAAATTGACACCACACTCTTCATTAAGCGACAAAATTCCAATACCTTACTTGTTCAAATTTACGTTGACGATATTATTTTTGGCTCTACTAGTGTCACATTATACGAGGAATTCAGCAAATTAATGACCACTAAATTTGAAATGAGCATATGGGAGAAATGAACTTCTTTCTAGGACTCCAAATTAAACAAATGTCTGATGGCATTTTTATTAGTCAGTCCAAATATATTAGCGATCTTCTGACGAAATACCAGATGGAAAAGTGCTCTTCCATAGCACACCTATGTCCACAGCATGCAAGCTTGATGCAGATCCCTCCGGAAAACCCATCGACGAAACGCATTATAGAGGAATCATCGGGTCTCTACTCTACTTGACCTCAAGTAGACCAGACATCGTCTTTGCTACTTGTCTATGTGCCTGCTTTCAAGCAAATCCCAAAGAGTCACAATTGGCTGCTGTCAAAAGAATACTCCGTTATCTGAAAGGAACTCCAAATCTCGGATTATGGTATCCCAAAAACTTCAGCTTTCAATTAATTGGATACACTGACTCAGATTTTGCAGGTTGTTGCATGGATCGAAAAAGCACGTCAGGTGGCGCTCAACTACTTGGAGACAAATTAATCTGCTGGTCTTCAAAGAAACAAAATTGTGTTTCCACATCGACAGCTGAGGCAGAATATGTCGCAGTTGCCAGATGTTGTTCAAAAATTTTGTGGATGCGCACTCAAGTCCTCGACTACGGGTTTGATTTACATAATATTCCTATCTAAAGTGATTCTAAAAGTGCTATTGCAAGTACATGCAATCCCGTACATCACTCACGAACTAAGCACAATGATCTTAGATATCACTTCATAAAACATCATGTTGAAAATGGCATTAACATGCACTTTGCCAGCACTGAACTTCAACTGGCCGATCTTTTCACTAGGACGAGAAACGATACCAATTCTTAGTCTCTCGATTGGGTATGTTGAATCTCACCTCTTAGCACAACTGCATACATGCTAGGCTAGGCCTATATGTAGGCCTATGCATAACTTTTGGGGGGAGCTAAAAATATATATATATATATATATTTAATTTATATCGCATCTGTCTAGGGGAGCATTATTATTTTTTTATCGCATCTGTCTAGGGGGAGACCTATTACCTTATGATTTTATCTGCATTTATGCCTTAATCTATTATTTTTCTGAATTTATGAATTATTCCCTATTTTTTTGAAGTCTTATTACATAAATTAGTCCATTATCTAAAATCCATCGACGAATTTTTTTTTTCTTTTCTATCTCGACCCTTTCTCGGCCCATCGAATATCGAGAAGCCCAATCTACTGCCATTAGAATTTTTAACCGAAATCCATACTTCTCGAAACCACTATGACAACTCGAGATCCAAAATTTCCCACTCACAATTACTCAGATCTCGAAATCCTACATAAGCCTTCAACAAGCCAAGACATGACTTTTTTAATAAACGTTTTTAACATAATATTAATTAAATAGGTAAAAATTATACCAATTAATAAAATAGGTGATTTCGTAACTCAGAGATACGAATTAGTCCCCGAGTTACGAATTATTCTGGCATGCGCTGATTACGGAGATAATGCCACTGCCATTGTCGGACGTAAAACGTAACTCAGGGATACGAATTTAATTCGTAACCCTGAGTTACGATTTACCCCCCTATAAATACCCCCCACTCGTTAAATAAAATTCTTCATTACGTACAATGTCCAATAGCATACAAGTCGTAGTATTTTACGGTGGTGAAGTCATTCAGACTTCTGATTCAATAATCAAATATAGCATTGATCCTATTGGATATAGGCGTATTGGGCGCAACATGCAAAAAATGAATACATTCAGCATTCACGTCTTTTTCATCACCTACTACGAATTTCCGACGATCGCGATTTACATTTTTTTTACACCCTGATTCGGAGCTCAATTATCTGGAGGTGTTCGTTGAAAGAAACGAACACGCATTTTTTAATCTGAATGTTGATGCCAATCGAGACTTCGAAGATCGGGTTAGATTTTTTGAATTTGAAGTTGGTAGTTCGAGTTATAATTGCCCGGAGTTGGCCGACATAGTCTCAGTTACAGAAGGTTTTGTTAATGTGTCGATTGATCCCCTCCGTTGGAGGTACCATAAACCTTCGAAGAACCCCCGATCGAACCCGTACAAGAAACCGAAAATGACACTGATGTTAGTGATTCTGAGGCAGACGATGAAGATCCATTGTCAGAGTTACCAGATCCAGTCGACGACAACAACGACGAGGATGCACCGAATGAGGCCCCTACTACCAGCCAACCTGCACCAACACTCCACCAACCGATTCCCTTTTATCAGACGTATCAAATGGCACCACCCGACGACGATGAATACGGTGGGGGAGGGGAATTTTACGACAGAGATAACCCCATGTTCTGTAGAGGTATGATTTTTCAAAGTAAACAGCACCTCCAAAATGTTGTCAATGATTATTCAATCAGGGTCGCCGTGCGGGAGTTTCATGTGGTAGAAAGTAATACGACCTTGTGGAGTTTTCGATGCAATCACAGCGAAGACTGTTCGTGGAGGTTGCGAGCATGTTTCAAGCGAAAAAAGGTTATTGGACCATTACAAAATTCTATGGACCTCACTCTTGCTTCATGAATGAATTATCGATCAGTCATCGTAATATCTCTCGAAATTTTATTGCTGACTGTTGGTGGGAATCGTGAAAAACGATCCTCTGTTCATGCCCAAAAACATCCAACAGCTCGTCACGGACCGTTTTGGCTACGACATATCGTACATTCAAGCTTGGCATGGGTTAAAAAGAGCACTGGATAATGTTTACGGCACGTGGGAGGAGTACGTAACCAAGCTGCCCATTTTTACACATAATTTTTACACATAATTGAAGGCGTTGCGACATTACAACCCGGGGACGATCGTGAAGTGGTTACACATCCGCACCGGAGTCCCTGGCCAACACAAACTTGGGTACGTTTTTTGGGCTTTTAAACCGTGTATAGACGGATTCAAGCACTGTCGTAAGGTCGTCTGCATGGACGGTACACATTTGTACCCGAAATACAAACACAAGATGTTGATTGCCGCATCGCTCGACGTAAATCAAAACGTTTTTCGCTGGAGATGGTTTCTTAACCGACTGAATGAACATGTTCTAGAGAATCAACCCGTTTGCCTTATTTCGGATCGTCACCCAGGCCAGTTACGAAGTTATTTAATTTTTAGCTTTGTGGTTGTCCATGTGTTATTTAAATAATTTATTACTGGTGTTTTAGGAATATTGGCTGCAGTATGTGATATCGACGCATTGCGTCCACCACACGGAGTTCATCGCTACTGCCTCCGACATATAAAGTCGAATTTCTACAAGGAGTTCAAGAGCCAGGAATTGAAAGATTTATGTCATGATGGAACAAATGGCTCCCCATACCACAACGGCGTGGCCGACGTTGTCGACTTCTACGTCGATGAATAGGTTGACCGTCGCCGTCGTCATCGTCGTCATTGTCTTCCCTACTTCGAGACGCCTGTAGCGGTTGTGGAGGTGACACGACATACCTGAAGACCAAAATCTTGGTCGAGGTGGAAAAAAGGAAGTCCTCGAAAAATGACGCGTCCGGTAATGATTCTTGCTGGTGATGAGATGGTCCGGCTTCGTGGTGATGAGATGGTCCGGCTTCGTCGTGTTGAGATGGTCCAGCGTCGTGCTGTTGATATGGCATCGATGTCGAACCTTGTTGGTGCCAAGTCGTGTGCTCGCGTCGTTCGATATACATTCCTTCCATCTGCTGCAGCATGCGATCACATGCATCGTAATCATACGCGCGCAAAAGGTGACGACTCTCCGAAGTATAGCGCTCCTACAATAGTGGTTGTTACCCTCGGGAATTATATACTCTATGATAAAATACCTGACCCGCCTCAACTAACATAACCACCCCATTTAAAGAATAACATATATCCTTCGGTCCCTCGGGTCAGTCCGGGTCCCTCGGGTCAACCCGAACATCCCGGGAAGGAGGATCTAGGACAGCAACGGAGAGCCCACGTCAGAAGCACCTCAAGGACCTTAGAGTGTCCCTAGGCCCCGGGGACAAATACACGAGACCCTACAACAAAGAGATTAATAGCACCTCGGGTAATTATCCTGAGGCCTGGGACTAGTGCAGGAGACCCTCTAGCCAAGGGATCGGTAATCCCTCGATCATTATCCCGAGGCCCGAGGGCAATGCGCATCTCAGAAACTTTGGCCTCCTCCCATAAGAAACTGCCAAGATCTTCACTCCGTGGCGTCAGTAGAATAGGCGACAAGTAACTGCCCATAACGGAAGCCATCACGAAGACGTGCCATCGTGGGTAGGTAATGGTCGAGCCCGAGAAAAATGGTAAAGGGGTAAAACTGCTCAAAAACCGCCCCAACTCAGATCCCGATAAATATTGCATGCCTCGTCCGAAACAGGTATCGATTTCTTACGTGTCCTACCGTTACTCTGCTAAATTTATCACTCACGCACACACTTGAACACACCTTTTTTATGCTGCTTCACGCCTGGAACATGGAAAATACCCTCTTGACTTAGGCAAGAGGGCAAACGACCCCCAAACATTACCCTGTTTTCAAGTCTTCAGGCAGCATTCGCGGCGGAATTAAGGCGGGAAATGCTCGTTAGCCGTCCAACGCGGTAGATCCATTTTTCGGTGGTATCAACTTGGCGCCGTCTGTGGGAAACTCTAGTTTCTCTCAAAGTAGAAATTCAGTATGGTGGCTGTCGAAAATGATCACACACCGCCTTCCGATGGCAATGGGCCGAACCCCCCTGACCCTGCCGCGATGTTTCCCGCAGTCATGCAAGAGATGCGGAGGATCGGCACTGACGTGGGAGTGCTGATGGCTGAAAGAAACCGGAGAGGTAATACAAACGGACAGAACAGAGGACGCAACGCCGGACGAGAAGATGGCCAGCGTGAAACAAATGGAGAGCATGACGCCGAATCGGGGACTGGAGAGCGCAGCGACGGTGACCATACTCTGGCGTCAATGCAAAGGAGAGCCCGAGCTGAGAGGAGGAGACGCGCCGACCAACAACGCGCTGACCGACAAACAGCCGACTTGGAAAGAATGAGAGAGGAGATTCGCCAGCTTCAGAATCTCGCCAACCCACAAGAGGCTCCCATCCTCCCTCGGGCCTCGCCATTTTCACCCGAGGTTCTCGCGGCCCCATTGCCCGAGCACTTCCGATCTTTTGAGTTGGGAAAATACGATGGTTCCGGACCTCCGGAGGACCATTTGGCCGCCTTTGAAGGAAAAGCGGCACTATACCAGCTACGTGACCCTGTCACATGCCGACTCTTCGTGACTACTTTGACGAGAGAAGCTCAACAATGGTTCACCCTGCTACCACCTGGCGGGATCAGAAGCTTCCACGACCTCACTAGCCACTTCTTGAAGGACTTCTGGAGCAACCGAAGACGCCCCTCATCAGCGGTAAAGTTGTTGAACATCAAACAAGCCGACAGGGAAAGCCTGACAAGCCGACAGGGAAAGCCTGAGAGACTATCTCCGACGTTTCAACCAAGTGAAAATGGAGGTCCCCAATATCGCACCCGAATTGCTTATCGGGACATTTCACCACGGCCTGAATGACAGGGACTTATTCAGGTCGCTGGTGAAGAAATACCCAAACACAGTGGAGGAGCTGATAACCCGGGTGGAAAAATACGTCCGGGTAGAATAGTCGCAGGCCCGGGACCGAGGACAGGAAACGCAAAAGCCCTCCTCGAGAACGTCGAAAGAGCCCCCAAAGAAACCAAGACCGCAGAATATTCCCTCGAAGGGATGATCGTCCTTATCCTGCGCTCCCACTCCCTCGAACGGATTATCCGAAGTTGCGAGTGAACAAACTCCGAGCGTTAGAGATATGTGAGGAAAATGATTTTCTCCGCCGACCCCCTTATATTGACGGTAACCCGAGACGACCAGTATCTGACACCTACTGCAATTACCACCATGAGTACGGACACACCACCGAGGAATGTTTCCAATTGAACCGAGAGTTAGAAAAATTGATTGCGACCAATCCTGAGGCTAGGGCTAAACTTGCCGGTGCGACGGTGGCTTCGGGACCAGGCCCAGATATCCTGGGGCGGGGAATCGGTTTAACACCCGACAAGACTGCCAAACCCACAATCAAAGAGAAGCGCCAAAGAGGACGCCAGAAAGAGACGATAGAAGAGGCCCGAGGCCAGCAGGGAACGACACTCAAAGGAATCAGGACAATAGAGACACATGGCGGCGGAGATCACCAGAAAGAACTGCACCCCGACAGATCAACATAATCTCGGGGGGACCTACAGGAGGAGATTCCAATCGGGCAAGGAAGGCTGAAGCTCACCGATTGGAAAACTTTGAAATCAAAACAGGAAGTAAGCGGTCGGGACCTAGCATCAGCTTTGGTCCCGAGGATTTTCGTGAAGGCGACGACTCTCACGAGGACGCCCTAGTCATTCGAGCTGAGGTGGCCAACCATGACGTTGGCAAGGTCTTCGTCGATAATGGAAGCTCTGTCAACATAATATACAAGAAGGCCCTCGATCAAATGGACTTGGGAGCATACCCTACGGACAATGTGGAAATGGCTCTGTTTGGCTTCACAGGACACTGCATCGAGGCAGTGGGAATCCTGCATCTCCCACTCACCCTCGGGCAAGGTGACACCCGGAAAACGCGGATGGTGCCATTCATGGTGATCAATGGAACGAGCCCATACAACATCATCCTCGGGAGACCTGCCCTGACCTCTTTCATGGCCATCGCTTCGGCTCTACACCAAAAGATAAAATTCCCCGTAGGAGACAAGGTTGGGGAAGTTTTGGGAGATCACAAGATGGCCAGAAAAAGCTACGTGGAAGAGGTTCGCGTAGAAATCAAGTCCTCCCGGACCCGAAGGGAGGATCATCCGAGAGGGAGAGAAATGTTATACACCATCGGAATAACTAAAATGGAAGACAAGGAAGAAGAAACCGAGGAAGTAATGATCAACCCACCGGAGGGAACAGTCAAGATCTCCAAGGGTTTACCCCGAGACCTTAAGGAGGACTTGATCAGATTACTAAAAAGGAACAAGGATGTATTCGCATGGACTTCTAAGGATATGGTAGGCATAGACCGGGAAATCATCGAACATAAGCTGAATGTCTCCCGAACCATCCGACCCATTTCCAAAAGAAGAGACATATCAACGCAGAGAAAGACGCCAGGGCACGGCGCCAGGTCGAAGAACTTCTTGAAGCAGGCCACATTCGGGAGGTTCAGTTTCCTACATGGCTTTCGAACGTGGTCTTGGTCCCGAAGGCTTCAGGCAAATAGCGCATGTGCGTGGACTTCCGGAACCTAAATGAAGCATGCCCTAAAGATTGTTACCCCTTACCTCAGATCGACCAGTTGGTAGACTCTACCTCGGGACACGAGCTACTTTGACGCCTTCCAAGGGTACAACCAGATCCTACTCGCCAAGGAAGATCAAGAGAAGACAAGTTTCATAACCGCCGAAGGGACCTACTGTTACACTGTCATGCCCTTCGGATTGAAGAACGCCGGTGCAACTTACCAGAGGCTGATGGACAAAGTCTTCAAGGACCAGATCGGGAGAAATGTAGAGGCCTATGTTGACGACATTTTGATTAAGTCTCGAGAGCAAAGCTGCTTCTTAGCCGATGTTCAAGAAACACTTTCGACCACTCAAAGATATAACCTGAAGATGAACCTCGGCAAGTGCACCTTTGGAGTCAGTTCGGGAAAGTTCTTAGGGTACATGGTAACAAGGAGAGGAATCGAGGCCAACCCAGACAAGATTAAGGCCCTGATGGATATGATGTCCCCTCGGAGTCTAAATGAGGTTCAGAGACTGACAGGAAGGATCACAACCCTCTCACGATTCATTTCCCGGTCCGCCGACCGTAGCTTACCTTTCTTCATGGTGTTGCGCAAGGTCCAAAACTTTGAATGGACACCCGAGTGCGAGAAGGCCTTCCAAGATTTGAAGGAATATTTGAAGAAGTTGCCTGTGCTTAATAAACCACTGCCCGGGGAGGAACTGATAGTCTATCTGGCAGCGTCCCCTCGGGCAATAAGCTCTGTGTTGGTTCGGGAAGAGGAAAGAGTACAGAAACCTATCTATTTTGTAAGTCACATCCTGAAGGGTCCCGAGACAAGGTACACGAACTCTGAGAAACTATTGCTAGCCCTGCTTATTACGGCCAGGAAGCTGAGACCCTATTTTCTATCGCACCCATTGTGGTGCTAACAAACTACTCGATTGGGAAAATCGCCACTCGCCCAGACATCTCGGGCAGAGTAGTCAAGTGGTCAACGGAGTTGGGAGAATACGACATCCAATTCAAGCCTCGGGCCGCCATCAAAGCACAGGCATTGGCTGACTTCGTGGTGGAAATGGTCAGAGATGGTCCCGAGGAGATATGGAAGATGTTTGTGGATGGTTCATCATGCAACTCAGGGAATGGAGTCGGGATACTCCTCATATCGCCTTGGGGAGAGGAGACCAACCTGACCATCAGGTTGAATTACAAGGCATCAAACAACGAGACAGAGTACGAGGCGCTACTTGCTGGACTTCGAGCAGCAAGGAGAATGGGAATCACGCGCTTGGTGGTACACTCGGACTCTCAACTCGTAGTTCAACAGTTGGAAGGAAATTTTGCCATCAAGGGCCAAAATTTAGAGAAGTACGCCAAGGCATTTGAGGAGATCAAGGGAAGCTTCGAAGAACTCCAGATCGTTTTAATCACCCGAGCCCAGAACGAGAAGGCAGACCAAATAGCTAAGTGGGCCAGCGCCATCGGACCACTCGAGGAAAAAGGAAGAGTCCTAACCATCTGGCAGGTCGAAGACCAAAATGTGCCCGACCCAGATATGGCCCGAGAAGATTAGAGGTACGCGATTTACCAGTACCTACGTCACAAACTTCTTCCCCAGGATAAAGCCTTAGCTCGGAAACTCCTGCGAAGGGCTCAGTGTTTCACCTTGATCGACACGACACTGTTCAAAAGATCTTTAGCCGGATCTCTCCTTCGATGCGTTCCTAAGGAAGAGGGGGAATATGTCCTTCGAGAAATTCACGAGGGAATCTGCGGGAGCCACATCGGGAGTCGGGCGCTGGTGAGAAAGGCACTCCTCCCAAGATTCTTCTGGTCAACAATGAAAGGGGACGCCATGAAAACAGTCCGAAGTTGTCTTAGTTGTCAGAAACACGCAAACCTGCAAAGAATGCCCGCAGAAGCCATGAAGTCGGTGACATCCCCATGCCCTTTCGATCAATGGGGACTCGATATCGTCGGACCATTCTCCGGGAACGTTGCTCAAAAGAAGTTTTTGCTGGTAGCTGTGGACTACTTCTCGAAGTGGGTTGAGGCCGAGGCCATGGCCAAGATCACCGAGGCAGCCATCACAGCATTCATCTGGAAAAATATCATCTGTCGCTACGGGATACCGAGGAGACTAGTATCCGATAACGGAAGGCAATTTAGCGGGAAGAAGCTAAAGGGGTGGTGCGCTGAACTCTGGATAGAACAAATCTTCACCTCGGTGGCGTATCCTCAAAGCAACGGCCAGGTCGAAGTAACCAATCGCACCACGTACAAGGATTGAAGACCCGACTCGAGGGGCTCGAGAAATCATGGTTCAATGAACTTCAAAGTGTCCTATGGTCATACAGAACTACACCTCGAGAAGGGACCAATGAGACTCCTTTCAGCCTGGTCTATGGGAGCGAAGCAGTGCTTGCTGCCCGCGGAAATCGGCATGGAAAGTGCCCGAATCCTCACCTCCCCCGAAGACAATGATCAAATCCGCGCCGAAGACCTCGACTTGATCGAGAAAGGAAGAGATAGAGCCGCCATTTGGATGACTGCTTACCAGAGGAGAATGATTAAATCCTATAATCGCCGAGTCCGAGGCAAGAAGTACGAGGAAGGGGACTTAGTGATGAAAGAATCCTAAGACGGAAGAAAGAAGCTAGAGCCTAAGTTTGAAGGACCTTATCGTGTCATTAAGAAAGTAGGAGAAGCCTCCTTCTATCTCGAGGACGCCAGCGGAAAACAGCTCGATCGCCCGTGGAACGCCCGCAAACTGCGGACACTAGAGGGGGGTACCCTCATTATGCGTTTGTTTCCTTTGATTTTTATATATTATTTTTCTAGCTCGCTTCTATCGCTTTGAGATGTAAGCTATACCAAGTTATTAATGAAGTTTGCTTTCTTTTCTGTACGAGGGACCTTCGAGCGAAAACTTAAAGTACTAAAAGACATGAAGACCCGGGTAGAAGACACTCCACCTCCTGAGGAGGCAATAACTCCAAAAATCCCTCGGGACAACATCCCTCGACACTGAATTCCCTCTGCGAGAGGCTGAGACATTTTTTCCCCACGGGAAATAAGATTTTTTGAGCACACTGATATCCCTCTACGCGAGGCAGCGCCACCTCTATATTAGCTAGAGGCAAAGAAGGCCCCTCGGGACAACAACCCTCGGGTAACATAAATCGCGCACACTGAATTCCCTCTGCGAGAGGCTGAGACATTTTTCCCCCACGGGAAATAAGATTTTTGCGCACACTGATATCCCTCTACGCGAGGCAGCGCCACATCTATATTAGCTAGAGGCAAAAAAGGCCCCTCGAGACAACTACCATCGGGTAGTATAAATTGCGCACACTGATATCCCTCTACGAGAGGCAGCGCCACCTCGATAAAGTTAGAGGCACAGAAGAAACATTTTTTTTCCTGAGTTCGCCGAGGCTCTCCTTGGGATCGGGGGGACGCCCTTAGCCCGAGGTAAGAGACCTCATTCCTTCCATAATTGCCAAGAACAACTGAACAAGGGCGGAAACGATAGACATCGGCTAGTCAAGCAGGAGGCAATGTCCAGGTAACTGAAATCCTTTATTTATTTAATACTTCAAAATCTACAGCAGATGAATAGGAAAGTCAAAAAGCAAAGACATGTACGGAAAGCAAGGAATAGCAAGGACTAAAAACCAGACTCTAAAGAAAATCGTCAAACTAATCCTTCTCGGCTGGACCGTCTCCTCGAGAGGCATCGCTACTTTCGCCCAACTCGAACTCATCCCAAAGACTTTTCCCCTTCACTGGCTTCTGTGGAGAACGCCGAGGAGCCAAGGCCATAAAAGCCGCCTCAGGATTTAGGAAGCTGAAGGGATGTGCATTTTCTGGGAAGCCATTCGCCCTAATCTGAGACAAGCACCCCTGAAACCCGAAGTTGAAGTACATGGTGGCCGCCTCGGACACCTTCTCCATAGGGACCAGCTTAGGGTTGGGCTGATATTCTCGACTGCGACGGATCTCTCGCTCCGAGTGAAGCTCTTGGCGAAGCTTGCCGACCTCAAACTGAGCCCTGGCCAATTGATCCTTCAAGCGACCCACCTCTTGAGCTTCTTCACTGGCCCGCATGGTCATCTCCACATTGCAAGACCACGCCGATTCAGTCATTTTCTGCTGAAGGCGATATCGCCGAACCCCCTCACAAGACAAGGAATAAGCCTGAAGACAAAAGGAAGAAATCAAAACGAATACTCGATCAAAGGAGGGAAAAGATGAATCTACCTGACCCAGGGATAAGGCCCACTTCTTCCAGAAACAACCATCAGATAGCTCCTTGGCAAAGTCCTTCTCCTCAGGAGTAAAGAAGTTCATCATATAAGATAGAGAAGACTCCCCATCTTTCTCCAACAGGAAGGGGGTGAAGAGAAGGTCGGGGGGAAGAAGGACCTTCGCGCAAAGAAACAGGAGGCGTAGGAGGTGATGGCCTTACTCGCTTAGGTGGAGTCGACGCCTCACCTTCGGGATTACCTACTGAAGGCTCACCACACTCCCTACGCGCACGTACCGAGACACCTCTAGTACGAATAGCCAGAACGGGCAGGACACCCGAGCCATCGCTTACTGAAGAAAAAGAAGCAGTCAAGGAAGAAAGAGCTAACGAATGGAAACTAAGGAAGAGCATACCTAGAACGTGAGGAGAAGCAGCCACCCCTACAGGAACGTCAGATACCAACTCCTTCACAGAGAAGCTTCGGCCATCGACCCGATCCATGAATGCCTGTAATAGGTGGGGGTCATTACCCGAAGCCTGACAATGATCTCGCCACTTAAGTAGGGAGAACCGGCGATCTCGGTGCTGGGGCGAAGGACGTAAGTAGAAGAGCTTGTTCATCCATCCTTTGGTGGCGGTGAAGTTGTCATGAAAGACATCAGTGGAAGGAACGAAAACAAACTTGCCAACATCTCTCTCGCACACACGGAAGAAATTAAAACGGCTAGATTTGACTCAAGCCACGATTTTCTTGGGATTTCTCACCGAATCTCCGGGCAGACCCGGTTCCAAGATAGCCATTGCTAAATTAGCGGATGCACCGCCTCAGGAGAATACGGGAACGTTTGGGCCAGATTCGCGATTTTTTAGGAAGGACGGATGACCCAGTCGAAACATCCCTCAACCACAGACCTCGGGATATCACGCCCCTCGGGATGAATAACAGGAAGTGACACCGTGCTCGGGTTCTTTCACCGAGGACCAGGTGACCCTTTGTTTAATCCCTTAGGGAGGCAATCGCCGGAAAACTCGCCCCTAGCCAGACGCACTCAATGCCCCCAGGATATGAGGTATTAAAAATGGAATAATGCCATTATGGTCGGGCAAGATGACCCGAGGCAGCATACTTCATTAACGGAAAGATGAAGGTAGAAAAGCAGAAACGTACAAAGGAAACACATGAAACAACATAAAGAAAATAAGCAATTCCAGTGAAGGAAGAGAAAGGAGCCCGAGGGCGTTGCATTCAGATATTATGCCCCAAAGGGCTGTGTACAGAATAGAGGAAAATATATATATTAGGGTTCATTACAGTCATCCCAAAAAGAAAAAGAAAAGAGAACACTCAAGCGGCCGAACCGGCCTGACCTTCACCCCCAGCCACGTCCCTGTCCACCTCGACCTCTTCCATCTGATCCTCATCCCCAGCATGCTCCTCATGAACTTCTTCACCAACAGGCTCCTCAGGCACCCCAGTCTCCTCGGCCTCCTCCTGGATGCCATCCCCCAAAGCACCCCGTACCTTCTCGAGCGCAGGTTCAACAACCCTCGCCAATCTTGGTGGCGGAATAGGCGTCCTCGAGGGACCGCTCTCATCGCGTGGCTCGGCCAGGTAGCCCTCATTGGGGGTCTCCTTCAGGGTTTGAAGGGCGCCAAGGAACTCAAAGGGGTGGTCGGCCTGGCTATATCCATGCGGTCGAAGACGGGAAACGCAACCACAGAAGCCCCACTTGAAGTAGGTCTTCATCTCCTTCAGGTGGTTGCGCATGGGGATATAATTCTGCTCCAGGTCGTTTTCCCAATCCTTCCCCTCATTGACCCGATCCACCTCCAATCTTGAGAGATGACGTTGAAGTTCAGCGGCATCCTCCTGAAGTTTCTTCTCCCGAGCCTTGGCCTCGACTACCTCTTGGTCCAATTCCTCTACCCTCTTGCGGAAATCAACTTCGGCTTGGGAGAACGCTCTATTCCGCTCGGCAAGTCGGGAGACACGCTTCATGGCCTCAGTCCTCAGAGACAGTGACTATGCAGAAAGAATCTTAGTAAGTTCAAAATGACTCGATGGAGCAGAAAGCATGGAGAAATACGTACCTGCCCGAGGGTGACACCAAGAAGGCTCCTGAGGTCAGGGTAGGAAGGTTCACGGGTATAATGCCTGTTGCTTCATTAGGAAACTCCCGAAGGAACTCCCAGCCCTCATCCTTCGAAGGGTCATCAAAGAAGGCGGGCTGCTTAGCCCGACCCAACGCGACTTGGCCTCTCGGAGGCGAGGAAGTAGGCTGACTTGAAGATGCTCGGGTTCTTTTTTCTAAGGCCCCTCCTTGAGAAGAAGCAGCTCTCTTAGGTGCAGATTTCTTCAGCCCTGAGGAAGTGGCAGGAGCTTTGCCCTTACCCTTGGATCGGGTATTCGGGGCGGTCTGAGACGGATTAGGCCGAGGAACGTCCTCGTCTTCCTCATCCGCGAGAGCAATTACTTCTGCTAGCGTCATGAGTCGTTCTGCAAGGAAGACAGAGGAAGAGGTTAGATTCTCGAGAGGGAAAAGTTTATCTAATACCCGAGGACATCTTATTTATACCTAGGGAGTCGGAGAGGAGAACGGCTTTGGAGCAGAAACTATTAGCATAAAGGAGCTCGTCGGTTCGGAGTTTCTTAGCGTAGTAACGACGCCCATTCAGTTTAGACAAGAAGGCCTCTACCCGAGCAGCTTGCTCAGGGGGTAGGGGTGAGAGATGAAGGCATTATCATTCCAGGAAAAGGGAAGAAGATCCCTCTCGACACTATTTGCTGAAGGCTTGACGTAAAAGAACTTACTCATCCAGCCTTGTGGGAAGAGGGATTGCCTCGGATGAACCCGGGGGTGTGAGAGGGGGTAAAAAAAAGAACTTTCCCTCTTCCTTTTTGTTCAGCTTCAGGAAAGCCAAAAGCATGGTGATCGAGGGTTCGTAACGGAAGTGAGAATGACGGCTAAAGAAAGAAGGAGACTAAAGGAGTTAGGAGCTAACTGAGCAGGGGAAATCCCGAAGTATCTACAAATATCGACAATGAAGCGAGGCATGGGAAACCTAAGACCCATCTCGACTTGATCAAAAAAATAGGTACCATAGCCTTCGGGGGAGCGCTGACTAGGTCGGTGGGGGAAGGGATCACGACTTCAAAATCATCGGGAAGGCCCGAAAGTGATTTCAACTTAGGAAGGTCTGAAGCCTTGAAAGTTGAGACTTTAATTCGGTGCCATCGAATACCCTGGCGACAAGCCCGAAAGTTTTTGACCTCCCCAATCCAGGCGCTAAAGGCCCGACGAAAGGCCCCCGGACCAGGAAAGTCTTCCTCACGAGGAGGAGCCGGCTCCTGGATAACACGAGGGGGAGGGGAAAGGGGAACAGAAGTGGTGGCCTCAGAATCCATAGAATGAGCCCTCGAGGAACCCTCCTCAAGGCCTACGGAATCGGTCCTCAAAGGACCCTCGTGAGGAATTTCAACATCTACCTGAGGACTATCCCTCGCACTAACTACAGGACTACCCGAACCCTCAAAAGAATAGCTACCACTATCGGAAGAACTACTATCACTACTACCCGAACCTCCTGAACCCTCAGTAGAAGTACCCGGAACAATATGGGAACTCTCACCGGAATTAGAAGACATAGCTAGGCAAGAAAAGAAGCTAAGAGAAGAAATACTTACAGAAACCTAAAAAGCTCAGAAGAAAGGGCAGAAAGGTTCGGGAACTCGGAAACTTCGCGTAGAGAGAGAGTAGTGAGAGAAAGCGGAAGAAAAGGAAATGAAGGAAAGACGTGGGGTATATATAGGCCCCATGTGTCTTATCCGAGCCCTTGGATCGTGATCTTATCGACGGGCAATGTTGATCCACGCCAACAAAACCACTATCCGCGTCAATCCTCAGAACGCGTGCCAAAGTCCCCGCCCAGGCGTCCCATCAGAGCCATCCATTGAAATAACGACACGTGGCGGGGAAGATGAAGCGGTTTCCAGAAACCCTAGAAGCATTAAGGGATTCGCCTCAAGAGCGATTGGGCCTAACTAAATACCACGGCGATCTCCAAGGACAATGGCGGTTCGGGTATTTCACCACCATTACATAAAACGTCCACAATTCACCAAACTCTTTTGGACTAATCGAAGGGGGGACTATTGTTACCCTCAGGAATTACATACTCTGTGATAAAATACCCGACCTGCCTCAACTAATATAACCACCCCATTTAAAGAATAACATCTATCCTTCGGTCCCTCGGGTCAGTTTGGGTCCCTCGGGTCAACCCGAATATCCCGGGAAGGAGGATCCAGGACAGCAACGGAGAGCCCACGTCAGAAGCACCTCAAGGACCTTAGAGTATCCCTAGGCCCCGGGGACAAATACACGAAGCCTGGGACTAGTGCAGGAGACCCTCTAGCCAAGGGATCGGTAATCCCTCGATCATTATCCCGAGGCCCGAGGGCAATGCGCATCTGTAACGACCCGACTTCCTAGATACGTATTTTGGCGGATTTTCGCAGCTTAAGCAGCGGAAAGCCCATTTAATTAAAACTTTTAAAATATAATAATACAAATACGTTCGATGTCTAAATTCATAAGTCCAAACCCAAACACATTTTTATTCATTGGGCCGAAGCCCAATAAGTCCAAGCCCAAATTTAAAAAAAAACACGAAACATAAACTCGTTCCACAGGTCGCGTCCCATGTACTGCGTCGCCCTCAAAAGTCCGTGGAGTCACCGCCATCAGCCGTCTTACCTACACACGTAAACCCTGAGCTTTTGCCCAATAGAAGAAAATATGTATGAATGCAAATGCTCTCTCATCCCGAACCCGACACATCTCACAAAATGCACGCTCGACTCTTTTCTCATATCTCATCATCATCTCAACTCATCTCATCACAGTCAGGGCCCGAGGCTTAGGAACTAAAGGCAACACGCGCGCAGGGGTCAGTAGCTCGGGAGGCCCCACTCCCCACAAGGGTCAGTAGCTCGGGAGGCCCACTCCCCACATCTCAATCATATAGTGCGCCTTAGTCCTAACCTCGACTCATACCATTCGACAACCATCACTCGGTCATAAACTACCCCACTCATCAACACTATACAATGTCACCGTGACTACGCACGATTCTCTCCCCTCATAACACGTGTATGCAAATGTCATGCAAGTAAAATGCAATACATAAAAATGCAAATCTTCATATCATGTATCGGCCCGAGGTATCAGCTTGGCCCGATCCGAAAACTATCGTACGCTAAATAATCGGGCCCAGAGCCCGCGTTCCGAATTACTCGGCCCGAAACCTTACTCATCGATCTCTCCCCGAAGTTTCACTAAGAGTTCCCAAAATTTAATCCTTTTCACTTTATTTAACACCCTAATTTCAAAATTGGTCCCTAATTTAATATATTTTAAAATTCTATTGTCCAACTTTCAAAATATCACTTAAATTTCTAATTTAAAAATATCTTTTTAAATTTTTGCATTCAAAACCCCAAAATTTCATAGTTTACTTTTAAGGATCCGAAAATTTTCCTAAGTTTCAGATCTGCCTCAAATCTTTAAAAATTTCAGATCTGCCCCGAAAGTTTATATTTATTTAAAAATCTCTCCTGTTGGGATTTTACATTCTCAGTTCCCAGATTTAAAACTTTTCAATCTAGTCCCCGAATTTTTGAAAATTACACAAAGGACCTCAATTATTTATTCCGAATTTCAAATCTGCCCCAAAATCTTTATATTTCTTCAAAAATCTCCCCTATCCGGATTTTACATTCTCAGCCACCAGATTTTTGAAACTTTTCAATCTAGTCCCCAAATATTTGAAAATTACCCAAAGGACCCCAATTATTTATTCCGAATTTTAAATATGTCCTAAAAACTTTATATTTCTTTAAAAATATGCACTATTCGGAATTTTACAACACAAACTCCCTGGATTTTGTAAAATTTCGTTTAAGTTCCAAAATTTTAAAAATAATTATTTTATACGGCTGCTTTGCGACAGTTTTGGATTTCTCAATGATCACAAGGTAAACGATGTCCGATGGACCTGAAATTTTAACCACAGATAAAGGACTTCCAAATCTTAATTCTGTTCAAAGGAATCTGAAGTCTAGATTGTGAGATATGAATTTTTGAACCTTTTGGTCGAAATGGATAAAGAAAACCCTAGAAAACCCTAATTCTCCCCAAGTTTTGCTCTATCATCTTAATCTAAAGTCCTCTATCCCTATTTCCAAATATTCATAGATCTAAAAATACTCAATCTCGTGCTCCCTAAGATAACCAACGAAAAATTCATGCAAGCAAATTATTATCACATAAACACGAAGATTTCAATGAATAACATGCAAAACACGTAAAATTCACAAATCCTATTGTTTACGTATGTAGGTGATCTTCACCTACCTTAAATTCCGGAGACGTAACGGGTTGTTTCGTGTGATTCCAACCCTAGAGTTTCGATCCCGAGCTCCCGAAGGTTTTTCTCCTCCTCTCTTTTCTCCTTCTCTTCTTTCTCCCTTTTTCTTTCTTTTTCTTTCTCTCCTTTCTTCCTTCTCTCTCTCACTCTCGCAACCTCTCCTCCCCTCTCTTTCTATTCTTTTTAGCTTATTTATTCTTATTTGTCTTCATGTAGTATTAGTTGATTAGGTGTATTAAGTGGTATATTAGTTAGGTTATTTTGTCCTTTTCTTTTTTTTTTTCTTTTTCCCCCTCCCATCTCTCCCATGTTCTCTCCTCTTTCTTCTCTATTTCCTTTAAATTGTTGGTTGTTTTTGTCCTCTTACCATTATAGAGATGCATGGAGGTGGCTTGGATAGATCTTGTCTCCATGCTCACATGGAGATGGATGGAGGTACATTTATTAAATAAAGGATCTTGTTTTATTTACCACACTCACATGGAGGTGAGTTGAAATTATTTTATTTATTTTTCCCTTACTTAATTTCAGCCAATAATTTTATTATTATTATATTTTATATTATTAGGCCAAAATTCCTAACATCTAATCTATCTCTCCCATACTTGGGCCATTATTCTCCATTTGGCCCATAATTATTCGGTCCCTTTTAAATTCCTCGGGTCCAATTCTAAATTCTTGGCTCGACACGGAAAGAAATCGGTGTATGTTCGACATCGACTTCACACATTCCGAATATTATTGAAATAATCCCGTATTAAATTTTACGGGTATTACAGCATCTCAGAGACTTTGGCCTCCTCCCATAAGAAAATGCCACGATCTTCACTCCTTGGCGTCAGTAGAATATGCGACAAGTAAACTGCCCATAACGGAAGCCATCACGAAGACGTGCCGTCGTGGGTAGGTAATGGTCGAGCCCGAAAACGGTAAAGGGGTAAAACTGCTCAAAAACCGCCCCAACTCAGATCCCTATAAATATTGCATGCCTCGTCCGAAACAGGTATCGATTTCTTACGTGTCCTACCGTTACTCTGCTAAATTTATCACTCACGCACACACTTGAGCACACCATTTTTATGCTGCTTCACGCCTGGAACATGGAAAATACCCTCTTGACTTAGGCAAGAGGGCAAACGACCCCCAAACTTTACCCTATTTTCAAGTCTCCAGGCAGCATTCGCGGCGGAATTAAGGCGGGAAACGCTCGTTAGCCGTCCAACGCGGTAGATCTATTTTTCGGCGGCATCAGTGGTGTTATTAAAACGTAGATCAATTTTGAAATAATTATGTAAATTCGACATACCATCGTATCTATAAACACGGCGCCTCCCATCCGGAACCCTCGGTCCACCCGCCTTACGTCTGGGGATATGTACTGACGAGTGATACGAAAGTACCACTTGTAGTACCCGCCGTCCACCGAGTTCTACAGCGTCGCGAGTGGGGCAATGGCAACCGTGGCATCCCTATCGTCCCAGAGTTGTATCCACTGGGTATGCGTCGATATCCAGATCATTCCCGTGCTTTGCCGCGTTCGAACCCATGGAGATTTCTATCTCGATATGCCAGTAGTGCATGGATGCCTTGGAAAAGTCCGAATTGATGAAGAACGCGCTGCGAATCTGCAGCTTGTCGAGGACTTCGCTCATCGTGTGTATGTTCGAACGTGTCGAAGATGTGTGAGTCATCGACGCATTCCACCTACGATTCACAATAATATAAGCATAAGTTGGAAGAATAACACAATAATTATTGAATTACGAATAACTCACAGCAGTAGGCAGGCTCGGCAACACGATATCCCCTAGTACAGTGGGGGACATACGAACACGCCCTCCGTTTATTACGGGCTGTAAGGGAAGGATTCTCATCCATGCCCACACCTATAAATAAAATTACGTTAAACACATAATAATTACATGTAAAAAAAGTGTGCGTAAACAATTAATAGTACTACCTGAAGCAACCGCAGGTTGCCGCCTATGTTGAGCTTCTTCGTTTCACAGGCCGAACAAAGCTCCTATAAAGATAGCCAAGCACGGAACTAGCCCAGCTGTACGTGCGGACCTCGTCGATCACTTCCAGCAACTGCAATAAGGACATCGATACGTGGCTACCGCTGCAGTCAGGAAACATCACCGCTCCGAACAGCAACATCGCATACCCACGTGCCGCTTGCTCGACTTCCTCCTCGTCGCTATCATCGTTGATCGGATGGGCTATGTACCAATCCGCTAACGACCTCATCGATAGCCCCGACGTACACTTTATCCTGTCAACAGGCGGTCGATAACCGAGCAGTCGCTCAAAGTCGTCTTGCCAAGCTGCGACGGACTTCGTGCGACGGACTTCGAGTGGATCACGCCTGACACGCACCGTCTGGTTACTGGAAGTCTCTATAGTATACCCACATCGGCCAGTGTAACCGCCGCCTTTCCGACTTGGAAGTGGAAAGTGTGCGTCTCCTTCCTCCAATGCTCTACTAGCGCCGTAATAAAATGCGGGTCTACCTTCTGCAACATGCAACTATACACCCCATATAGTCCCATGTCATGCAACTTTCCTAATAACCGCCCATGAAGAATAATGGGGTCTTGTGTCGTACCCCAAATAACGCCCTCTAACGACCGGATCTTGAGGGTCTTATCTATCCACTCCGGGTCTAAAACGAGGTCGCGAGAACGATGACTCGTCTGCATCGTCAAAACTGAATCGTCTATTGGGCCGTAGTAACTTAACTCCTCCGTTATTCAAAAAATAATAAAATAAAATAAAATAAACGTAAAAAATTATGCTAAATCAACGTTACGCCCAAATTAACGGAAACATTTTACGCTCAAATCAACAAATGCAATTTAAGCCTAAATCAATGAAAACAATTTACGCCCAAATCAACGAAAACTTTCTACGCCCAAATCAACATATACAATTTAAGCCTAAATCAACGAAAACAATTTAAACCTAAATCGAAGAAAACAATTTATGCTAAATTAACGAAATAAACTTACAATTTACACCTAAATCACTCTCGTCGCCCCGCTGCCGTTATCGTCGTCGCCGTCTGTTGTTCGCCGCCGCCGTCGTCTGTTGTTCACCGCTGTCCGTTCTTGTCGCCGACCGCTCGTCGCCGCCACCGTCCGCGAGCCGTCGCCATCGTTTGTCGCCGTCGTTCGTTGCCGCTCGTCGTTGTCAACTTGTCATCTGAGTAGAGGGGGCGGGTAGCTAAATCCCGATCTAATTCGTAACTCAGAGATACGAATTAGTCCCTGAGTTACGAAAACACCTATTTTATTAATGGCTATAAATTTTTAACTATTTAATTGATATTAAGTTAAAAACGATTTATTATATTAAAAAAGCCCCTAGACACTTCGAGAAGCCCAATTAACACGTTTCGAAATCCTTATCTCTCACTAATCGCGTTTATTTAGATTTCGACATCCTATAACATCATCCTCGAAGTCTATTTCTTCTTCACTTCACCTTCTCGCCAAACACTGAAAAATCACCGTTCTCTCGTAAACCCTTTTGAAATCCGCCTTTCTCGACTTCCTTCCCAACCTATTATCACGTTTTCCCTCACCTCCCTCAATCATTCACTGGTAAGTTAGAAATAGGTTTTGCATAATATTTCATTAATCTTTAATCTTATTGACGCAGGTGTACAGCTGAAGAAATCACCACGCCTTTTCTCTGTTCTTCGAGTTCTGTTTTATTCAAAACTAAAATCGAGTTCGTTTCATCCTTCGAAAAGCAATTTAGTTTTCTTCTTCGACTCGAAATCTTCGGCTCGAACTCCCTCGATCTCGAAAACTTTTCAATCGATGCATTTTACCACATCTCAAAGTCTATTGATTTTAATTTGAATTTTTCGTGAAATCGCACGTTCGGAATCATCCACTGATTTTACAAGTTCTCGAAATCTTTTAATTTTAATTTGACTTTTTCAAAAAAATGCACGTTCTCGAAATCATCCGCAGATTTTACAAGCTCTCGAAGTCCCTTGATTTTAACTTGAATTTCTCGACAAATCGCACCTTCTCGACATCACTAGCCGCCGATTTTACAAATTCTCGAGGTCATGTCTTTTAAATTGGATTTGTATTCACAGTTTCCGATATCAACTGCCGATTTTACACAATCTCGAAATCTTCTAATCTTCGCCTTCATCACTCCATTGCACGATTTCGAAGACATGTTCAACTTCTTGATTTCAATCTTTCGAAATTACATTTTATTTACATTCTTTCGAAAACCATTCCTCATTCACGAAATCAATTTTCACACCACATTTAATTCGACATGTCGTATCCCTTCGTTATATTTTTTTAAACGCAAATCGACATTTTTTTTCATCAATGTTAGTATCATTTTTTTTTCAATTCTATTCCTCATTACATATCTATATATATATATATATATATATATTCAAAAAAGAAACCGAAAGAAAGATAGACGACAAGTGTTGGAATTCTATCTCGCAGTCCATCCCTACTTGATTCCTAACAAAATCATGGTTCATATTTTTCAGATCATGTATATCCAAAACCGTGATACAATCTACCCGATCTCCAAATGGGTCGAGCCACTGAAGAACAACTATCAACTGAACACAACAGCGTTCAGATGTACAGACATGGTCATCATTGCCATACTCATGAATCATTTCCTGCAACCTGCATTCACAATTACGGCGACTATTCCTCAAGTCTACTTGCAACAATTATGGGGACTGATGGATCAAGTACAAGATACAAATGAGGTCATGTTCCAGAGTCAGATCGAGAACACCTAAGTCGTTCTCGACAAAGACCTCCTGAAGGCAATCCTCCACCTGACTACTTTTGACGAGCTCGATCCAACTCCCACCACCCAGGAACTTCTTGATGGGATGCTACAACTAGGATGCACCCCACCGCTAACTCAAATTTCAGCATTCTCTGTCACCAAACTACCAAGCCCGTGGAACACACTCTTCACGTTGATCAACAAATGCCTATCTCTTAAACACACCGGACACTATCGCTGCAATCTCAGAATTCTCAAACTCTTCTACGGCATCGCGTTCGGGAAACGGTATGACTATGCGGAACTCTTCGTGAGAGAGATAGTGAACCAGATCCGTATCAGGGATCACTTGAAAGACATCAAAGCAGAAAGGCCTTTCATTCGTGCGGTGGTTCCAAGTTCTTATTCGTCACTACATGGAACTCCACCCTGAAAGCACTCATCGACCAGCTGCGGAGCACCTAGCGGTTCCAAAGCTGAATTATCTAAAACGCCCAAAGGATGGTACGCCGCTTCAAGGAATGCCACTTCCAACCCACCTCCTTGACCTAGCCAATCCCACGGACCCCGACATCGTCGCTTACAGGTCACAGAATCTTCCTGCCCCCACGATACGGTCAAACCCCACTGTATCCAATCCCGGGGCCAGCCCGAGTGTGAGACAGAGTCCAGAACGCAGACACAAAGTACGTACAAAGAAAAAACATGACAGACCGGCGCCTCCTCCCGTGTCAGTCAACTTCGCACCTCCCCTCCTCACTATAACTCCCCGAACCGAACCCATAGGTATATGAGCTGATTTAATCAGCTCCCAAGTAGAAGTCGCCGCATCTGGTTCAACGGCGCATGCACAACCGCCCTTCCCATTCAACAACCTCCCAACAGGTTGTTGTCTCCAACATCTCATGGGGAACCATCTCAACCATCCTTGCCTCACTCGAAGGCGAGCGATGTCCAAATCAGCGACACCCAGCCCCACGTCCCTGTCCCTTCTTCTTGCACATCGAGTCTAGTGTCCACTCTCCCAAATTTTCCTCCATTATTTAGGACACAACACCTTTATCAACTAGTCTCCGTGATCAGTCCAGAACGTCTGTAGAAATATCATCCAAGGATGATACTCGAGGATCGGACGGAAGACCTGATATGGGGAACATAACAACTCCCGTGCAATCAGGCCATCTCGATGAGCTCACCTTATCGTCGATGCAAACGGTAAGCCTAAGTGGCCCTGGTTCCTCAAGGCCCGAGTGCTTTTCCGTACCAATGGGCCTCGGCACAAAAATCTATTATGACGTCGTGACAATAGATCGCCTTCGTGGCTCTATTGGGTTATTACCCTTTCTGACTCAAGCTCAGCTCGACCAGCTACTCGCAGCTCTACGCGAAGAAATGAAGCAAATGGAGGCCTCCATCCTTCAAAACCTTACCTCTGCTACATCCTCAACAATCCAAGACAAGGGTAAAGCACCCCTGGTCGAAGAGCGTGAGTCACCTCCCTTACCCCACTCTCCACAACACCACTCCCGAACACCCGAACCCATAAACCGACTAACCTACATACCTCCAATTACGGAGCTCCACGACAACCTCTTAGCCCGCCTTCTCAGCGAGGCGGACACATTATCTGACGAGAATAAGGAGCTCCTTCATCGCCTTCAAATACCCTACAGCTGTCATTACGACCCGCCCTCACACAAACGACGTCATGATAACCCCGATGACGGAGGTCGTCCTGAGGGGGAGAAGCGCCCCCGGGTCGAAATAATCACCACCCCACTGAACCATCCGCCTCAACCCAAACCCACATAGAAACCTCTACGTCCCCCATTCCACAACCCACTACAACCCATTCAGCCCACACAACCATCGACCTTCCAAAGAACCTACCCTCGCTACCCTCCGACTTCAGACCAGACCCACCTCCACAGGAAACCGACGTCCCTCTCTCTCCAATTCAAGACATGTCCTACCCTGATCATCTGACAGAGCTCAACGAATTTATTGATCAAGGGTGGACATCTCATAGCGGTGGAAATCCTACTTTCGAGGACGAACTTCAAGAGAGATTGGATAACATTCGTGACTAATCTGGGCAACAGTTGAAGTCAGCTGCAGAATGGTGCCAGAAGAACTCAGAGATGGAGAAGACTTTCAAGAGACCCCAGAAGCATCTGAGAGCACATGGGAAAATGTCAAGATTATAACTCCATTTCAAGAAGAAATTCTAAGTAAAATCTGGCGAAGTCGTGATCAAATTCAACCGTACAACGAAATGGAATTGAGAGGCTTATCATATCTTGAAGGAACCAAGAAATTGGCCTATCATTTTCTATACAAATGGACGGCAAAAGGAGGCTCGAGGATCACAGACGAAGACAAGAAGAAAATGAGAGCGAAGGGACTCATCAACGACATATTAGATGTCACCTGCGAGCAGATGGGAAGTCACCTAACATATCCAGTCTACAAGGTACAAAGACTAGACCGCTCAGGAGACCTCATCACTGAAGGTGACCTGCAGTACATCTATCCCAATGATGTATATCAATTGTCAAGACTCTATAGGAAATTCATCCTAAAAGAATATCGATACAAGTTGGGATACGAAGCCATCAAGAGACATATGCTGAGGGACATTACATTCTACACGGGCCATGACCTTCAGATAGCAATTGAGAATAACGCCAAGAAGGTCAACCTCACCTGTCCCCATCTCACCGGCAATGAGAAGGAACTAAGGTCATATCCAGACGGCTTCGTCTTTAAAGAACCCGAGCTTTCAGTAGTCTACAGTAATCCTGAAGGATTAAAGAGAGTCATGTCTCTATCAGAGTCAAAAAGTACTGCGACAAAACCCTCAGAGTCATCCTTCAGATACTGAGAAGTAAATTAAGAAGATACACTGAGCCTTCAAATAATGACTTTGCGAGCTTAGGTCTTTAGAATTTCCAAGATGAAATTGTCAACCTGTCCAAGACAGCTATTGAAGAAATTCAAGATAGGCTATCCCTTCGCCGAAGCATCAGACTATTTGAGGTCACTCTTAACTTCAGAAAATCTTTCTACAGGACAGAAGGCCGTGCTACAACGACAAATGAACACAAATGGGGAGATTGTTAGAGATATTTTATTGTGTTCATTTTAGTCTTATGCGTATGTTCTGTAATTTTATCTTAATCTAGGACCTAATTGTGAATATACCTAACTTGTGGCTATATTAGTTATATCGAGCCCAATAGCCCATTAGGGCTTATGTATAAATACCCTAAACAATGCTTTGTTTAGGGTTACTGATTCATATTAAGAGTTGAACCATATTGTAGGAGAACTCGCGCGATATCCCTTCGTTCAAACTCTACAACACGTCTAGTGGTATTACAGATCGTTAGCTTCCGTAATTCATCATCTAAGGTAATCCTAATTATATGAATTATGTCAAGGTTGGATATGTTGGGAAATCCGGCCGTACCGAAATTCCGCCCAAGATCTGCCGGAATAATAAAACTAGAGAACACAAAGATTTAACGTGGAAAACCCTCTGTTAACGAAGAGAGAAAAACCACCCGGGCAACAAGGCCGCAGAAAATCCACTAGTGAATATTACAATCACACAATTCTTCTACGCTCGCCTACACCCAAAACCTGACAACAATAACAATCCGAAAGTTATTTCACCCGCTAACCCAAACTCTCACCCAAAGGGAATTTTCCTAGAGTTAACTGTTAACACAAATAACTTTCTAATGTGTTGGTGTGTCTATAATCCGGGATATAGCCCTCCATATATAGGAGAGGGAACCCTCATGCCTTCCTGTCATTTTCGATGTGGGACAGTGACAAAGGCACAACTTGGGCCCAAGCCCAACAATCTCCACCTTGTGACTTTGTCCATTTTGACACCTTCACTTGGCGAAGATCCACATAGCTTCCGCTACAATGCTCCACCATAAAAGCATATCCACTTGGAATCACATCCAAGCATTTCTTCGGCCCATGTCGAAATAACCTTGCTGAAATCTATAGTGCAACTTCAACGCTTGGCTCGCCAGGAAGTTCATCAGCCATCGACACGAAATTTCCACCACACACCTTGCATCAACGCCAAACCAATGCCCGTGTGTAAACTGTGGATCCACTAATACTAACGCGCCCTCTCTCATGACACTTAGCGATATGCCATAAGGATGCCCTTGTCTCTCAGAAAAACTCATCCATGGAGAGAGAGAGAGAGAGAGAGAGAGAAAATAGCGTCTTTCTCAGTATCTCCACTTACCAACTTGGAGCTGCTTGCCGAACCTGCTCCACCTTTCTGACAATTTCTTTCCACGTGCACAGATTGTCCACACGTCCAGCAAATCGCAGCTTGTTTCCCCTTGGAGTTCCTCTTCTTTCCGCCATCGACGAACAAAGCTTGATCTTCCGCTGAATTGTTTCGTCCACCATCTAGCCCTCTCTCCTCCGCAAGAAGTTTATCGGTGACTTCAGAAAATACAATCTTCTCCTTCCCATGAATCAAGATCGGCTTCATGTGTTCATAAGAAGGAGGAAGAGACCAGATGAGTCTCAACGCCTGATCCTCATCGTCAATCTTCACTCCAATGGATTCCAGCTCCGAGACGATTCCATTGGGAATGCTTAAGTGATTCGAAATACTTTGACCTTCTGTCATCGGCAATGTATGAAATTGCTCCTTCAGATACACCCGGTTCGAGACGCCTTTAGTCTGATACAACTCCTCAAGCTTCTCCCACAATGCTTTTGCCGCCGAAATTCCATCCACATTTGCAAGAACATTCTTGGCCAGACACAGTCTATCGCACTTGCCGCTCTCAAATCCAGTTCCTCCCAATCGTCGTCGCTCATTCCAGATTTGCTCCCAGCTGTTTCCTCAGTGTTGTTGGTAGCACTGCCTTTGGGAACTTCCTTGCCCTTCAAAGCTTTGTGTAACCCCGACTGATTGCACTTGCCACAAGCCAAAATTGATTCTTCCGTCGAACTTCTCCACATCAAATCTCGCAAGATTTGAAAACCTACTTCCGGACATCCTTGTGGATTAGCGAACAAGAACTTCGTAGAAAACCGAATAGCAACTCGTCTGCCGAAAACCCTTCTGCGCTCAAGCTCCACACGTCGCTAGCTCCACCGCACGAACAAACTAGGTTTAACCTCGCTCTGATACCACTTGTTGGAAAATCCGACCGTACCGAAATTCCGCCCAAGATCTGCCGGAAATAATAAAACTTGAGAACGCAAAGATTTAACGTGGAAAATCCTCTGTTAACGAAGAGAGAAAAACCACCCGGGCAACAAGGCCGCAGAAAATCCATTATGTGGCTATCACAATCACACAATTCTTCTACGCTCGCCTACACCCAAAACCCGACAACAACAACCCGAAAGTTATTTCACCCGCTAACCCAAACTCTCACCCAAAGGGAATTTTCCTAGAGTTAATTGTTAACACAAATAACTTTCTAATGTGTTGGTGTCTCTATAATTCAGGGTATAGCCCTCCTTATATAGGAGAGGGAACCCTCATGCCTTCCTGTCGTTTCCGATGTGATACAGTGACAAAAGCACAACTTGAGCCCAAGCCCAACAAGATAAACCGGACCAACAAAAACTATGAATTTTCTGACAGATTCTAAAACGTAATTTGGGTGCCTGTGAAGAGCCCATTTGTTTTTATTTGTAGATCAGTTTAATAAGCTATCGACGTTTCTAAGCACTTGCAATGATGGGTCCCAACATAGCTAAACGCCGTGAAGAAAGGGAAGAAGAATGTTATGTGCGTGGAATCTACGCGTTTTTTTCAAAGATCAGATCGTATCCGATGTTAGCGAATCGAACTCCCTTCCCATGGTTTGTCATCTAACCATGGTTAGTTAGGTTATGTTAATTCGAAGAATTAGATAGAACTATTGACTTTAACGTGTGGTTAAGGTCGAGAAGAAACCACCGCCATTGCTTTACAAACTCTCTCTGCCTATAAATATAAGGACATCCTTTGATCCTTTGGGTCTCTTTCAGCGGTGCGATCGAGGTGAGTTTTCTCTTTCTCTTTTGCTTCTATGCGAAGTTTGATCTTGTTTGTTGGTTATCATGCTTTGCAATGTGATTTTGCCGCCTGTAGCTGTTGATGTTTTGCCTTTCTTTTTCCCTACTCGGATCATCGATTAGATTTGTCGTAGCGTAGAGATTTTATTTGTTAAGATCGTCCCTGATTTCAGAAATCGATTGCCCGCTCTCGAAAGTTCATGTCGTTTTTTTCTCTTTAAGATGCCTCTAATACTCTGCTTTTGAAGTATTTTGTTCATCGTTGTGAAGAGTTGAGATTGTTGCGTTGAATTCGAAGAGCTCTAAGGCATGATTTTTGTCCATTTCTATGTAGAAAGGTCGATTTTATGACGAATTTGTGATAAAGGGACTTGAAGAATCCTCATAATTTACGAATACAAGATTAAGATAATCAGCCTACTTCTGAGCCGAGAGTTTTTAATTTCCCCCTTTCTTTCAATCCGTGCAGAGATAAAAGAGAAACATTCAGATCTCATAATCACTTTTTCATGGTTGATCTCGACATCCAAATCCCAACTGCTTTCGATCCCTTTGCGGAGGCCAAGGACTCTGGGGCGCCAGGAGCCAAGGAGTATGTTCATATACGCATACAACAGAGGAATGGTAAGAAGAGCTTAACAACCGTGCAAGGCCTGAGGAAGGAGTACAGCTACGAAAAGATCCTTAAGGACCTCAAGAAAGAGTTCTGCTGCAACGGTAATGTCGTGCAGGACAAAGAATTGGGCAAGGTGATACAACTTCAGGGCGATCAGCGCAAGAACGTTTCGCTGTTCTTGGTTAACGCAGGCCTCGTGAAGAAGGACCAGATCAAGATTCACGGGTTTTAAGGGGTATGAAAGCTTGTGTTTTGCTTGCTATTAAGTCTGTGCGATGTTTTTATTAAGTGTCTTTGGAAGCATATTATATGTTGTGGTTTTCGTGTGACAATCTGCTATAATACCCTCTTTCATTTCCCCTCTTTTGTGATCATAGAGTGGTGTGGTTGTTTTATGGGGTGTTTATTACATGTAAACCGTGTTTGCGTGTTGGCTTTCAGTAGTGAAATGCAGATTTTTATATTTAAAAGAAAAATGCTTGGGTTTCTCTTGTGATTGGATTATCTCTATTTCTTGGTGCAAAAATGATATCGGATTCTACTGTTTTATTACTAATACTTGATCGTAGTTCCAATAGAGGCTGCGTTCACTTTTATTCATAATATCATATGAGTTAGACCAAGGTACATGTTCGCTTTACAATATATAATCTTAAGTATTATTTATAAAATTACAAAAGTTATCTTTTAACTCATGAGGAATTTTATGGTGCTCATTGGGCACCTGTAGATGTGACACCGATTCGTGCCATGTCAACACTCCACATCGACATCCGAGGCTATGTCGTCTTAATTGACACCTTCTAGGTGCCATTAGTCGACATTTCGGATGTTGCTGTGGCATATTAACGCCTTATATAACACATGCTACGTGTTAATGAAATATATTTTCTTGATTGTGTTCATGGCTCTGAACTGCTTCATCCTCGAGAGAACTGCGCTGTCCATTGGCTTATCCGACGCCTCTCCACCTTCTCTAAGCCATGGATGTTCTAAAATCCAAAAATTACAAAGTTTTATTCATGGAATAAAAAAATTCTCTCAAAGATCAGAAACAGGGGAATGAATCGTCGAGTCATTCATTACCAAGAACATCAGCAGCTGTGATGCGCTGCTTGGGATCTCTTGTGAGCATCCTACGGACAAGATCCTTCGCCCCTCTAGAAATCGACGGCCATTGTTTGCTTTCGAAGTCGATTTTCCCTCTCAGTACAGCATCGAAGATGCCCCTTTCAGTTTCTGCAGACCAAAAATTGCATCATTTTTCTCTCAATCTCCACTTCTTTTTTATTACAACGTTAATGTAATTGTGGAATGAGTTCGTAGATTATTCACTTCACCTGCCCAAAACGGAGGCACACCGCTGAGTAATATGTAGAGGATAACTCCGGCGCTCCAAACGTCGACTTCCTTACCGTACTTACGATTCAGAACTTCAGGCGCAACGTAGTAAGCACTTCCTACTAAATCCTTGTAAACTTTGCCTGAGAATCAACAACGCCATTCTTTTTCCGCTGACCGCTGAGGTGCTGCAGAAGCTGAATCTCTCTCCTCATGTCTTCTTTGTCTCCCTTTGTGACGAGCTTCTTCTTCGATATGGACCTGCAGGCGTATTTTTTGCCGGTGGAGATCTCAGTGCAGAGGTGGGTGACGCCGAACTGGCCGCGGCCGAGCTCTCCGCCGAGGCTGTAATGGAGGTTGATGTCTTGGTAGGGTTTGCCCAGGATGGTGTTTGGGGTTGTTTGGGAAGGAGGGTACGCCGGCGCAGCGTAGCCCGGAGATACTGTGTACTGAATGTGGCGGCTGACGCCGCCGCCGCCGCCGTTGGTGGATGGGCGGTGGTGGGATTTGGGGTGATTCTGCTTGCTTATGCATAAACACATGTTCCAAGATTCGATTTTTTTTTTGTCGGAAAAGAAAACATGCAAGAAAAGAGATTTGATTTTGGGATGAGAAACGAAGCTTATATGAACCACAATATAACTTGGGATTGTTCAAAGGAGAAGAAACCACAATATAAGTTGGGATTGTTCAAAGGAGAAGAAAAGGTCCAAAGACTGTACAACAAAGACAGCATAGAACTTGGTCAGCTACAACTTAAAGGAAGGTTTTATCTATCTATCTATCTATGGAGAAAAGATATACAATAAAAAAGAGGAAGAAGCATCACTGCGTTGTTGAGTTGAATAAACAATAAAGAAGGCGGCAGTTTCAATTTCAATTCATAATCATTTTTGCAGCTTATTTTAAGACAAAAGTTATAAAGCGTCGTTTCAAGACAACGTGTACGCCTATATTTCAGTTTCATGTAAATTCTCCTTTTCACTTTTAGCACATCATATCGGGTCTTTATTTAATGCGAATTTTTTACATAAAAATATCCAATTATATAAAAAGTTTCAAAGTCAGAATATGTTTTGTATATGTTGGTAGCTATTAGAATAAATATTTTGAACATTGGTATGGTACCCGACCCGCAAGCGCCATATAACACATGGTACCATAGAAAACGTATTGTGGTACATAATACAGTGAGAAATGATACATCATATAACACATTAACGTAGCATATAGAAACGATATAGGTACCATATAAACGCGTGACGTGGTACGTAATATACGTATAAAAAGTTACGTCAAGACTGAAAAAGTGGTACACACAGTCGAACGAGTACTTATATAAAAAAATTTCTGACATGGGTACTGCAAATTTTTTTTTTATACAAATGAGTACTTATTTAATTTTGCTGTAGAATATTTGTTTTGTGTCTATTTTTTCACGAGATATTACGTGCGAGGCATCTATGTATATGGATATAATACAATATCATAATATTTCCCCGTAATGACAAAAGATAATTATATATATCAATTATACTTCATCCGTCCCGGCTATTTCTTCCCAAAGATTAGCGGGTACGGAGATTAAGAAATCAATTATTTTAATATTATAGTACACCTTTTGAGGTATAGAGAGAGAAAAGTTATTAGTAGACACGCAAATCAAGAAGACTTTTTTTAATATTAATGGTGTAATTAGTTTAATTAGTGGGATACTTTTTTACCAAAAATAGAAATGGGAAGAACTATGTGGGACGTCCGAAATAGAAAGATGAGAAGAAATAAGTGGGACGGAGGTAGTATATTATGTAAGCGGGCTTTCGCGTTGACTCGGTCAACATAAGTGGGTCAGAAGTCGTTGGGCTTATGATAATCAGCCCATATTGTAAAATAGGCCCAAAAAGGAACAGAATAAAGCCCATTGACGATATAAGGATTGATGGTTAGATAATTTTGCAAATCGTGCTTACTCCAGTTTAGGGTTTTCTTCAAAATATTAACTGAAAATAGTGTTTCCCATTAACTGAGACATGAAGTGGAGAATCAAGATTTGCATCAAAACGTGATTAAATACTTAACGAAGAAGTCTCTGTAGTTGTCCATGTTATCTCAAATTGTGAATGCACGAGTGTGTTGCTATCTGTTAACATTTAGAAACCCTACTAAATTATGTCCGACACCCGATGACTAACTTATAAGTTGATGGCTAGTCCACCTATAAGCAATTAATTTAAGGGATGGAACTCCATCAATATATGTGGTTTGTCTCTTCTTAAGTTGGGCCGATGTTAGGCAAATGGCGAAATTTTACACTTAGTATCACTAGTACAAAATACCAAATGGGCGACGGTTCTTACGGCTTATAGGTGACGGTTTCGAGGCGTCGCCGCCACCGACGCCCATGAATAGGCGAAAGGGTGACGGTTTCAAAACCGTCGCACATGATCAACTATAGGCGACGGTTTCTACACAACCGACGCCTATAGTTGAAAAGTAACTCATCTTTCGTGCACTATAGGCGACGGATGTATTGAAATATATTTAGGGATTTAATTGTAAAGTTTTTTTATATGTGAGGACCATTCTGTAAGATAGTTTATAAATAGGTCAGTATGTAAATATATAGAATTCTCACTGTATAGAAAATAGATACAATTGTATTACTCGAACGATTGAAGACAAATAGAAAAGAAGGGAACGATTCCCAGTTTACACATCCATTCATGTCTTAGTTTTTCCTTTATTGCACTTTACATGGAATCAGAGCGCGATTGAGTTTTCCGCTACGAAAATATTATGATGTCGAAATCTGAGAAGGAAGAGGAGGAAGTCGAGATTACAGAGATCAAGAAATCTGGGATCGACTTTCAAGATCCGTTGTATATCCATCCCTCAGACACACCAATTCTCGATCTAGTAACCGAAGTCTTGCGAGGATCAAAGAATTACAAAATTTGGAGCCGTGAGATGATTATTGCATTAGAGGCGAAGAATAAGACAGGATTCATAGACGGAACCTGCAAGTCTCCGGCGATCACACATCCATCACATTAGCAATGGAAAAGATGCAATGCTTTGGTAAGATCTTGGATACACAGATCAATTTCTAGGGAATTGGTACACGGAGTAGTTGTGACTCGGCTAATTCAGTTTGGAAGGATTGTGAAAGAGCCATTTGATAAAATCAATGGAGCTAGGTTGTTTGCATTATATAAAGAAATCAATACTATCAGCCAAGGATCGAATAATGTGACTGATTACTACTCAAGATTGAAGCAACTGTGGGACGAGTACGATAGCCTTATGCCATCCCCAGCTGAGAATCCTTCGAAGGAATGTGTTAATCATTGTTCTCAATAGAAGATGATGCAATTTCTTACGGGGTTAAATGAGAGCTTTAGTGCAGAAGGTCACAAGTAATGATAATGGTGCCGTTGCCTTCTCCTGCCCAAGTCTCTGCAATTGTCCTAAATGAAGAAGCACAAAGATCTACTGGAATACAATCTTCAGCTTCTGATGGTTCAATGGCCTTTATGGGCAACACTCAGCTGAATAAAGGGCAAATCATCATGCAATCGAACATGTACTGTGATCATTGTAATTACAATGGCCACACTAAAGCAACATGTTGGAAGATACACGGATATCCACCTAACTATGTGAGAGGTGGAAGAAGATGTTCAGGTGGCGGGAGAGGCAATGATCGAAACAAGTATGGAAGAGGAGGTAGCCAAGATTCAAATAGGATGTTTAAAGTAAACTCTACAGAAGCTAGCCAATCTACTCAACAACAGAACCATCCTCAGCCGGATAAGAATATACAAGATGTTGCTAACATGCCTCAAATTACTCCTCAGCAGTACCACGCGTTGATGACCTTGCTTGGAGCAGGAACTAGCCAATCGATCCAAACCAGGTGATGGTAGCCACGAGTCACACAGGTAATGGATCAGATATGGATAACTGTGTGAAGTGGTCCTGGATGCGACCTAACTAAGTTTTAAAACTGGTGTCCTAAATGTCGGAACTAATGTTGAGGTAACACTGAACCCAACACAAAACGCACAGCGGATATGATAAATTTAGTACAGCGAAAATAATTAAAAACTTAGTAGTTAAAAACGGCACACACGAGATAAAATTGTGCAGCAAGTTCTTCAACTTGCTGCAAGCCTCATGGCAAAATTCCACTATAAAAATGGATAACAAAAAGAACAACTATCGAAGATAGTAAACCAAGCCTAAAACGAACCGTAACATAAACCATACCTAAACACCAACGTCTAGATGCTAAGTCCCAGACTAAAATAGAAAGAGTAAAGCTAGGTATAAAACCATATAAAGATGAACGCTCTCTCGTTCTTCTCAGATCTCGTTCGCTCGCATATTTCGCGTGTTCGCTCTTTATCGCTCAAAAGTTACTCCATCAAAGCTCACCTTGGCAGCTCGAAATATCCTTATATTTATAGGCCTTGGCTCCCTTTGAATTGGTAAAATATCCCTTGAGGATCTTTTAAAATATCTCCTCGGAGATCTTCCCAAATATAGTAAATATTTGAGTTCGAATCTTCTAATGATAGTAGCTGATCTCATATCTTTTATTTATGGTAGACGCTTGACTGTTTCTCTTTTGATATTCAAATCTTCTATTTTTGGTAACGCTTGACTGGTCCTCTTTTGATCTCAAATCTTCTATTTTTAGTAAGTGCCTTCCTATTTTTGCTCCAGTTTATTCCACTCGATTCTGACTCGTCCAACCTTTAATCACGTCATGCACATCAGTAAATAAAGACACAAAAATAGGTTAAACGGTTTTTGGACATGAAAGATAAAATCAAAGGTTGACAAATTCACAGACAACAATGTTGACTAGAATGTTGTCACAACATTTGTCAACATTTATGTCTCAACATTAACAATCTCACCCTTTTTATCTTTCTTCCCAAAACCGTAGCAGAAATTAAAAGTAGCAAAACTCCATCTGAAGGCAAAATATACTCAATCACAAACTAATCAAATATGGTTAGAGCAAAAAGCAGGATAGTTTTTAAACTATTCAAAGTACAAAAATTTTAGTACATAGCTACTTCGAGATCCAAAACAAATCTGCAAAAATCAAACATTCGACAGGCAATCAAACACGCAAACATATCAGAGAAGTAAATCAGCATGCACATAAACACAAACTTAATCAGGCACGCAAGAAAACAAAGAGCGGTCAGAGATGCAAACTCTCAATGTTCAGCTTCTTCCCGTTTCAGCTCTAGCTCCCCTGTCGAAATTCCCTCATTACCACCAGCAAAAGTTGCACCACCTTGATTAGCATCATCTGCACCATCTTCTCCCCCTTTTTGGGAAGAAAGCAAACCTTAGAGAACTGCTCTCTGAGCAACCAGAACTTCTCCAGGTGAGATGTTGAGGCCGATGTGGAACCAACAACTGGATCAACATTCTAAGACTCGAAACCGGGTGAGATCGCCATAGAAATTCAAGACTAAACATATCGAAGCATAACATGTAAATATTGAAATCCATAAAGAGCTTAAAGAATTTCGCAAATTTGCAGAGAGATTGCCTAGATTATGAAAGAGATTTGTGCATGTGGAAGATATCAAGTAGTCGAGCCGAGTGATGTGGTGCTAACTATAGTATATAGCAGTTTAACGCTCATGAAAAATAAGGAGCAAGTCATGATTCAGCAAAAAATCATAGTAGAAGCGAACGATACTTACTGATTAGGCAACGTTGATGAGCATACGAGACAAGCGTAGCAGGCTGTTCTTCGAGAGATACTAATGCAATTCTGAGAGATATAGACACTAGACACACGAAACTGACACATGCAATGCTAAAAACTAAGACAAATAAACGAAAGCACAAAGAATATGCATGATCAAACTGACAGTCACATATGTTGCCCCAACATAATACTCAATATTCTTACTCTGAAATCCTAGACTTTTCTGCCCGACCCTCTCAACTCAGTTTCCTTTCATTTTCTACCCTTTCACTTTAGTAATTGATCTGATTTATTGTCCACTGCCCTTATTCCATAAATATCAAGGTTTGGCTTTTTGTCGCAAAGAGTACATCGTCACCGTGAATGCCATGTACCTAGGGATACTTATTACCAAGAGCCTATATCTTGCAAAAGGTTTATGAGCAGACGTTATGCATGGGATTCGGTCATTTCAGAAAACGGTCAAGTAGGATAGAGTTATTGCATAGAATAACAGAGAATAATACTAAATCAAACATTAACAGTAACCATCAAGTTTGACATATGCTATATTGATCCAAATGTCGGACCAACATGAAGATAGACTGATGCAAACCTATGGATTTTTCAGGTCCGAAAACCTTTCAAAATCCAATGCTTTCGTGAAAATGTCAACTAACTGATGTTTCGTGTCTATATGCTCAATGCGAACTAATTCTTTCTCTACCATATCTCTCAGAAAGTGGTGCCTAATATCTATATGCTTCGTGCGTGAATGCTGAATTGGGTTCTTATATATGTTGATGGCACTAAGGTTATCGCAATACATAAGGACAGACTCGCATTCTAAACCATAGTCACACAACATATTATTTAACCACATCAACTGAGTACAGTAACTACCCGCTGCAACATATTCAGACTCAGCTGTAGATAAAGACACACAATTCTGATTTTTACATACCACGCAACTAAATTGTTACCTAGAAAGAAACAGCCGCCACTTGTGCTCTTGCGATCATCCTCGTCACCTGCCCAATCAGCATCGATATATCCTACAAGATACGTGTTAGTATCATTCGAAAACCATAACCCTAAATTACACGATCCACTCATATATCGCTTAACAGCATTTAAGTGGGAAATCTTAAGCTCAGACTGATATCTAGCAAACACAAAAACGCTGTACATAATGTCGGGTCTACTTGCTGAAAGATATAACAAACTGCCTATCATGGAACGATATAATGTTGGGTCAACATTATGGCTAGCATGTACTTGCTTACCCTTCAGACATGACTCACAAACAACCTTACCAAACTCCTTAAGCTTCGGAATGCATCTGATACGCATCATGTTTGATAAGTTGCTCCAATATTCGGTAGTTGACATGTCCTAGTTTGTAATGCCAAAGGATCACATCGTCTTTGTTCTTTGAGAGTTGGCACACGTCTTTTGAATCGTATTTGTCCCCGACTACATAGCAGTTGTTACTAGATCTTTTCCTGCTTTGACACAAACATCTTTCCTGTTAAAAACTTCACAACATTCCTTGTTGAACCTTACCTCGAGGCGTCGTCGCAAAGCTGACTTATGCTAATCAAATTAGCCACAAGCTCGTCGACGTGTAGAACGATGCTCAGCTTCGGGAATTCGGGCGCATTCAATCTGTCACGACCGAGAATCCATCGTTTTGTACCACATTCGAACATCATAGATCCGCTGCTAACGGTATGTAGTCGATTAGGAACTCTTTGGTACCCATCATGTGTCGGGAACACCCGATATCGAAGTACCAACAACCTGTCGCGTTAGCTCGCAGAGAGGTATAGACAACATTGTATTTATGTATGAATTTCTCTACCCAAACTTTCTTATATGTCAGAACAATAATATGTTCACCAGAATTTGAAGGAGAATCAACTGAAATTTCTCTTGACAAACTGTTCAACACTGATTTTTCAATGTTGGGCAGAACGTTGGACGACATCAACCAACATAGATTTCTTCGAAATCTCCCCCTTCAATTTCCAGCAGAACGGCTTGATATGACCAGGCTGCATGCAATGATAGCATTTATATAATCTATCCTTAGACCTAACAACAGCATGCTTCGAATTTTTCTTAACACTCCTAATTTCAGATTGAACATTAGCAACTTTGGCGTTCTCCTTAACAAAAACAATCTTAGATTGGTCGTTAGAAACAGAATTAGACACATCAAAAACAGGCTGAGAATTGATCATAAGCCTTGTTTGTCAAACTTTCCTAATGACAATACCTCATCAAGGGTTGATTTACCCTTGTTCATTCGAGAACGTCTCGTCCGCTTCGTCAACTTGCTTATTTAGCTTGCCGATTTCTTTGTATTTTCGCGCCATTAGGGCTTCCATCTTGTTCATTCTTTCAACAAGACTTTTGATCATCTTCTCGCTTTTGTCATTTTCCTCGGTCAGAGATTCCACGATTGCCTTCAATTCCATGTTTTTCGCTTTTTCCATCGCATACTTAGTAGACAACAGTTTGAAGGCATCCTCAGTCTGGACATCATAACGAACATCAGTTTCTATTCCTGCATCATCAGAACTTACATACCCATCAAAACAGTTTAAGTCATCATAATCGAAAATGATATATTTCTCAGATGTTGAGTCCAATGTTGGCTCAAATCAGTTACCGCAGTGAAGCCTATATGATGATCTTCGTCTTCCTCGTTATCCGAGAAGGAATGGATGGTTAGTGATGATTGCTTAGTCTCCTTTGCACAAGGTTCTACATCTTCATAATAGGAAAGTTCGATCCAAAGTGCCTTCTCACACTTGCAAAGGGTGTTCACACATTCATTGGCATAATGGCCCCAACCGTGCATGCATGGCATCGCACATATTCCCATTGATATTCTTTTTCTCCATTTGGTTGCGTTTGAAGAACGAAAGAGCAGAGGTCGGTTCCTTTGCACTCTGGCGTTTCTTGAATGTTGTGCTAACATTTGGTGCAACATTCTTTGTCATGAACTTCTTGAATTGCTTCACGAGCATTGTCGTGTTTTCATCATCGTCAGAGTCATTCTCAGTTTGAAACTTAGAGGGTTGACTGACTAGAGCAAGGCTTTTCCGCGAGAAGCTCTCTTTTGGACTTCGAGATTGGTCTCGTAGTTCTTATGATATTCATCAAGGAGTTGAACTCCATCATGGCCAGATTGTGTGCTTCCATGACCGCCGCTACCTTTACATTATACTTTACGGTTAGAGATCGAATTGCTTTAGAATTTAATATCTTATTTGAGATTGGTTCTCCCAAGCTGGCACATACGCTCGATATAGTCAAAAGCTTCCCAAAATACGTGGTGATGTCCTCGTCTTCTTTTATTCAGAGGTTTTCGAACTGGTTGTGGAGAGTCGAAGTTTGATCTCACGCATGCTCGCATCTCCTTCACAGTATCGTTGAAGCATCTCCCACGCGTTGTGAGCCGTCGTGCAGTTCTGTATAGTTCTGAACATGAAGATGTCCACAGACGAGAAGATGGAATGAAGGCTTTGTCGTTGAACTCGGCTGCACTCCTCTTGAGATTCGTCCATTCGCTGACTGGTTTGTCCACGACTTCCCCATCAGCATCCAGTGCAGTTCTTGGTGGCGTATATCATTGAGCACAGCGTCCCACGTACGTGTATCTATTGACTTGATGCATTGGCGCACGCGGACCTTCCAATAGGGGTAGTTTGGATCCGTCTAAAACAGGAACCTTGCCTAAATAAATTGAGCTTGAAACATCGATAGAAAAGGATAAAAAATGCTTAGTTACGTCAAACGGAGGCTCTGATACCATTTAAAGTGGTCCCTATACGATATGGATACGACCTAACTAAGTTTTAAAACGGGTGTCCTAAATGATGGAACTATGTTGAGGTAACACTGAACCCAACACAAGACGCACAGCGGATATGATAAATTTAGCACAGCGAAAATAATTAAAAACTTATTAGTTAAAATTGTGGAGCAAGTTCTTTAACTTGCTGCGAGCCTCATGGCAAAATTCCACTATAAAAATGGATTACAAAAAGAACAAAAGATAGTAAACCAAGCCTAAAACGAATCGTAACGATCTAAACCTTTCCTAAAAATCAACGTCTAGATGCTAAGTCCTAGACTAAAATGGAAAGAGTAAAGTTAGGCATAAAACAAAAAAAGATGAACGTTCTCTCATTCTTTTCAGATCTCTTTCGCTCGCATATTTCGTGTGTTCGCTCTTTGTCGCTCAAAAGTTACTCCATCAAAGTTCACCCTGGCAGCTCGAGATGTCCTTATCTTTATAGGCCTTGGCTCCCTTTGAATTGGTAAATATCCCTAGAGAATCTCTTAAAATCTCTCCTCGAAGATCTCCCCAAATATAATAAATATTTGAGTTCGAATCTTTTAATGATAGCGGCTGATCTCATATCTTCTATTTATGGTAGCCGCTTGACTGATTCTCTTTTGATATTCAAATCTTCTATTTTTGGTAGCGCTTGACTGATGATCTCAAATCTTCTATTTTTAGTAAGTGCCTTCCTATTTTTGCTCCAGCTTATTCCACTCGATTCTGACTCGTTCCAGCCCCGTCTTGCACATTAGTAAATAAAGCCACAAAAATAGTTTAAACGGTTTTTGGGCATAAAATATAAAATCGAAGGGTGACAATTCACAGACAACAATGTTGACTGGAATGTTGTCCCAACATTTGTCAACATTGATGTCTCAACATTAACACTGTGTCACATATTTTAACTTTGGTGAATGGATTATAAATTCAGGGGCAAATTAACATATGATATTTGATTTTGATCGTTATGATTGCTGTGAAAACAAATCTGAAAGAAATACTTCAGTAAAATTGCCCAATTGAAATGTTAGTACGGCTTCAAAGTTAGGCACGGTATCTCTAGGGAGAAATTTTATCCTATCATCAGTATTATATATGCCTGACTTTAAGCATAATTTATTGCCAGTCTCGAAGTTAGCTAGGGGTTCTAATATTCATGCCATTTTTTATCCACTTTTCTGCCTGATTCAGGAAACCTTGACTGGTAGGATAAGGGGGATTGGTAGGTTGAAGAATGAATTATACTATCTACACTCTATTAATGATTTCTTTGCTGATTTTAATTATAATAAGATCAAGCCTACTGTTTCTGTTGGTTTGGCTAGGATTGATAAGATTGAATTGTGGCATAGAAGGCTAGGTCATATGTCCTTTAGCAGATTTAAATTTTTACCAGACTTGTCATTGAATGTACTAGATGACCATCAATATTGTCATATTTGTCCTTTGGCAAAGCATAGTAGAACAAAAGTTTCCCATTAAAGAGAGTGCTTCTACTCATGTGTTCGAGTTGGTTCATCTTGATATATGGGGTCCATATAAAGAGACTACATATAATGATGAAAAATACTTCTTAACCATTGTGGATGATTATTCAAGAACCACATGAATTTTCTTAATGAGGTTGAAATCCGAAGTTTCAGCTGTAATTGACAGCTTTATGAAATATGTAAAAGACCAGTTTGATCTTAAGATCAAAATTGTAAGAACGGATAATGCAAAGGAGCTCTTTAATCATGAGTGCAAAAATATGTTTGTCTCATTAGGAATTATTGATCAATCTTCTTGCTCTTACACACCCCAACAAAATGGTGTGGTAGAGAGAAAGCATCGGCATATTCTAGATGTGGCTAGAGCCCTTAAGTTTCAATCCCAAGTGCCAATAAGGTATTGGGTTGAGTGTGTTAAAACTGTTGTATATCTGATTAATAGAACTCCTACACCTTTGTTAGAAGGGAAAACACCATTCTCCGTTCTATTTGGTAAGGATCCAAAGTATCAACATTTGAAAATCTTTAGCTGTTTATGTTATGCTAAAATTCTGCATTTGAATGATAAGTTTCGGCCAAGATCAAAGCCATGTGTCTTTATGGGATATCAATAACTCAAAAGGGATATAGATTATTAGATATTGAAAATAAGACTTTTTCTGTCTCAAGAGATGTGATTTTTTATGAAAATATTTTTCCATTTGCATCTTCTTTTTTGACAGAAAAGGAGAATGATGTTAATTTTTGAATGATAATTTGTATTATGATGATTTTGTGTTTCCCTATAAGCATATAAATGAACAAAGGGTGCATCTCAACCAAAGGGCGGCTAGTGAACCCTCATAAACAAATCTCGATGAGGAAGATAATGGGAAGATCTGCCAGCAGAAAAAGATTTTATAGAGCACCATGAGCCACTACATCCACATGAGGCAGCCACACATCAAGAAGAGAACATCAATACAGAAAGGCATGCTATACCTTGTCAAAATAGGGATACCTCACATCAACAAACCAGTAACAGAAGGTCAGAAAGGCCAACTAGACCACCACAGTGGATGAAGGATTACACTTCACCTTTCTTCTATTAAACACCCAATATCTAGTTATATTACATATGAGAAAGTTAGGCCTCATCATAAGACATATCTAGCTGCACTTAATAGTGAAGCTATACCAAAAAAATTATGATGAAGCAGCTCGTTCAAGGAATTGACAGAGACACATGAAATTAGTGCTCTAAACTAAATGGCACATGGAAATAGTGGACTTACCTCACATGGGAAATAGTGGACTTACCTCAAGGTAAGGTGCCAATTGGTCGTAAATGGGTATACACTATAAAATACAAATCTGATGGAAGTATTGATAGATACAAAGCTAGATTAGTCGTAAAAGGATATAATCAAAAGGAAGGAATAGATTATACAGAAGCATTCTCACCTGTAGTGAAGCATGTGACTGTTAGAATAGTGATTTGTTTAGCTTCTATCAATAATTGTCCAATTTGGCAAATAGACATCACTAACGCTCTTTTGCAAGGGAATTTAGATGAAGTAGTATATACGTTGATACCACCAGGTTTTGAAAAGGAAAAAAAGTGAGAAAGCATTCTGATGCAGCAGGTATGAACAAGGGCAGATTTTTTCTGCAAAAACATGTATGATGCATAGTGTATGTAAGCTACAAAAACCATTGTACGGCTTGAAACAAGCCTCAAGGCCATGGAACTACAAGTTTACTAGCACTATAAGTGAGTTTGGTTTCACTCAATCTGAAAATGACTACTCCTTTTTTGTTAAAACAAGTGGGAGTGACATAGTTATATTACTAGCTTATGTGGATGATATCCTCATAACTGGGAATAACACAAAAATGATGGAGGAAACCAAACATTACTTAAATAATACGTTCTACATGAGGGATTTAGGAGACTTGAAATATTTCCTTGGTATTGAAATAGCTCGGTCTAAGGAAGAGACACTTTTAAACCAAAGGAAATATGTGTTAGAATTGTTAAGTGAAGTAGGCATGTTGGGATGTAAACCACTTGATTTGCCTATGGAGCAGAATGCTAAATTGACAGATATAGAAACATTGGATGACCCATTGCATGAAAATGTCACACAATTTCAAAGGATAGTGGGAAAGCTGATTCATTTGTGTCTAACTCGGCCTGATATTTGCTATCCTGTTAAGATTTTATCACAGTTTATGCATAAGCCCATGAGATCTCATGTACATGCTATGATTAGAGTGTTAAGGTATCTCAAAGTTAAACCAGGCTTAGGAATTCTAATGAATGCAGGAAGTACACTATCTTTAAATACTTTTTGTGGGCAGATTGGGCATCTTGTCCAATATCTAGAAGATCTCTAACAGATTATGTAATATGTTTTGGGTAATTCCTTGATGTCGTGGAGGACCAAAAAACAGAATACAGTCTCGCGAAGTTTAGCCGAAGCTGAATATAGAGCGATGGCTATGCTAACTTTAGAAATATTATGGCTTATAAGTTTGTTCAAGGATTTACAGGTTACATGTTTAGAACCGCTGAAGATGTTCTCAGATAGCAAATCAGCACTTCAAATTGCAGCTAACCCGGTTTTACACGAAAGAACGAAGCACATAGAAATCGATTGTCATTTTATACGTGATAAAGTTCAAGAGGAAGTGATTCAAATGTGTTATATTCCTTCAAAGCGACAACCAACGGACATCCTTACAAAGGTATTGGGAAAGATTTGTTGTCCAAGTTGGGGTCATTAATTTATACGGACCACAAACTTGAGGGGGAGTATTGAAATATATTTAGGGATTTAATTGTAAAGTTTTTTATTGTGAGGACCATTCTTTAAGATGGTTTATAGATAGGTCAGTATGTAAATATATAGAATTCTCACTATACAGAAAATAGATACAATGGTATTACTCAAACAATTGAAAACGAATAGAGAAGAAGAAGCGAATGATTCCCAGTTTACACATCCATTCATGGCTTAGTTTTTCCTTTATTGTTCTTTACAAGAATAAACCGTCACCTATAGTTCAATTTCGGCGACGATTCCTTGTCAAAACCATCGCCCATGATGTACTTTGGGCGACGGTATTTGTACAACCGACACTAGTTTCTATTTTTTTTTTACATATTTTGCTTTTTTTCGTTATCCCGGCAAACCTATTTCAAATAAAACATTTCAAAGCAGCATTCAACCTAACAATCAAACCAATAATCAGACACAAAATTTAACTAAATCGAACTTCATAAACCGTCTCCTATAATTTTCGTGTATTACAGTACATGCGACGGTTTTGACACAGAAACCTTCACCTATAGTTTATGTAAAAAACAATAACGAAAATGCCACCGCGTGACCATAGGAGACGTTCTATGCAAACCGTCGCCAAAACCTGCGAAGCCTATGCCTGTTTTTGTACTAGTATATAGTGGTTTCAATTCTAAGTGCTTGTAAGTATTTTAATGTTGGTTCCTTATATTGTTTGATACACGAGTTTATATAAGGCACATGTTATTATAAACTCATTAGCCAAACACGAATTTTATTTTACACCTATTAATAAGTTTTAAATAAAACGTACTAAATAACGCCTCCTAAGTATAACTATATCTATTCGTACAAGCACTAAGTCTCCATTCACGGAGAACCAATAATGAACAATTTAGTTTACAGAAATAAACAAGTGTAGTTTCTCATATGAATTGTAGTTGAATTCGAATCAACGAGTACAACTAGTAAATGAGATTTTACAAGTTTATCGGATTTATATTCAAAAAAATATTGATCATATGTAAAGTAATTCAAGTAGTAGTATTTATATTCAACTAGTCAATAACTAATTCAGACAAATCTCACTATATTTCTTAATACTAATATACTATACGTGCGTGCTATAAAATAAAGTTAATTATTATTAAATAGTTCTAGTAAGTAATATACTCAATTGATACAGACCAGTTGGCGGTTTATCGTAGCCCGTCATCACTCTTAATATAATAGAATATATGTAAACTTCCTTAAAAGATTTGTCATCAATACGAATCATTTTTGTTGGTGACAAAGTCGTCATTTTTAATTTTGCAAGCAATGTTGATAATATCAGTATCGCAAAATTAGGAAAATCGTTAAAAACTATTTAAATAACCGCTGATTATTTTTGTATTCGTATAGGGACGATTTGAATTCAGGCCCCCTTATATTTTGCAAACAGGGTACAGGCCCATGTCAAAATTAAGAATTTAACATAGAATAAACGTTGACTAATGAAAATACCCTTATAAAAGAGTAGTTATGAAGTGGTATCTAGCACGCATGTACTGTTATCAAATTGCAATATATTGTTATCAGTTATCACAAAAGGAAGTGTTACTCGGTAAAACTATTGTGTTATTACGTGGCTAATAAGTGTTATTAACAGAATAAAATGAGTTTTGACAATCGAAATAAGCATCCGCTGCAAATATAAAGTTTATTTTTGATATTATGTCGTCAAATATAAGATTGCGTCAAAATATTTACCCGATTTCTGCAGAAACACTTAAGGGTTCTGCTGTACCACTTCTATGTTCAACAGTACCACTTCATGGGTCTACAAATGCTGTAGCACTTCTTTGTTCAACAGCACTTCATTGGTCTACAGTACCACTTCTTCTATGTTCAACATTACCACTTCATGGGTCTACAAATGCTGTATCACTTCTCAGTTCAACAGTATCACTTCATGGGTCTACAGTACTACTTCACTGTTTATCAGTACCACTTCATGGGTCTACAGTACCACTTCATGGATCTACGGTATCGCTTCATGTATAGTGTATACCACTTCTTTATGATTGCGTTGCTCGTTTGAAGAAGGCGATGACAGTTAGTCGTAATTCTTTTTGTGTATTATGGACAAATATGTCTTTTACATGGATTAAGTCCTTAGTTTTAAATGAAACTTCAATTTAAGTACTTCTATTTATTTAAAACATAAATAGAGCATGAAACATAAAGAAAAACTACTAATGGGTCTGGCATGTAATTACCTCGGTCGTGTAAGTATCGAATACATCGAATTACGAAAATATCGACGGCCAGTGAGGTTGAGAGAGAAGAATTTTATTGGCAGGGTAAAGAATTAGGGAAGAATAACTTTCCCTCTCAAGTAATCGATCGCCAGATAGAGCAAAGGCTCAAGCAGTTTCGCAGATCCCAATCCAATCCTATTGACGAATAACAAATTGGCAATTTGTTGTCATACAAATGGCGTGCAAAAAGGTTCATCTGAGAGGCGAGGAGCAAAAGCACAGAAACGACGTCGCGGAGGCTATGGAGCCTGTCGTGTCCGATACCTTGTTGTTCGCGACTATGTGCATCGTCGGCATGTGTGTGGATGTTCACACGAAGGACGGCTCTGTGTTTTGTGGAATGTTCTACACGTGTTCGGTCGACAAGGATTATGGTACTGAGATGAGATCATTTGTGGAATATCTGTTGTTTGAATCTTTGTTAGGTGTTTGTGATATATATTTTTAGATGTTTTGTTAAGTTTCTGCAGTGACTTGCTATTTTGAGGAATTGATTTCTGGTCTTCTGCGATTTCCTTGTTTTGTTGTGCCTAGTTTTCTGGGTGAAGGTGTGATTGTAACTTAATTCATACCATGTCTGGTTAAGTTCGTGCGTTGTTTCTTAAAGAATATGTATGAGATGTATGACTCTATCCCACTGATTTTCATTATTTTGAGTTAGTTGCTTACTCGGGTTTCGGTATGTCTTATTAGTACTATTTTTTTGGTCTTTGCATTTGCAAACAATCCAAGAACGATAGCGTTGATTTGAACTCCAAAACATTCTTGCTGAGTCAATGTTCATGTAAGAATGAATGAATTTGCGTATGTCTTGTTGCAGCAATCGTGTTAAAGAATGCAAGTATGATTAAGAAGGGAAATCGTGATGGAAATATTGCGAATGTAATGCTAGTGGAGACACTCATAATTCGATCGGAAGATCTTGTTCAAGTTGTTGCCAAGGTAAGTGTGGCTTAACCATCTTCTTTCTAATCCTCAGGATGATTTTCTTGCTTCTGTTCGTTCACTAGTTTTGCTTTCCTGCATTTAGAGCGTTCAACTTCCGTCAAATGGAATATCGGGATTTGTTGGGGGTGACAGAGCTGAGGTTAAAATTCATTACGGCGAGGAATCATTGGAAAATAATGACAAGCCCTCATGGAATAAAAAGCAAAAAAGTGAAAATAGGTAACCATTGTTCAACTACTAAGGCCCTTCTAAGAAGTTAATCTGCTGACGATTTAATTTTCGGGCTATGCTAGTTCTTGACTCCCCGGAATAGTGCATGCAGGTCATCAGTATACTTTAAATCTGACTTCAGCAGAATACCGTTACATAAAATTTACTGAGTCTTTTGCTTGATGGGATGGATTCTTGCACCTTTTTTATATAACTGGCTGCAGTTCATATTTTAGGAAAGAATATATTTCCCGGCGTAGTCCAACATCTAAGACGAAAATTGCTCAGGGTGATAGAAGTTTAGAATTTTACAAAATTGTATTGGAGTCTCTCTCCACAAAGATTTTGCTTATTACTGTTTCTTTGTGTTTCATTCTGGATTTCCACGATCTGGTTCCTTGCAAAAGAAATCAAAGTCTATAGACCACAGATCCATCTTTAAACAATATCCCTAGACTTATCTCATCACATTTTGCTAGAGAAATCTAATTATATAGATCATACATACATCTTTAAGCTGAGATGCTGATGTCTTTTGGTTCAATTTTGTTATCTTAGGCTTTGGCTCCTATTACTTTTACTTTTCATATTCGTGTAACTTGAATCATAACCTAATACTTTTCCCTTGCATTTTTTTGTAATCTGTTTTGATCCACAAAATTATAACTATCAATTGATGGCAGGCAGGTACAAAATGGCTTCCAAAGAAGACAGAGTGATAGCAAGCTGACCAACAACAATCATGAGGTTAAAGACCAGGTACCTGTACGTTGATTTGAATATATTGAGAATGTTTGGATTATCTCTTATTCATTAGATCGACCTCTGATCTGCAGGTTCAGGGAGTGCATGATCTGCGTCGAAGCAGTAAGTTTCCAAATCCGAATGACCTTTACCCTGTATTGAATTATGTCTTCTTGTCACCTTCATGTTGATGATAAGAGCGTGTGTTTGCGTCCGCATAGTAGGAACAAATTTGCGTTGTTTGTGGATTGTGACTTTTGTTTTGCATGACAACAAACAAAAAGGGGGAGGATATATAAATGCCTTGTATGGAATCACCATTTGCTGATTTTTTACTCTATTATGTAAAGTTGGATGTTAAATTTAATTATTCTAGTTGCGTGCCAGGACATTATGCAAGTTTGCAGGTTGATTTTCTATTCGTCACTTCCCAGTTTTAATAATTAATCAATTGTTCTAACTATTGCAGAAGTGGCAGCTACGAGACATGCACAAGACACACCTACTTCCATTGGTATGCCACGTAGCAATGTTGACAGTAAAGACATCTCTGTTCCTTCATTTACTAATGAAGATATGACCTCGGAATCACGTTTTGGTGTGTCACCAAAGCCTTACATGCTGTCACCTAAAAAAGGTTCAGGCTTCGAGAAAAACACAAAGGTAATGTTAATTCCTTCTCATTTGTATAACCAGCAGGTTAATTACTTGATTCTCTATCTGACTACAACCATTTTTTTTCCTCTTAAGGACTCTAAGCTCAATCCTGGTGCTAAAGTATTCTCCCCTTCAATGTTCAATATGAGAATATCATCTCCTATCATACCAAGTGGAACTAGTCTTTCGTATATGTCGGGGACCTGTGCAATGGCGCCATTAATTTCCGCACAAGAAGTTGATGAAAGTTCTTTCTCTCACTCTCCTGTTCCTGTTAAGTATCTTCCTCACAACAACATCACTTCAGGAAATGTTGGCTATGGTGCATCATATGCTCAACCTGTGAGTATTACTTTCTTACCAGTCCTGACGTGGTCAATTTTCCAGCTTTCTGAGCAAAGCATAATCGCTGATGTCTCTTGTGAATCTCAAACTCTCCAAGTGTTTACCCAATTTTTTATGTTTCATGTTCATAATATAATGGGATCGTCTGGCTAGATGTCTGCAATATATTGGAATGCCAATACCTCTAGCCCGGATCCTCGGCTGTCTCATATGGCATCCCACTATGTTGAACTTGTTGATGTGTGTTATCCCGCTGTCGCCTGTCGGAAGCAATTTTAGCCTGAAACATTATATGAATCAAACGGGGCATTCCACCTAATATGAATTGCCTTCACATTAAGCAGCGTTTTGCGGCTCAAGCTATTCCATTATTTTTTCTTTGATCGTATGCTCGACGTGCCTTACTATTTTCATTTTTGTGGCAGATGATTGGACAAGTGGTTAACAGAGGCCAACAAGTTAGATATGGCGGCCTTTATCAGCAAGTCCCATCAGCGCTTGCCTATTCTCAGCAAAGTCCACAAAATGTATGTAGCAGCCATCGTGTCAATCTAATAACTGCAAGTTAATATGCTGATTCTGAGGTTTCATCAGGTGATTTATGTTTCTTTTTCATGTATTTGGTGTTCTCAGGTTATGATACGACTAGCTGAACCTGTTTTCTCTGTGCATCCAGTCGCCGGTGTAAGAAATCTCAGTTCTTTGCTTCTTAGTATTAATTGAAGCATTATAGAATCTATATCTTGTGAGTAAACACGCTGAATTATAAGAAAGCTTACACGACGAACATTCAGATCTTTTAATCAGATTTTTGCACATAATCACTTGTTTACGCGCTGATAGTAGTTATACTTTCTACAAGTACCTAAGGTATTTGCTTTATGGACATATTTTACAGAATGCAGCAGGGTTCTCTCCAGCTAGCTTACACCGGCAATTTCCCTTGCACCAAGGTAGACACTAAGAGGTCTCTCTACACTTCAGCTGTCGAAAATCACTCTTAAACTGTGTGGTTTGCCTTACAATAGGGTGTTAACACCCCCCCCCCCCCCCTTTTTTCCTTTCATTTGGTCTCCTAAAAATCTTCTACGAAATTCATGTGAAATCTTTACCTAACATTGGCTTAATCTATATATATATATATATATATATATATATATATATTTCTATGGATAGTTCTAATGGTAGATGGACCAATAATAGATGTGATCTTATTTTTTCTCTTATGCTGAAACCTTTTTGCAGGAAACACTACGCACCTTGCGATGAATCAGCCATCTGTGTCTGCACCGATTATGGCTAGCCCACCACCACCCGTTTTCCCTATACGGCACCCTACTATAACTCAGGGGTCGAAAAATCACGTAAATAAAAAGGCTGTTTGAACTCTCGGCTCTTCTCTGAAATCTTTTCATCTCATCTTTTCTCATAGAACAATTTTTTGGACTGATTAAACACTTGTCTTCGTTGTTTCACATGTTTGTTTTCCCCATTCTATTCTTGGATTTTCTTTTTGTCCATTAAAGAGCATGTGGTTATGATGATGATGCTGGTCTAAATTTTCAGTTCTTTTCATCATCATTGCTAATGGAAAGCTTATATGAAAGCGAGTTTCTATCTGTGATCTTAATTCTTTCACACAAGTAAACTTGTGGCATACTACATAAAATACCTACATAGAAACTCGTCACAAGTTGTTTCCATTTAACGCTTTTATCGACTAAATTTGTATGCATTTAATCTGAACCTTGTCGTCGGATTGAACTGGGGCTATTTTCTGGGCTCGAGCTCGAGCCCCTACAGCTGAGCTCGAGCTCGAGTTTGAGCTTTTTAATAAAAAATAAAAAATTAATAAAAAGTAATTAAAAAAAATAGCTCGCAAGTCATTCATGAGCTTTTCGAGCTCTTATGTCTGGGCTTAAGATCTTGCTCGACATAAATGAGTTCGAGCTCGAGCCCAACATAAATGAGCAGCCTTTGTCGAGTCAGCTCACGAGCCCGGCTCATCTTTCACCCCTAATTATGAATTGCTTTTTTAAAATGGCGAGTAGGAAATGGTAAAAAAATTGATAGTAAAAGAATCTGAAAGTGAAAAGTTGAGCAAGTTTAAATTAAATATCTCATTTGGGAGATTTTGTAATATGTTCAGTTATGGTCTGCCACTCTTCTGTAGAATAAATGAAAAGAAAAAGTCAGAATAGCCCCCAAGTTAAGTGTTTTATGCCAAGCATCAGTGGCCAATTGAAATGGACGAATTAGCAAGTCCATTTAGGTAATTTATTTAAAAGATATTATATATCGATACCATTTATAATGATTGAGGTGCGTAGTAAATGCTTCAATTTAATTTGGTAATGCATTTAACCTCTTATTTTTATTTATTTTAATTTAAGCATTTATGATTGGGAAATCGACACATAGATATCTATCACTATAAAAGAAAGCCATTTTGCTACTTTGTCTGATTATCTTGGTACCATTTGAAACTATGTTTAATGATAGGCACCAATTTGACCATTTTACCCATGTCACTATTGTTAATTACAATTTTACCTAGCTTTTAAGTTAAGTTAAAAAAAAAAAGAAAAATTAAACCAAAACACCGAACGATCATCTCTCCGGCCTAATCTGCACTGATCTTTCTTGCAAGCGATCATGGTATCTCCCTACCCAAATAGAATCAATCTTGTGAATGTAATTTGCCTCTACGACTGATTCTCGACATCTCTTCATTTTATTTTGAGTCGTGTTTTTCAATTAATCTATATTTGGATAAATCAATTTTGCAATTAGGAATTTGATTACTTGATTGTTTGTGGACTTTTTATTTTGGTTATCAATTTGATATTTCTGTGTAAAAATGGGGGTTTTATGGGTTTTTGGTGTTTGAAATTTGGTCATCGATTATTCTTTGATTAGGATTGTTTTCGCTTGGACATAGATTGATATTGATCTGCTTTAGTGTTGTTGTCCTAAGGATTCGATTATGGGCCATAAATTATGGTTATACATTTTGGTACGATATATGCTTGATAGTTAATCAACATATGCTTTTACAACGGTACTCCTTATTTTATTAGTTTGATACTCCTTATTTTAGTCATGTTTGAAACGTATGGTAGGTATGTTAATAATGTTTGATTTTTCGTATACGGATTATGCAGTAATAGATGTTTGTAGTGCCAATATATAGATGTTCGTAGTACAATAACATATGCTAGTGTAGTACCATGCGTATGTTACTTGTAGTATCTTTTTCATACGTTTTTAATTATTGAAAACACGTATATTATTGTGCAAATAAGGCATGAGAACTTCCAAAATACGGTACATAATAAAAATTAAACATAAGGTAACGTAAAACATAAGCACTAACTTCCAATTGATAAAAAATCTTGACTATATGTAATAAGATGTTCTTACTTGTGTCATATTAAGTAGAAAGAAAGTTGGTGTTTCAAAAATATTATCTCATCAATATTGATACCGGATGATCAATATGGTACCGATAACTATTATAACATAGCCACTGACCAAAAATAATTCGAACAACGTCGAAAAACTCTTACCCTAATTTGCAGTACCAATATACAGATGCTGTATTATCAATATATAGATTCGTAGTACCATAACATATGCCAGTGTAGTACCATGCGTAGGTTACTTGTAGTACCAAAGTTGTGACATCCTACTCTATAATGCATGATTAAGGTATCTTATTACGATGTCACACTGCACCACCCGTAAGTAGTTTGTAGTATCGAAGTCTAACATTCTCCAATATTCTCTGACATATTCTGAGACATGTTAATCATATTTTTCAACATCTGACATGTCAAAACTTCTATGACATGACAGATTCTGTTTTTTTTTCAATTTTTACGGCTATAATTTAGGGTACCTTTCTATATATTTCTAGTATCATTTTAATGTTGATGCAGTACTCAATGTACATATGTTGCGGTGCTATGTTATAATGTGATTGTAGTATCTATTGTAGATATGTTTTGTAACCATTGTAGAACCAAAATATCAAAAATAAATGAGTATAACCGTTCAACAATTTAATGATCGTCATAAGTGCATCAAATAATGGGATCGTACAAACAACCGACTCGAGTCATTACAGAATTATAACAATCAAATATAATCAGCAACCTAGCTACCTCAATCAGCACTTAATCATGCTCGTTACTTTCATAATCCCTGTAGTTACTTTCTTAATTTCTGATCGTGTCTTCATCTTCAGTTGCTAATCTTCATGGACATCGAATATTTTTCCTGATATGCTAACCTAGCTAAAATGGTTACTATCATAGCCTATTATAAGGTATTTAATGAAAACAATAAGTACTATAACATCACGTTCGATGGTACCCAATGAAATTAAAACAGGCACTACATAACATGCAGGTATAGAAACTAGGATTTTCGTCAAATTAATCTCACTTACTACCAGAAATAGATTCTTACAAAATAGCTTTATCAGTGTGGAATGCAGAAAAAAAAAACTTTTTCGATGATCTTCTTCTTATAAAGGTACTACATATTAACAAGTCAAAGTACTAACAACATGTCAAATAGTACACAATACAATAAAAATTGGTACTACATGAAATAGATATGCAAAAAAAAAGAGTGTATATTAAATTAAACTTACAGATGTTCTTTAACATCATTTTCTGCTTTTGTGCTGCTAGAATATTCTTGAGGAATATCTTTTCCAATAGTTTCTCAATAAAAGCTAATGTAACTCGGACCCAAAAAAACACAGTCGAGATCCACTAGCTCTTTAGGTGCGAAATGGAGACAAAATTTGCAGATTTTAAATCCGAAAAAATCTGAATGCAGAAACTAATATCTAACAAAATCGAAGACTTAGCCCGACCGAGAAAAACCTTTGTTCAGCGTTTTTCCGTCAACAACTGTTTCGTGGAGATTAGAACTTTTTGGAAATAAATTATATAAAATTAAAAAAAGTGATGCACTCCCGGTTAACCTTTTAGAAAAAGTGGTCACTTAACAGAGCTTAGTGAGAGAGCTTCACGAAGAGAGATGGAGTTTTTGGTGGGGTTAAGGAGAGAGAGTGTGTGTCTTCCTGTACAAAGAACGATGATTGAGAATAAAATATAATGTAATAAATAAAAGGCTAATTATTTTTTTAGTCCTATAAGTTAGGGGGTTGGCGTTATAGGGACCAGTATTTTGAGGGTTGGCAATATAGAGATTTTAAGTTTCGAAAAGTAAGCATTTTTAGCACAATACACGCTCCGACCCGGTATTTTGACCCAAACACGCTGACGTGAAACCCGGCCCGCTGACATGTCTGACTACCCACTACACAGATTAGCGACGGATTTTTGCGACGGAATTCCCCTCGCTAAAGGGGAAAAATAAAAAAAATAAATAAAAACAGAATTAGTGACGGCGACAGCTTGGTGGCTCGGCGACAGCTTGGTCTATCTAAATGAAAAATTAAAAAAAAAAACTCAATCGGCGACAGCTTGGTGGCTCGCCGAAGAAATCTCAGGATTAGGAGCTGGGTAAGAACTCAGACCATTGGTGGCGACGAGGAGTTGCAATTCAGGTTTTAACCACTTACAATCATACGAATCTTTTGATTTTCCTCTAATTAGATCGAAAGAGTTTATGGGTTTGAATTTTTGCATCGTTAAATCAAATCCTCTGTGACTATAAACCCTAATTTAAGGAATTAAAAGCTATGAAGATGAAGAGTTTCGTTGAAACTGCTCTTCAGTTGCAGAAGATTAAGAATCAGAAGAAAAAGCCCGGCGATGAAGACGGCGGTGATGACATCGTTAGCGAAGAAAAAGCCCGGCAATCGAAACTGTTCTTTGCTCTTGTAGAAGTCCGTCGTCGCCGGCTGTATCGTTTTTTTTTGTTTTTCGTTTAGCTACGGAATTTCCATCGGTACATCCGTCACAACCGTTTGCGACGGTGTATCCGTCGCTAATTCGTATCTTTTTACGACGGAGCTCTGTTTATTTATTGTTTTTTATTTTTTAACCCTTTAGCGGCAGAAATCCGTCGCAAAACTCCGTCGCTACACTGTGTAGTGAGTAAGCACACATGTCAGCGGGTCAGGTTTCACGTTAGCGGGTTTGGGTCAAAATAGCGGGTCAGGCGTATATTGTCCTAATAATGTTTATGTTTCAAAAGTAAAAGTCCCTATATTGCAAACCAGTAAAATACATGTCCCTATAATGCCAACCACCCTAACTTACGGGACTAAAAAATAATTAAGCCTAAATAAAATAAGGGCACAATTGTCTTTTTAGTGAATTGGGAATCTAAGTGTAAAATTTGTTTTGAAAAGGGTACCTCAATATAAAATATATCTGACAGTACTCGTTCTAAACATTTCTTTACTAAGAGGTATTTAAATGCAGATCTCCTTTTATGATTTATCCTTCAAGTTATTTATTATAATTATCTCCGTACAGTACGAATCGCTTTTCTTTTAAAACAATACAGTTAAAATGTTGAAAGATTTTTAATTTTTTTAGCTTACATATAAATCTAAACTACATTTTTCCGCACTCCAATGTATGTGCTATAATATATAAATATATTATATTAAATTTATTTTTATTTATAAAATTAAATAGAAATCATAAATTAAATTTTATTATGTATACTTATAGTATATAAAAAGGAAAATTGATTTATTATAGAAGTAAGGTAGAATAGATAAAAAGAAAAAATTGATTTATTATAGAAGTATGTAGAATAGTAATTAGTTAATGATTGTAATTAAATGTAGTGTGTTTTTCTTTCAATTAATTTTTTTGAATAAAGCTTAATTACGGATCAGTTGGCGGTTTATAGCAAGGCTTGTTAACACTTAATAAAACTAGTTTTTTTGTGCACAACCGATATTTGGGCCTACATAATATAACAACTTATTTTTAAGTTACTCTTAAGAGGTTGAGTATATAAAAAAGTGCTAATTATTCCAGTCCCAAAAGATATTTTAAGTTAGGTTTCAGTCTCATGTCAGAAAATTTTTAGGGTTAAGGACCCAATTTTTGTAAAATTTAGAGATAAGGACCTAAATTTACGCAAGTGTTATATAGTGTATATCAACTGGTATCGGACTATCGTTTTGTGTTATTATAGAACAATGAATTGGTACTGCAGAACCATGAAGTGGTACTGCAGGTCCATGAAGTGGTACTACAGGTTCATGAAGTGGTACTGAAAAATACTTAAGTGTATCGGGTCCTTAAAACTAAAAATTTTCTGACAATGGTCTGAATCCTAAATGAAACTTATGTTGGGGTCTGACATCAAGTTGCCCCTATAAAAGGGTAAATAGTAATTAATGAGTGCCATACCAAGCAATCCGAGAACAGTTACTTATAAGGAGTTTTCTCCAAATAAAATAGAAAGATACTTCCTGCGTCCCACTTATTTCTTCCCATATTTCTATTTCGTGTATCCCACATAATTCTTTCCATTTCTAGTTTTGGTAAAAGATTATGTTAATAATTAAACTAATTACACCATTTATATTAAAAAGGCTTCTTAATTTGCGTGCACACTAATAGATTTTCTTTTTCCATACTTTAAAAGTGTACTATAATATTAAAAAAAGAGCGTTCTTAATTTACGTGCCCACTAATCTTTGGGAAGAAATATGTGGGACTGAGGAAGTATATAGTATAGACAGTATGGATGTAACATAATTTTATTTAATATTATATTAGATGATACATATAAAATAAAGGGTTAATTCCTTATCAGTACCATTTGAGTTTTCAAATCCTATTAAATACCCCTCGAATTATTTCTTCCTTATAAGTACCCATTTGAAATTTCTTCCTGTTCAGTACCTAAAAAGGTCTTTTCAAGGTTAAAAAGTCGAAAATACCCCTGTCTCACACTTCAAATTGGACATTTATACCAACTTATTTCGAAATTATACTAGAAATTATAAAAATTATACCATCTGTTTTGGTTATCGTACCAGTAAATAACGTTATTATAATTTTATACAGCGAAAATTAGACATTTATACCAACTGATTTTGAGATTATACCAGAAATTGTACAAATTATACCATCTGTTTTGGTTATCGTACAAGTAATTAACGTTTTATAATTTTATACAGCGAATTGGACATTTATTTTGAAATTATACCAGAAATTGTAGAAATTATACCATCTGTTTGTGTTATTATACCAGTTATTTTAATTTTACAGTGAAATTGGACGTCATACCAACTGATTTTGAAATTATACCAGAAATTATTGAAATGTACCATCTCTTTTCGTTATTATACCAGTTATTTTAATTTTATACAGTGTTGGACGTTATACCAACTGGCTTTGAAATTATACCACAAATTTATTATACCAGTTATTTTAATTTTATACAGTGAAATTGGTGTTATACCAACTGATTTTACTATTGTACCATAAATTGTAGAAATTATACCAACTGTTGTCGTAATTTTACCAACAGAATTGTACACTATATCAATTGGTATAATAATGATAACAGTTGGTATAATTAGAATAACAGTTGGTATAATAATCAAAACAGTTGGTATGATGTCTAATTTAATTTCAGAAAAGGATATTTTCGTCCGTTTAATGTTTGGGGTATTAAACACACAATTTTTTGCAGATGAGTACCGATAAGGAAGAAATTTTGTCAGGGGTACTGATAAGGAAGTTTAGTTTCTGACAGGGCCTAATAAGAAATTTATCCTAAAATAAAATGTGTGCCTAAAATTCTGAGGCGAGAAACTTAAACATTAAGCGCTTGTAGTGTGTAGGCAATGCATCGCATGACTTGTATAAAATCCCAATCAGTACACATAATAATTTGGTTCTCTATTCTCAATCCTATCTAAACCCCTCTTTTGCAAAAGCCCTAGAGAGAAACATTCGCTCTCTCCTCTTCCTAGTTAGGGTTTTCAAATCAACTCCGAGCGATGCAACCATACAATCAGCAGCAGTATTGGAACGCGAATGCGATGCCTCCGACGCAGCCGCAACAGCAATTTTCCCAGCCCCCGGCGCACGCTCAACAGCAGTATTACTATGGTGAAGGGGCTGTGGGGAATGGTGGCGGAGCGGACGAGGTTGCGACGCTCTGGATTGGTGGCCTTCAGATTTGGATGGATGAGAATTATCTCAACTCGTGCTTTTCCCACACTGGAGAGGTATGTTTGTTTTGTGAAGCGTGTTTCCTATGATTCCTTACGCTTTTGTTTATTTCCTAGAGTCTCTTTTGGTGCTATGGGCTGAGTGTTGCGCTGTTTGTGGAGATGTATTTTCAGGAAGTCACTTGTAGTTCTGATCTCAGTCTTTCTTGGTTCTTTTGGTTACTGAATTATAGAATTTACTGCTGTTACTTCCAATTCATAGTTGAACTCCAACTTGCGAGAATCTAGTTAGAGTTGGTGGAATTCGAATCTTTCAACTTGTGGTGCGTAGTCTCCTGAGCTGATCATCATTAAAGCTCGTTAATGAGTTTTGAGTGTTCTTGAAAATCTTATTTTAGTTCTGGATATAGGCCCATGTGTTTGGCGACCTTTTCTTTTCCCTTCACCTTAGTCATGGGAACGTCTACTCAGATTGGGATCCATCTATTGTACACTTTCTCCTACTTCATTGTTATGATGTTGTTGACAAATTTGTATCTCTTTTCAGTTGGTAGCTGCCAAGGTAATCCGTAATAAACAAACAGGTCAGTGTGAGGGGTATGGCTTCTTGGACTTCAGGTCCCGTCCTGCTGCTGAAAATGTATTGCAGAGCTACAACGGAACACTTATGCCCAATACTGAGCAGACTTTCAGGTTGAACTGGGCTAGTCATGGGGCTGGGGATAAGCAGGCAGATGATTCTCCCGAGTTTTCCATATTTGTTGGAGATTTAGCTGCTGATGTTACGGATTACCTTCTCCAAGAAACATTTAAATCTTCATACCCTTCGGTTAAGGGCGCAAAAGTTGTCATTGATAAGGCTACTGGGCGTTCCAAAGGCTACGGATTTGTCAAATTTGCAGATGAGATGGAGCAACAACGAGCTATGAACGAAATGAGTGGTATGTTAATATCAAGTAGGGCCATCAGGACAGGGCCTGCGGCTGACAAAAGACCTATGTTAGCTCAAGCCCAAAAAGGTAATTGTTGCAAGTGCATCTTTTCCCCCTTTTATTCAGGATATAGTGAATGTTATATCTCATTCCTAGTGAGCAGAAGCTTTCAGTTACATGCCTTGTCAGTCTGCTTACTATTGCTGTCTACGTGGCATATATTTTCCTACGTGTATGGAAGCAGCATTAAGATGTCCTTCCTTTCTTGCGATCTTTTCCAATGTCATCGAATTGAGAGATTGCGTGATTATAAACTTCGAAATAAGTAGGGACTACAAAACATGAAAGATATTATGAAATTAATCTTTAGTCTAACTGGGAAGAGAGAGCTCTCATTTACGGATAGCCCCCCAGAACTGATCTCACGGAATTGATAACCATGTAGCGTCACTCGTTTTTGTTTAATCGAGCTTTTAGACTTTAGTTATTACTGGCCTGCCTATTTTCTTTTGGTCTGTCCAAGTCTCCATAAAGGTAATTTGTGTTGCTGGATTATTCTTTCGTTAAAATTGGCGTAGTTGTAACAAGCGTAGCCACTAATTATCGGGCTATTGTATCTTCAATTTGGTTTTGAGGATTTACTGTAGACAGTAATTAGGAGAATTGTTCTAGAGATTAAGTTATAATGCATTTTTTTTTTTTTTGTAGAAGAAATTATTCTGCTAGGATTTGGCCTGATTGATTTCTGTAGAAACCAGGGAAATTGTTGACGTCCAAGTTTAGCTGAGAGCCTGGGACAGTAAGGGAACACATTCTGCATAGGTCCTTTGGGTCCTTGGAGTAGCCAATCGAGTTGGATTCTCTTTAATACGGAAACCAGAACCATACAACATACTTGATGTTGTGTTTTATATATCATTGCTGCTTGCTATTTTTAGGAGACAACATTGCCTTCACATACTGTCCATATCTGAATCCGAGTCTTACACTTTTTATTCATTCGAGATCTTTGTGAATTCTATCAAGTGTAATTTTGTCTGCTTCCTGACTGGAGTTCAGGCTTTTCTATTACACGTTCGATTTTTTAGTGCAAAAGATTTTGAGAGGTTTCTCTATGTAGAGATTCTTGACTTTGCAATTATGACTTGGCTGTTGTGCAATCATATTGTATTGTGGCATTTAGTTGTCATATTAGCATATCCTTTTCAGAGCCGTCTTGATTTCCCAATTCTCCATTGTTAAGATTCCTTTCTCCTGCTTATGAAACAAAAAATAATTTGGTGGCTTGGATTGAGATATACGTCGGGGTATTATACATGTTGACTGGAAACATATGGCATTGCTATATTAATGTGGTCAACGGCGAGGAATTTCTTATTTCACCTGTTAGTATGACTGAGGCTGCAGCTTCTCGTTTTTCAAACCTTGCAGTTTCAGTACTAACTGTTTGTATATCTTAGAGGCATTTGATAGCTCTCTCTCTCCCTAACCAAAACGTCCCTCAACATGTCTCTCAACCCCCCACGCCCCATTTGAAGGTGAATGAAGGGATTAACCACTGTTTATTTATTTCCATTTTTAATCATCTGCAGTTCCATACCAGAGTGTTCAAGGAAACCCTGGCGAAAGTGACCCTAGCAATACGACAGTGCGTACTTTTTCTAGTATCAGTAGTTCCGTTCAAACTTTCGCTGCAAATGACCGTTGATGTTACTGCAGGTGTTTGTTGGAGGTCTGGACCCCAATGTAACAGAGGATCATTTAAGACAAGTCTTCTCTCAGTGTGGTGAGGTTGTCCACGTGAGGATTCCAGTTGCGAAACGATGCGGGTTTGTGCAGTTTTCTGACAGGTAGTCTACAAGACCGAACATATGGATTTTGAATGAAAATCGAAGTTTCTTTCATGTATTTTTAAAAATACATTAATATTCGTCGATACAGGGCCTCTGCTGAAAGAGCATTGGCTACCTTAAATGGCCTTCAATTAGGCGGCCAGAATGTTAGACTTTCTTGGGGTCACGGTTTCTCAAAACAACAGGCATTTTACTAACCAACCTTTTCTTTCTTACAAACTTGATTCGGGCACCTTATTACGTATGCATTTCTTTGTTCCAGACGGACCAGAACTACTCTGGTGCACCTCAATATGGGTACTCTCAAGGATACGATGCCTACGGTGGATATGCGCCACCACCAACTCAAGACCCTAATGCATATTATGGAAACTATCCTGGATATGGAAGCTACCAACAAACTCAGCAGTATCCATATCAGCAGCAGGTACAAATTCATTCTTATTATCGTATTCTAATATAATCCCTCTCTTCTTCAAGCTTGATTTTATGGTAACCCAATTGGTAAATTGGCGTGGTTGTGGTGACGGTAGAGTGATATTTTTTTCCGGGAAATGAAGTTTTATGTTTGAAACATGAATCTTCGCGTATGTATCATAATTTCAATGAAGGTGAACAGCGTTAACGATTGCTCTGTTTCTAATTTATCCAGTGATGTGGTGGTGCATGGAGAATGATCTGGGACCGCATTGCGCATACTAAGTTCCATGCAGTGGTTTGGTCTTTCACTTATTTTGCAGTTTTCAGACCCAGTGAGGGTTCAATTTTACGACATCTACTATGTGATTGTGTGTGTGTGTTTTATTTTACTCCAAAAGAGAATATCGTTCAAGATCAATTTATATTACTCTTTATTCTTATTTGATGATGATGCACCCGAATTCCCTATCAGTTTTCTCCATGTTCTATTTTTTAAAAAAATCGAATATCGAATCAAAATACGACTTCGTTGTTTGTTTACGTTTTAGATGAAATTTCAGTATAAATTGGCAATTTTGTCGAACGAATGATCCAATTTTTCTTTTTTAAGCCTTGATTTTTCGTAAAAGTCGGCCCTTGGTCAATCTTATTTTTGTGGGCACGCATGCTTTTCTTCTACGACACATGAATAGGAAAAAAGCTAAAACAATATGTTTTGTTTAATTAAATGGTCGTCGTTATCTCTTCGAACTATAAGCGACCCTAAAAGACCCACGCAAATCCAACTATTGCCACATTCCAACCCAAAAGAGTAAAAACCACAGCCACCAATTACTTCGTCGTCTGTGCTTTTCTTCTTTCAACCCCCCTTTACACATAACAACAAAAACGAACATTACGACATCAAAATTGCAGAAACACTCTTCATCAAACTCAACACCAGAGATTACCAAAGAATGTCGTCCATGTCTTCCTTCAAACTCAACAACGCAATCTCACACGCGCGCACCACCACACCACCGCCGCCGTCGCCGCCGCAGCCAAACCCACCAACCCTAAAGACCCGCCCGAAGCTCGCCCCGACCATCAGCTCTCCCCGCCCGCCCGTGCCCAACGACCCGACCCTAAAATCGACGTGGACCCACCGCGCCTGGCTCACCACTGGCTGCACTACCGTCGCAGCCACCCTCGCAAAGGCCGCCGCCGTCGGAACCCGCGGCTGGCTCGAGCCCATCTTAGCCGCCTACGCCGGCTACGTCTTGTCGGACTTGGGCTCGGGAATCTACCACTGGGCCATAGACAACTACGGCGACGCAAAAACCCCATTCTTCGGCTCGCAGATCGAGGCTTTTCAGGGGCACCACAAGTACCCGTGGACAATCACCAGGCGGGAGTTCGCCAACAACATCCACTCGCTCGCACGCGCCGTCGCGTTCGCCGTTCTGCCCTTCGACTTGCGGTGCGATGACCCAACGGTGCTGGCGTTCGCAGGGGTATTTTCGGGATGCGTGATGTTCAGCCAGCAGTTCCATGCGTGGGCCCACATGAAGAGGAGCAGGCTGCCGGCGGCGGTGGTGAGGCTGCAGGAACTGGGGGTGCTGGTGTCGCGTGGGCAGCACGCGGCGCACCACCGCGAGCCGTTCGACGACAACTACTGCATAGTGAGCGGCGCGTGGAACGAGTTCTTGGACGGCGCCAAGTTCTTCGAGGCTTTGGAAATGGTGGTCTTCTTTAGGTTTGGGGTTAGGCCAAGGTCGTGGAGCGAGCCCAACGAGGAATGGAGGGAAGCAGATGATGGAACGACGGCGTTTTGACTGGTTTTCTTTCTCGTATGGAATGCTCTTCGATGATGTGTCGGACAGAAATCGATACTTTATTCCGTGATTTGAGTGGAAATTGTGAAAGGTAATTGAACATTTCATTGTTGTCTATACATTAAGGTGGAAATGCGCTTATTGTTTAAATTGTGTTTTGTGTTTGCTTTTACCTCGTGATTCTCGACACAGTGTATGTAGTTTGTGTTTAGTAATATATGATATATGCCACGTTCTTCTTTAAAAAGGAAAAAAACGAAAGGCCGTTGAATATGCTGTTATTTAGTTAAAAAGGCTTATATACTAAAAAAAATGGGAGACGTTATAAATATTCAACCACTTTCTAAACACTTAAGCCGAGCGTAATAGGAAGTTTTATTTGGTAAATGTAGGGGTGTTCATTAGGAAGTTTTTACACATAACTACCCAAATTTTATAGATAGGTACCCGATTTAATTTTCCAGTTTCTTTAGTCATATCGTACCTTCCTGTGTGTATATTGCGTACTATAACACGTTTATATAGGGTACCTAAATATAGGATACGTCGTACCTACGAGCATGTCTGTGTGTTACATAAGGCGTACCTAAATATAACATACGTCGTAGCATTTTCTGTTATATAGGGTAGCCAAATGTGTTGAGATAGGGTACCCAAATGTGTTGTTTGGTGTACTTTCGGGGATCGGGTACCTATGTGCAAAAACTTTATTCTGTTAGGTACCTACATATAAAAAAATCCTGATTGGGTACTAAATTACAAGTTTTTTTTCAAATAGATACTTATGTGTAACAACCCCTTAATTTTATTTATATTTATCATATATATATTTGAATAAATTTATGATTTACCTAATATTTTCCATATTTATAAAATATGGTGGGTATTTTATTAATTTATTTAATAAGACATATAAAAATATATCATTATATATTTTATATAATAATATATATGTATTAAAATTAAAAAAAAAAAGAATTCGGTTATTCGTTTCAGTTTACCGAGGTAGAAAACCGAAACCGAACCGAATTTTTTTCGATTATCAAAATACAAACCGAAACCGAACCGAAACTCTTCGGTTCGGTATTCGGTACGAACCGAAACTTCGGTTTCGGTTCGGTTCGGTCGGTTAACCGACATTTGAACACCCCTAGGTAAATGTGTTTGATTTCGATGCTAGTGAAAATGTATGACTTGTTTTAAATAGATTTATTTCCCTCTTCTAGTGTTGGGTGTCAAACCCAACTCCCACATCGGATAAATCGAAGAAGTTGGACTAGTATTTAATCTTGTTGGCTAACTCCTTCTATTACCAATTGGTTTTAGAGCGGAACCCCACAAGCTTATATGGGCTTGAGCTTGGGCTGGAATTGAGCCTGAAAAAATCCCTACACTGCTGCGGTGAACGTGGACGAACACGTGAGATGAATCGTAGGATCTAGCCCAGATACGATGTAGGTGGTGTGTTCCCGGCCCTTGTAAGATGATTGGCGAATTGCGATGAAAGCGCTTGGTGCGAATGATTTCGGGGAAGAGTTTGGTCTAGATAATCGTTGAAAGGGAGGTCCGTTGGGTGGTTTTGAGTTTAAGGGGAGGATTGTTTGGGTGTCAAACCCAAGTCCCACATCAATAATTAGAAAATTATGAGCAACTTAAAAGCTTGTGGGCTAAATGCATTTATTGCGAAATGATTTTAGAGAGGAACACTGCAAGCTTATATGGGCTTGAGGTTGGCCCTAAACCCTAAAAATATCCCGAGATAAAGGTTGAAGAGGATCGACTACAAATGTTTCCATGGATATAATAGAAACATAAAGTCTACTTTGCACTTTTAATTTAACGGAAAACTGAAACTTATTAATTCAGAACCTCACAAAGAGAACAGGCTCTGACTATATCATGCCTTCTGAAATTTTATTTCGTCTTTTAATTGAAATGGGAACCTTTACTGCGTATAAAAGATTTGTAAGCGTAACAAAGACCCTATTTAAGGGTTTCCATAGGTTTGGATTTTAAATAAGTAACTCCATTTTGAAAGAAAGGATATTATTGATTATTGAACTGAAACAAACATTTTATTGCAAGTGGAAGTCACATAGCAATAACGTAAACACACGCTAAAATGAAAAATTGATTTCAAATCCAATCATAAGGAAATATATATAGCATAGTCGTGCTTATTATGATATAACTATATTACTCTTCCTCGTTGTTATCCTCGTCATTCCCCCAAGAGATTGGTCGAAGCCCAAACAACCGAAACAAGACAACCTCAACGCCCACGAGAACCTTGGAACTGTCCAAAACAACGTTGCAAAGCCCACTCACAATGCAATAACTTCCATTAAAGGGGCGTTTATGGTGCTTCGCGTGCCTCTCACGCGTCAGTATAACCCCAGAATCTTGAAGCCATACAACTAACCGAGGAAGCTTATGCTTAGGCGTGTGGGCCCACGCATGGAACTGCTGACTGAACAAACCACACCCCATTAGAACCCCAAGAAACCCTAAGAACGCCGGCGAATCGTTACATAGAAAGTTCGCAGGCAATAAAATCAAGCTCACTGCAATTGCCTGATGGTAAGTCTGCTCTTCTATGGTGTTCTTTGTGAAGGTCCACGGCTGCTTATGGTGGTCTTGGGCGTTAGCCACTTGGGAACCTATGAAACGAGTCTCTCTATTACCGTAGTTGTCTATGATCCAATGGTAGAGACCCGTTATTAGATCCGCCATGAAATACCCAGCTAGGGCGGGTTTGACCCATTGACCCGTTTGGCTGTAAGAGATTGATATGGATTTGTAGATTGATGTTAAGAAGGCAGTGCAAGCCAAGAACAGCCATGCACGGCGAGTCCATGGAGAGACTTTGTTTGCCTCTTTTTTTGGGAATTCCATGTGTGTTCTTTTTTCGTACTTAGTATAGGGTTTGTTAATAAGTGCAGTAATGGGGTTGCAGTGTTTATTTGAATCTGATTTCTTGATTGGGTACCTATTTATAGGATTTTTTAAGTGAAGGAATTGTGACGAGCTGTCGAAACGTGACTTCAAGTTACATTTTAATATTTAGATGGTGTTGGGAAACACTTGAAATGGATTTCTTATCCAAAAGTCTATTTTGAGAACTAAAATAAGTTTGGTAAAAAGTCTGAGATGGACTTTAAAAATAGGTTACGTCTCTAAAACTTTATTTGAGAGAAACAACTTTTAATTACTGGTTAAACTACTCTGTCACTTCTTCAAAAGTCCTTTCTAACCAAACACTGCAGACATTTAGAGAATCTACATTTAAAAAAAGTTGATCTACCCGATTCACTTATGATTCAAAAGTGGAACCAAACTAGCTTTGTTCGTTAGTTTATTCTATATCGGAAAGAAATAAATATGAACTTTCTAATCAAACGGGCGAGATAAACACTTATGCCTATGTCTAAGGAAACTTCAGCATCTATGAGTGAATGGGTTATGTAGAGATTTTTTCAGACCTAATTCCAGCCCAAACCCAACCCGGTATAAGCTTGTGGGGTTCCTTTCTAAAACCAATTGGCAATAGAGGGAGTGAACTCACAAGCTTATAAACCAACTCATTTTCCTTTACTTAGTCGGTGTGGGACAGAGTTTGTAAACCCAACAGGTTATTATTTAGGAGACCAAAATAATGCCATTGAATTCTGTAGTAATAATGTTTTCTTGTTGTCCCAATCTTTAATAATTCTAATCAAAATTATGGGCCGTCGACTTATTTATTCAGTAATTATAAGCTTTCACGTATTTTTCTCGACGCAACCAAATCCTAACGATCTTTGACTTTGGCTTAATATAATACGTGACACGCCAAGTTTGACAGAGCATTTCTTCTGAAAATTTAGAGCAAAACAAAAGGGAACGACGAAGGAAGAAAAAGAAAGTACATGATTTTTTTTGTCAATAAGGTGTGTAAATTGTAATAATTAATACCTAGTCGCGCGTCGACGTCCGTCTTATAATAAATAATAATACTTTGCGAATTTATGTATCTACTATTCAAGTGTGCCTCTAATTCTTAACAACCTTACCATTTAATATTTTCCATTTCAATTTTTAAAATAACACGAAATTTGTAAAACTTACCTTCTCTAATTCATTTCCTCTTGAATTCATCAGTAATAATATATTAATTAAATAATTTTAACATATTGAATTTTATAATATTATATTTCTAAAGGCTTAATTATTTATTTGGTCCGTTAACTTAGGGAGTGTGGCATATAGGACCGCTAATTTATGTGTTGCATTATAGGGACACTACGTTTTAAAATCGTGCAATTGATAGACATTATACTTTATTTTCCCCCAAAATACATCACGTGCCACGCACGTGACCGATTTTTATACCCAAAATTGGCGTTGCGGCGGACCGATGACATGCCCGTTTTTGCAAAGTTTTGGGCGGACAGATGACATGCCTGTTTTACAGAAATGCCACATCATTAAAATAATCCGACTTGGCGCAATGTAAGAAATTAATTTGAAAAAAAAAAAAAAATTCTCTGTAAAACGGGCATGTCATCGCTCCGGCGCCATGTCTGACCTTCCGGTAAAAAATTGGTCATGTCCATGGCACGTGATGTATTTTGGGGAAAAATCAGGTATAAAAATCGATCACGTGCGTGGCATGTGATGTATTTTGGGGAAAAATCAGGTATAATGTCTATAAATTGCACGGTTTTAAAACTTTGTATCCCTGTAATGTCACACCCTAAATTAGCGGTCCTATAATGCCACACCCCCTAAGTTACGAGAGCAAAAAAATAATTAAGCCATTTCTAAATTATCCGCTACTTTTACATTATTTAAAAAGTATTAATATTTTTAAATTTAACATTAATAATTAACTTAAAATAATCATATACCGTAATATATCTTATTAATTTTAATTATTGAATTTTTTTATGTTACTATTATATATAAACAATAATGCTACGATATAGGTATTCTAAATATAATAATATGACAACTAAATAAAATCATATTTGCTTTTACCTTTTGTGCATAATTAAGATATAAAATTATACATTATGAGAAGTTAATATGTTAAGATCGATGGAAAAAAATCTAGTACATATTATGTTAAAATTTCTATTTTTAAATTGTATGTAATAAAGATGTGAGATAATATAACTAATAAAGAACTAGTCAAATTTGGAAAAATACACTATTTAATATTTTATAATTAATATGGGGTGTATTTAGTAAATAGGTGGTGTGGATAGAATTCCCTGAATTTTATTACCGCACATGTTATATTAAAACTCAAACATGGCCCGAAATCTCGATCAATAGAATATCAATTTTAGTGAGATTTCCACCCAAAACACCATCATAATCCCCATATTCCTAATAAACTCATTGAAGCTAGTGTTAACGTCATTATCATCGTCATCTAATTACGATAATCAAAGAGTTTAGATGATCATTAACCTCTAACTAAAAGATGTTGGCACTCTTGGTACTCCTCCTATGTGAAAGTAATATGTTATCGGTAAATATAATTGAAGTATTATTACCATGGCTTCCTTCATATATTAGTACACACTTGGTCAACAATCACAGGCCTATATAATCCTAATTCTACGATTATCTGGTTTTCTAAGTTTTATATATATTTCATTATATATAGCTTGAATTCTAAGTTTTATTCCTTATTCATAGTCAGAAGTGTAATAATTCACACTTGAATTGAATTCAATTCTCAACCCCCCTGACTTGTACCTGATTGCTCATTGGTCATTATTGTGTCACGTACACATTAAATTACATGTCGATTGGGTTGTGTACACACATGACGCACTGAATTATTATATATCTAAAATTAACATCGAGACTATCCAAACTATAGTCAAACCAGCATGTTGATTCAAAATAGATAAATGACAATACACACGTTGTGAATAGTTTATGCTCTCATATAGAATTCAAACCAGCACAGCTAGTTATTATACTTCCGGGAAAGTTCCCGTTAATTATATAATTTGGTGATATGAATATCTACCAAATAGACATTTAATATGTTTGCTTTTGATTTCAGGCCCCATTTATATTTCATATAGAGATAAGTTCCTAAATGTAAGTTTCATTTAGAAATAAGGATCTAATCCATGAAGACAAATTTGCCCATAATAAACAAAAAGAATTACGAATCACTGCCATCGTCTTATTTCAAACGAGCAAATCAACCATGAAGAAGTGATATACAATGTACATGAAGTGTTACTGTAGATTCATGGCGTGGTAATGTAGACCCATGAAGTGGTACGAGTGAACAGTGAAGTGGTATTGTAGACCCATTAAATGGTATTGTTGACAGAGAAGAACTGGATCGGGGGACCCATGAAGTAATAATGTTGAACAGAGAAGTGGTACAACATTTTGTATACCCATGAAGTGGTAATATTGAAAGGAGAAGTGGTACAACAGAACTCTTAAGTGTTTTTCTGCAGAAATCGGGTAAATATTTGGACAAGAAACACGTAAGAGTTCTTCTATACCACTTCTTCGTTAAGAATACCACTTCATGGGTCTACAAAATGCTGTATCACTTCTTTGTTCAACAGTACCACTTCATGGGTCTCCCGTACCAGTTTTTCTCTGGTCAACAGTACCATTTCATGGGTCTACAAATGCTGTACCACTTCTCTGTTCATCAGTACCACTTCATGGATCTACCGTACCACTTCACTGTTCACCAGTACCACTTTGGGTCTATAGTACCACTTCACTGTTCATCCGTACCACTTCATGAGTCTACAGTATCACTTCATGGATCTACAGTATCACTTCCTGTTATGTGATAACATATAACAATATATTGCAATTTGATAACAGAACAAGCGCGATGGATACCACTTCATAACTATTATTTTATGAGGGTATTTTCGTCAATCAACATTTATTCTATGTTAAATTCTTAAATAGGTCCTTCAAACTATATTAACTCTGACAGGGACCTGGACTCTATTTGCAAATTAATGTGGGCCTGAATCCAAATCGTCCCTATATCTATTACTAGAATTATAAATATTATTTCCTGATACATCTGTAAGCAAGCTTCAGTATGTATATTTTAGGGTAACGTTTGAACACACATATATATATATATATATATATATATATATATATATATAATATTATAAAATTTTATTATGATTATATTAGGATTATTTTATTTATATTATGATTATTTTGATAATAATATAAGGAGGGAATTTAGAGGGAGATAATATAATTTCTATACTTTGGTGTGTTTTAGAATATAACTCAAATAATCTATTTGTACTAAAATCATACACTAAAAAACAATTTAATCATCGATACAACTCATGCAAAGATACAATTTTTTTTTTATACACATCATCTTAAGATAAATTCATGAGTCATTAGTATTCCAAAAATATCCACATTTAATCACACAAATATGATGATTCATAATAAATTCACAATACTCCCCCTTTGATGTTTTTCAAAGAATATCCCTCGTTAAAATTTTACTCGAAAAAACCCAGTGGAATAAAACCTAGTGAAAGAAAAAGGGTACATGATTCTTTTGATACGCTTTAGCTTGTTGCCTTATTTAAAACCTTACTGGGAAAACCACGTGGGAAAAAACACACTTAAGGGAAAAAAGAGTGCAACGCGTATTTTCTCCCCTGACATCATTTTAAATCTCTAAGTCTTCGAACGCCTATTGCATATACTAACCTTCTGAAATTATTTGGGGGAAGTGCTTTTGTGAACAAGTCTGCAAGATTTTCATTTGATTGTATTTGTTGTACATCAATATCACCATTTTCTCCAGCTCGTGTGTAAAGAAAAATTTTGGTGAAATATGTTTTATTCTATCACGTTTGATCTATCTATCCTTTAATGGGCAATACATGCCGTATTATCTTCATATAATGTCGTCGGAAGTAACTTTTCCGTAATAATCCACAAGTTGTATATGCTGAATAATCAATCACAACCAAACACATTCTCAGCTAGCTTCATGAATCGCTAGTATTTTAGCATGATTAGATGAGGTGGCAGTTAAACTTTGTTTCACTGACCGCCATGAAATAGCAGTTCCACCATACTTAAGTAAATAACCCGTTTGCGAACGTGCATTATGTGGGTCGGATAAGAATCCAGCACCTGCATACCCAATTAAGTCTGCTTTCATCTCAGAGTAGAACAATCACATACTCGTTGTTCCTCGAAGGTATCGAAATATTCATTTAACTGTTCCAATGTCCACGAGTCGGCAAAGAACTGTATCTTACCAATAAATTTACAACAAAAGCTATATCAGGTCGCGTATGATATGGTACTTCATGACCAAGTAGCTCTTCATCATTTGCGCATGGTCTGAATGGATCCTTGCTCACATCTAAAGATCTAACAATCATTGGAGTGTGTAATGGATGAGGTTCATCCATGTAAAATCTTTTCAATATCTTTTTCGTATAAGTTTCTCGATGTACAAATACTCCATTCTTTAAATATTCAATTTGCAGTCCAACATAAAATTTGTTTTCCCCAGATCTTTCAACTCCTTTTCCAGACATTCAACAGCGATAAGTCTTTAGGGTTCATATTATATTGATATCATCAACATATACTGCAATAATAACAAATTCATTTTCAGATCTTCTCATGGCAAATTTGATCATTTTTATACCCCTATTTCAATATATAGGCGATTATACCACATTCGCCCAGATTGCTTCAATACATAAAGCGATTTTTTAGTTTAATGAGTACTCATCTCGCAGTCCTGAATTTTCAGGCAACTTAAATCCCTCGGGAAGTTTCATATATATCACTATCAAGTGTACCATATAAATACGCAGTTACAACATTCATAAGACGCATATCGAGTATTTGAGTCCTTCAAGTACTGACAGACTCATTAAGTAACGAAAAGTAGTTGCATCCACGAGAAGAGAATATGTCTAAGATTTTCTTAAAACTTGACGTATCGAATAGGGCGGTTTAGGTGGCAAATAATTTGAGAGGGTCGACGAAAGTGATAGTAACGTCAGATATTGAAAAAAGAGTAAAAGGCAAATTTGGTGCTTAAACTATACCGGTGTCTCACTGTTGGGCTCAAACTTTTAAATGTGCCTTTTTCGTTCTTAAACTATGCAAAACCTTTCATTTTGGGTTATTTGACCAAATTCACCGGTTAACTAACAGGTGGCCCAAAAACGAGGGGGTGAAAAAGTCATTTACTATAATCAAAACAAAAGAAAACTTAAACATATAGATCTTGGACTGAAACAAAAGAAACAACCGAAAGAAAAAGAGGGCTGGGAAAGGAGAGCTGATACAAATCAAAAGATGAATCACAAACGGGTTAGTGCTCGCAGACGATGGAAAAGTTCAATTTGGTCGAACTTGGCTAATTAGGTCAAAGATTTAAGATTTATGATTAGGGCTACTCACAGAAGTATGTATAGGGCTACAAGTGGAAAGATCGAAAGATGCCAAGAAGTTACTCGACGATGAATGTCCAGTTTGTTATTGTGGTACTCCATCGAAAATTACGACATCGTGGACTAATGAGAATCCAACACGAAGATTTGCCTGCTGCAAGAAAATATCGATAAATTTGGATGGGAATTGATCAATTTGAAAGATTTTGTTTTTTAATGTAGTTTTTCGGAATGAACAATGTAATTTTTGGATATGAATAGACCCGGAAATCTGTCAACGGGCGAAGGAAGTCATTCGGACTTTTAAGAAAATCAACATAATGAAAGAAGATTTGGTCATGGTGCAAACTCAAGAATGCAAGATATCAGAACGTTGGAGGAGCTGATAAATGAAAACTTCATAGTCAATGTGGAAAACTTGAAGATGAAGAAAGAAAAAAGAAGATTGAAAATCATCTTGTATTCTTTACTTTTTTGTTGTGCTTTTTGGCTTGTTCATCCAATGGCAGAAGTGTTGGGTCAAGCTTTCTTGCAATTGACGCTGCGTGATGTATTAGAAACTTGTATGAAATTCTTGGCTTTTATTGTTCTTTTGCATCTGTTCATAAGTTATTGTTGTTTACAAAATAAATTTCATCGTACTTTCAAGATTTGGCAGATTGTGCACGAACATGATCAAAGTTCAGAATTAGGATTTTGGTAAGAATTGTCTTTTCATCCAATGAAAGAATATTGACATGATCAAAAGTTCAAATTTTCATTAGCTTCATCAGTTCAGAATTTTTTTTTAAAAACAACAGTTGTTTCCTAACTAACTTCAAAACGCATAACCAACAACGGTTCATTATGCTCAAAACACATTCGAAACAACATCAAGTCATAATCTACTACAAAAGATAACATCTTTCTTAATCAGTCTCTTCCCGCCATTTGTACTCCAGCATTCCTTTGTTTTCCTGTCCAACGACCAACCTTGTATGGCGGCTCGTTTTTGCAGATACTCGTAATTAAGATTAATTGCAATCCTCTCAGCCACAACCAATTTTTTCTTGGGCCTTTTAACTGTCCTGGAAGTACAATGTTGAGCAGCTGTTTGATTTTTGTCACTTCCCTGCATTAATTAAAAAAAATATTAGTATAAGATTATAATAACTTGGATGCAACAAAAATCATACATGTGTGCTGGATTTAATTGTGACCCTGGACGCCACATTTGGAGCATTTAATAACAATTCTTGTGTTATTCTAACTGTACCATCATCTCTCGTCTGTTCGCTTGTGTCAATTCTTCTTTTAGTACGAGGTTTGCCAGGTTCCTTCCAATTATCGAATGATCCAAATCCATCATTCCTTTTGGCCATAATCTTCTATTAATTGATTGCAAGACGTGCGTATAACTTCAAGTACTCATCGACTGTAACACTTGTCAACATACGAGGCTGGTTCTTCCTTGACCCTATAAATGCATGATATTGCATGACAACATGGTATCCCACTAAGTTGTCATGCTCTGCAAGTACATGTCTTTCGTCGAAGGTAAACCCACAAACTGCTCAAGTCCCGGGCCTCTCACTCCAAAACCATCATCACCATTGCAAATTGGCTGCCATTTCGTAGCACGCTTGACATTCTCATCTGTCATTGCTTTAATTGCTTTAGTCGATGAAGCATTTACTCGTTTCATGCAATCTCCGTACTCGTGGATTCTTCTCATGACATAACATCTTATGTCTTCAAGCATGCTAAGAATCAGTTTTCTCTTGCCTCAACGATCACAGCGATAAAACTCTCGAAAATATTGTTGACATTAGTGTCACATTTGGTATGAGTATAAAAAAAAAACATTTTAGCTCTTGGGTAAAGCAGCCTTACACAAACTCCCATGGCCTCAGGACTGAATTCCTTAATTGCAAAGCATCATTTTAGTACTTGTTCGTTAAGAATGCTACTACCCAGTATAATTCCTTGATTTGCTTGCAAGGGTGCTTTTTCTTTAAGTTTTTGTAAATGGGTAGATCGCATTGTCTGTGATCCGCATTAGGTACCAATTCATTTAAGACACTTGCAAGTCCCTTAAAAAAATAGTAGTAAATTGTTAGTTAAATATTAAGACAAAAAATATGTTACTGAAGAAAAAAAGAAAAAAAATAATTTAATTCATACCTTTTGTTGATCTGATGTGAATGTCCAATGACACGAATCTCCAATCTCTAAATCTGAAAGTAATAACTACAGAAACCACTTCCATTGGGCTTTGGTCTCTTTCTCTACGACTGCCCATGCAATCGGCCAAATGCCGTTGTTCGGATCGACTCCCATCACTGTCAAAATCTGCCCTTTGTAAGCATATTTGATGAAGCAACGATCCAAGAAAACAATCGGTCGACACACACTCTTCCATCCATTTTTCAGAGGTCCAAGACAACAATACCAACTAGAGGTGGTTCGGTACGGTATACCGTACCAAAACCGTGATACCGTTTACCGTACCGAAATTTCGGTATTGAAAAAAATCATACCAATACCATACCAAAATTTCGGTATACCTTAAATTTCGATACGATATCATACCGAAATTTCGATACGGTATCGGTATCCTACCTTCTATACCATTAACACGGATGGTTTACCATGCGTATCTCATAACTCGTTAATTCGTTTGTTTCCAAATTTTTAGTCAATTCAAACTCCTTAGGCCCAATAAGATGGATTATTAATACCAAAATTTTCAAAATAAAAAAGATTTTTAATTCATAAAATAACATTAAATAACTTACATGTTTTAGTCAGTCTCATTAGTAATACAAAGAACTTTACATAAATACAAAATACAAATTTATATAGAGATTAATTAAAATGAAATTGTTATTTAAAAAAAATTAGTGAAAAAGTAATTGCATTGCATCTTCACGCTTTCAAAATCCTGAAGAAAAAAACATTAAAAAGGCCAAAATTAAACGTAACTTGACTTAGGTATAATAAGTAAAATATGGTGGGCGTCAATAATCTTAAAAGGTTGGGTATAGTTAATAATTTATGGGATACATAAATTTATGAAGATCCTTATAATATTTTTACCCATTTGCTATTTTTTAGAAATAATATAATATATGTATGTGTGTGTGTATATATATATATATAATATTTAAAATTTTGTATTTCGGTATTTTCGGTATAATCGGTATACCTAATTTTTAAAATTTTCATACCATTACCGTACCGAAAATTTTCGGTACGGTATACCAAAAACTTCGGTATACCAAAATTTTCGATATTTTCGATACGTTACGATACGATAAGGACGGTATATCGGTATTTCGGTATATTTCCCCAGCCCTAATACCAACGCATAAATCTTGGTCTTGATCCATCAGTTCTAGTCGTAAATGTTATTTCTATCGTTGAATCTGCATATGTCCTGAGGAGCTACGCTTTATAATCGTATAAGACCTTATACTGCTCCTCGCTCGTCCGACTTATCTTCTCTAAGGCCTTTCTTCGAGTTTATATGCCTTAGACCTTGAAATCTTGCACTTAAGCTGCTCATCAACAGTCTTCTTCAACGATGGTATATGAATATTTGGATTGGCTCTAATCTTTTCCATATACCTTTTTGATAGACGTTCCGATGTTATCTTATTGTTCTCCCAGGTTTGAGAGCAGTCATTGTGAATTGCCACATGGGAATAGCGAACATAATCATGCGGATTAAGAGACTTGACGTGCTTCACATATACATGCCATTTGCAGGGGAATTCAGAAGCGGCCCTCATTAAATTTTAAATGTTTCTCACAAGCTTCACATGTCTCCTCTCAAAGATGGCATATAGACTCACTGCATCTCTAAACTCCTTACTTCCAAACTTTAAGCCAACATGGAAGATAGGAGCCCGATCCTCCAACGGTATGTAGTCGGTATACTTATATTGCACACCACGAACCTCTCTATCTCCCGTCTCTTCACCAATGTTAGCAACAACCTGCTGCTCATCATCATTATCCTCCTTCTCCTCCTCCTCCTCCTCCTCCTCATCATCATCATCATCATCAACAACTTTTGTATCAATATCAGAATTCAATCTGTTCCACGAATTCGAGGCTAAATGGTCTTGTAATATATCTCTATGAATGCGCTCGGGCTCAAACAACTCATCAAGCTTCGAAGTTTGGTATCCATCTTTCATTTGTTCATCATCACGTCGCTCATCTTCACTTTCCCCTTCAGCTTGTTCATCTTCAGCCCGGTAATCTTCATCATCACTTTCTTGTTGATCATCAATTTGCTCATCTTCATCATCACATTCTTGTTGTTGATCATCAACTTGCTCATCTTTCATCATCACATGCGACTTTTTCATTATCAGCTCGACTTTCATCATCACCTTCCAAGTCTTCATTATTTTCAGCTTCTTCATCTATTGAAGTCCTTGCCCCATCAATCACCTCATCAGCACCAGTAGTTCTATGCACATTACTAGTTTCTGCTGCAATACGTGCTAATGTTGAATACTTCCATTCATATCTAACATCATAAGGATATCCATCCAACATATTGGCAGAGGACTTTGAATCATCTTCTTCCTTTCTCCGACAGCACCAGTAGTTCTAGGCACATTTCTAGTTTCCTTTTTCCTTATCGGTACTTTCAGCCTCAATATCTTTAATCGCTGACCATGAGATCCTTTTTGGCTGCTCTATTTCCATATTCAAAAATTGTTTCGTCTCTTACTCGGTTGCATGATGACAAAAAACATCCAAAACTCTGAAGCAGTCGCATTGGACAGAAATTGGAGCATCTGGGCATGGTTGGTCAATTCTCGAATACCCTCTCGTTGTGAATGTCGAGGGTCTAGATAGAGATACACCACCTTTTCATCGCCTGGATAACCCAAATGATCGAATGTCTTATTTAGCTCGTTTATGCTGAGCTTGTCTGCGTTGCAGAACCCAACATACCCCAACGTATGATTTTGATATTTCCTTATATTTTAGCCGCCCCCATGATGGAATTTTAGTGTAAATTCAACACCATCATCATCTGAATGAAAAGGAAAAAAGGCAGACTTGATAAAAACCAAAAGAACTCAATTTGAAAGCCAGATAAGTTCGCAAAATCATACAACACAATTAAGTAAAGTTACTCACCATTAGTGTAAGCAGAAGTCGAGTCTAGATCTTCGCCTTGAAGCCTAATAGACAAGGTCAACTTTTTACCACGCACACCTCTTTACAGTGATTTAGGGTTTGGGTTAGTTCGTCAATCTCGGATTTGCGAAGGTGAGCAAGCTATATTTTTTAATCGACCGAAGCTTTACGAATTTTTGTCGTGAAACTTGAATGTCGAAGATCTTTCGATTTCAATGGTGATGTTGAGATTTTTCAGTGAGCGTATGTTAGTTTCTCTTACTGAGATTTGTTTTAAGCGAGGCTCTTTTTTTGTTTAGTTTACTATTTCTAACTACAAATCCTTAAAAGATGAACATATCCTTTATTAAATTCAATTAATCGGTTAAAATATGATTGAATAAGTAAAAAGAACCAAAAATGAAAGATCGGCACATTTAGAAGTTTGAGTACTGGTGCGTCGAAAACGGCCAAAAATAAAATTTATCACTTTATTCACTAAATACTAGTATAGCGAAAGTAGGGATCCTCTCCACAGGATGGCTGGTTTATTTCTAATTTCAAACTCGATCGATATTAATAATAATAATAAAGGGGGGGTTTGATGATAAAGTTTTTAGCGCAATAGTGAAAAAAATATCGAAACTAACGATAATAAAATAATAGTCGAAGGAATTATTGTCCACCTAGATTTAGTTAACTGATCATCGATTTAATAAAATATTATGTCAACACAAGCATAATCGGTTATAGTTATCGACGAACACCTAACAACCAATCTTTTCTTACTTTCTCGGTAATTAAGAGACGCTCTATAATTACTTCCCTAATCGAAAAATAATCTCCGGGATGCCCAACAAGATTTGAAGTTCCGACAGCGTTAAATACGAAAAAGACCCGGTTATTGACTAATAAACTCGGACGACGGTTTATTAAAATCAAATCGTTTAACCTTACAATATAACTTACACTAACTGAATGTAGAGAAGTTGAATATTGGTTGCTACTTATTACGTTTTCTCCCGAGAATAAATATAGCAAAATAGTTTCTCAGCTATCCCCACGTTAATGAGACTCTTGTTATCATAAATAATTTATAATATATAAAATTTCGAACAACAACTAGAAAAGAAAAGCAATCGTTCTTTAAGACGGAAATCGATCTCTCACGCTAATCTCTACTCTCTTCCTCAATTCCTCTCTGCTCAAACTCCCCTCACATCATCTATCACCGAACCTCTCTGCTCTCTCACAACGATTAAAAAAATCAGTAAGGTGGGAAGAAAGCCTTGTTAACTGTGAGAGAGGATGAGACACCGTCTATCACTTAATCTCGCTCTATCTCTATGCTACGCTCCCTCCTTCTCATTCGACAACAGCTCAGTATTTATAGATGTGCTGTGATTTCTCCTTTTTTTTTCTTTCCCACTCGACATGGAGCTGAAATCCCGTTCATTGGACATCAAACTCAGAAATCGCGTAGCTCCTTTTATCTTTTTGTCTGCTTGAACCTTGCGTGTCTATAAAGTTCTCCCGTTCTTTATCTCTTGTTTTTTATTGTCTTTGGTCTGTACGAAAATTAGCCTCCTTTGTAGAATTTAATAAGCTGACCAAAATATATCGAGAACGAAGAAAGACATTGATTTGTTTGTATGTCCTTTGACTATGAGTGGATCTTGTTTAAGAAGTGGTGTTTATTTTTCAGCCGTTGTTGTTTTCTTGTCTCTTCTTTATCATCTTCAAATTGGGTATTTGATTGGGCCTAATGAAGTCCAGTTCGTCCAGGAAGGTTCACGCACGCGCGCCCACTTGATCTGCTTGCTTGAGTCTTTTTTTTTCTATTTTGCTTAGAAGCATGTAAGACATGTAACTGAAATATAAGCATAGAATATCCGTGTATGATTGTACAAATATAGACCAAAAATGCACTTTTACGGGGTATAAAATATTGTAAATTGTTATGTATCAAATTCCCCCACACTTACACAATGCTTGTCCTAGCGTTTACTAATGAATGAAAATGCAAATATTCTGATCAAAAGTTTACCGACATGCATTACTCGCCCTAGTGATAGCAATTATTCACAACAATTGCATAAGACGATCATATCGAATTTCGATGACCTCAGTAAAGCCTAAACACGCAAATATCAACAACTCTTACTTGGGTTCTCTCAATGCGCTCAAAATTTATGGGAATATGTGTATACACTCAAATCAATACTATGAAATGATATTACATAAACTTGCTAACATATCACATTGCGTTCACATAGCGACTTAAGAGTAAATCAAAAGGTCTTTATTGGGGTTGTAATGATTTGAGTATGGATCATAGCGTCTCTGAGATGGTCCTGTGTATCCTTCAATTGCATAGGCTTGCTCGCTAAGATCAAATTGATGTGAAGGACAATTTGCTGTTGAATGTCCAGCAACATATACCACAAGCCTTTACCTGACTCGTTTTCCCAATCACAAGTTTTCCACAAGAGACGTTAGCGAATCTAATTTTTGCTCAAATGAAGTATTACTTACCTCGTCCATCCTTTGTTGGCCTACATCTTGACGTGTTCCAAATTGTTGCCATTTGTAGCCATGCTTGAGATCAGCCGACGTGCTTCGTCTGCCGTTTTATCGACCAGCGTTCCTCCACTTGCTGCGTCAATCATGTTTCTCTCCATGGGTAGCAATCCTTCGTAGAAATATTGGATAATCGCTAATTCAGAAATTTGATGATATGGACAGCTTGCACACAACCGCTTGAATCTTTCCCAATATTCGTGCAGAGTTTCTCCGGTCCATTGTCGAATTCCGTAGATTTCCTTACGGATGTTTGCGGAACGAGACGCAAGGAAAAATTTTGCAAGGAATTGCTTTTTATGTTCGGCCCACGTAGTAATTGAACCGATGGTAAGTAGTATAATCAGTCTTGCATGATCCGCCAGCGAGAAAGGAAATGCGCGAAGACTTATCTGATCTTCCGTGACCCCGTTTGGCTTCATGGTTGAGCAAACCATGTGAAACTCCTTCAAGTGCTTGTGTGGATCATCACCTGCATTACCATGAAAAGTAGGAAGTAAATGAATTAAACCTGATTTTAATTCGAACGGTGTTTGAAGAATAGGAAATTCAATGCAAAGCGCCGTTGATTAACATCCGGCGTAGCCATATCCCTCAACGTCAGATGCGGTGGTTGTTGCTATTCGGTTTCCTCCATGTCGCTTGCAGAAAATTCCTGTTCGGATTCCGTGCTGGATATTGATATAGTCTTTTTGCCTTTTTGCCTTTCGATTCGCCCTCGCAGTCCTCTCGATTTCTGGATCAAATATTAGTATACCTGTTCAAGAAGATCGGGGCATAAACTAGAACAAAATATCGAATTAAAAATAGAAGTAAATCAATTGACACCACCTTCCCGGCAATGGCGCCAAAATTTGGTCGCGTCGAAAACGGCCAAAAATAAAATTTATCACCTTATTCACTAAATATTAGTATAGCGAAAGTAGGGATCGTCTCCACAGGGAAAATGACTGATTTATTTCTAATTTCAAACTCGATCGATAATAATAATAATAACAATAACAATAATAATAATAATAATAATAATAAAGGGGGGGTTTAATGATAAAGATTTTAGCGCAATAGTGAAAAAATATCGAAAGTAACGATAAAAAAATAATAGTCGAAAGAATTATTGTCCACCTAGTAGTTAACTGATCATCGATTTAACAAAATATTATGTCAACACAAGCATAGTCGGTTATAGTTATCGGCGAACGCCTCACAACCAATCTTTTCTTACTTTCTCGGTAATTAAGAGACGCTCTATAATTACTTCCCTAATCGAAAAGTAATCTTCGGGACGCTTTGCAAGATTTAAAGTTCCGACAGCGTTAAATACGAAAAAGACCCGATTATTGACTAATAAACTCGGACGCCGGTTTATTAAAATCAAATCATTTAACCTTACAATATAACTTACACTTACTGAATGTAGAGAAGTTGAATATTGGTTGCTACTTACTAAAACGAACAAACAATTACGGATTTGTTGTTCTAATTAGCTATTGGTTTACGTAGATCTCATAAACATTGGCCACTGTTTATTTAACCTAAGCTCATCCATATAAGTTACTATCGGATAAACGAATACTTGCGCTTTCAAAAGTAGGCTCGTTTAATCTCACAGTTTCAACACTAGGCTTCGAATAATCCTTCAACTATAGAGATTAGCCGCTAAGCATGTTAACGTAAACGTAACTGAATTTAATTAATTCTAATGACATCGAAATAGACAGAAATGAACTTACGACCGTATGAATTGCGACTTGTTGTCTTCCTCAAAAAGCCTCGGACTGTATACGTTTTCTCCCGAAATAAATATAGCAGAATAGTTTCTCAGCTATCCCCACGTTAATGAGACTCTTGTTATCATAAATAATTTATAATATATAAAATGTCGAACAGCGACTAGAAAAGAAAAGCAAGTTCTTTATGACGGAAATCGATCTCTCACACTAATCTCTACTCTCTTCCTCAATTCCTCTCTGATCAAACTCCCCTCACATCATCTATCACCGAACCTCTCTGCTCTCTCACAACGATTAAAAAATAATAACTTTCAAAGATGTGGGAAGAAAGCCTTGTTAACCGTGAGAGAGGATGTGACTATTAGCAAGATATCTCCACCATAATTATGGCAATGATTTACGCCATAATTTACCCAATCATTGATATCAATTATCATTATACTTGATATCAATTACTCTATAATTTAGGCTTAATCGTACACAAGATTTAAGCTTCCTTGTATGTACATGTATCAATGGCTATATATTGGCCAATACTCAATTGTGAATAATACACCACATTCATATCTTATATGGTATCAGAGCATATCATACTCCAACGAGTTCTAAATCGATCCTAATTCACAGAAAATTTCCGTCGATCACATCGGAACGATAGTTCCCGCTCGCACTTGACGCCATGGCCTCGTCCTCCAATGAGTCTCCTCTCATTCATCTGAACGCTCCAACTCACCTTCCAATCAAACTAACACCGACGAATTTCCCGGTTTGGCGCAAACAACTTCAATCTACTCTTATTGGGTTAGATCTTCTCAAATTCATTGACGGCTCTCATCCTCAACCGGATCAATATCTTGACGCCGACAAGAAAACACCCAATACTGCTCACTACACCTGGTTTTGGCAAGATTAGATTCTCCTCTCGGCTATTCTTGGAAGTTGCACTGAGACTATCCAGCCGATCTTGGCCTCGGCATCCACATCACAACAAGCTTGGGAGTCCCTTTTGACCAGTTATGCTGGATCTTCTCGATCTCGCATTATTGATCTTAAATCCAGACTCGCCAAGAACCCCAAAGGTTCACGCCCAGTTGCAGATTTCCTCCATGAGATGCGACAGATTGCTAATGAATTGGCTCTTGTTCAAAGTCCAATTCAAGAGGAGGATCTAACGATTCACATACTGAGTCAACTTGGCGACGAATTCAACAGTATCGTTGCGGCGATAAAGGTTCGTGAAACCCCCATATCGTACAATGAGTTATTCTCTAAATTGGTTGATTTCGAACGAGCCCTAAAGGAACAAGAAATTGTCCCGACCGTTGTTATCGCCAACAATACACAACGGTTTACCCCGGGTTCTCCCTCTGGCCAACGATCGTCACCGGCGCCCCACTACGGTACTAGTTCAGCTAACAACTCCAGGCGCGGTCGAGGATCTGGTCGCGGCTCTTGGTCATCACAAGGTGGTGGTCGCAACGCTCGATCTGCGCAGCTCTGCAATTTCTGCAACATTCCTGGTCATGAGACTCGTGACTGCCGGAAGCTAGGCCGTTTTCTTCGTGATCACAACATCCAGCTTGCAGCGCCTGCCTTTGTGCCTGGTCATGCGCCCGCTGTTAATGCTACAGTCTCACACGGTGCACCATCGGCGCCATCACAGTGGTTGATGGATGGCGGCGCCTCACACCATGTCACCACAGCACCGTCCACCTTGCAATCCTACTCGGATTACGGTGGCCCCGATGAGGTATTTCTGGGTAACGGTACATCACTCCCTATATCTCACTCAGGTTATACACACTTAGCTCACCCTTTAAAACTCACCAACGTTCTTTGCGTTCCAAACTTACACCTCAATTTGATTTCTGTGGCTAAACTTTGCAAAACTAACCCTGCTTCTGTTGAGTTTTTTTACACTCATTTTCTGGTGAAGGATCGCAGCACGGGGGCGCCTCTAATGAGAGGCATGAAAGCCAATGATGTTTATTGCGCAGCTTCTCCATACCAGCCTCAAATAAATGTTATGTCTGCACTGGTTCCTAGGCACTGGCACCACAAACTCGGTCATCCTTCGACCTCTATCTTTCGTCATCTATTGAGTCAGTTAGGTTATTCTGCGTCGTCTAAAGTTCCCTTACATTGTGATTCTTGTTACATGCATAAAAGTCAAAAGCTTCCATTAGGTCAAAATTCCTTTGAAAGTACTATGCCATTACAGTTATTGTATTTCGATGTTTGGGGACCCACTCAGACTTCAGTTGATGGTTTTCGTTTCTATGTCATATTTGTCGATTTCTATACTAAATATACGTGGTTGTTCCCTATGAAAAAGAAATCTGAGGTTGCTCTTATTTTTCCAGTATTAAAAAATTTGGTGGAAAAATATTTTGGCCATAACATCGTCTCTGTTTTCTCAGATAATGGCGGAGAGTACATCAAACTAATCCCTTATTTCAATTCATGTGGCTTCTCACATTTTACTACTCCTCCCCATACTCCCGAACAAAATGGGGTTGCTGAAAGACGTCATCGTCATATAGTTGAAACAGGCTTGAGTCTTCTTCACTTTGCAGGTCTTCAACTAACCTACTGGTCTTACGCCTTTCAGACTGTCGTTTATCTTATTAATCGGCTTCCTACCCCAATTCTACAACTTCAGACTCCTTTTCAATTACTTCACCAAAAACCTCCAAATTATCACAAGCTTCAGCCATTTGGGTGTTTGTGCTGCCCGTGGCTTCGTCCGTACTCTGCGTCAAAGTTACATCCACGATCTAAACCATGCCTCTTTTTAGGATACTCCACCTCTCAATCCGCTTATAAGTGTTTAGACCCACTCACAATCGTCTTTATTTGTCTCGTCATGTCAAGTTCGTGCAGGACATTTTTCCAGGAAAGCTGCGCAATACAACTTCGGAGTTCAGCGACCTCGTGCGCGACGATGCCACCACCTCGGAGGTTCTGTCCCCTTCACCACCTCCCGAGTCACCTCCACTTCTTCGACCAACATTACCATCTGCACTTATTATTCCCCAACAGCAGTCAAACACTTCCACACCATCACCTACTACTACACCTAACACACCTCTACCTGAAACTAGCCCCGACCACTCTAGTAATAGCCACACGCCCATTCCTAATCATACCCCACCTCACCATTCCGTTCGACCATCTCGACCAAAGAAACCAAACAGTCGATACTTCAATGACACTTTTGTAAACCTCACAACTACTCACCGCCTACCGTTGGCACTTGAACCATCAACCGTGACACAAGCTCAGAAAGATCCTCTTTGGCGGCAAACGCCGAGTTTAATGCCATTCAACAGAATGGTACTTGGAAGCTTGTTCCTCGATCCAATCATGCTCCCATCGGCTGCAAATGGATTTTTCGCATCAAAAGGAAATTCGATGGTACTATTGATAAATACAAAGCTCGCCTTGTAGCCAAAGGTTTTCTGCAGCAACCTGGGAAAGATTATTTTGACACCTTCAGTCCAGTGACGAAGCCTACTACAATCCGAGTAGTCCTGACTCTCGCTCTTCATCATAATTGGCCGCTTCGTCAACTCGACGTCAATAACGCTTTCTTGCATGGTACCTTGCATGAAGATGTTTACATGGATCAACCTCCAGGGTATATCCATCCGCAGTTTCCAAATCATATCTGTAAACTTCGGAAAGCTCTCTATGGTCTAAAATAGGCTCCTCGTTCTTGGTACATGGAGCTTACCCAGTTTCTGACTGAGTATGGTTTCAAACGGTCCCTCACTGATCATTCTTTGTTCGTCTACAACAAAGCAGGAACGCAAGCCTACTTCATGGTGTATGTGGATGACATTGTCCTCACTGGGAGCAACCCTATCTTTCTTGATCATTTTGTCCGTCAACTCGCTGCACGATTTTCCATCAAGGACCTTGGTCTACTTCACCATTTTTTTGGTATTGAGGTTATTTCCACGTCTCATGGTCTGTTTCTGTCTCAGCATCGTCATATTCATGATCTCCTGCAACACTCTCGAATGGATGGCGCGAAGGAGGTATCTACACCACTTTCCTCTCCTGACTCCTTGTGTCTCGAGGATCATTCAGGTGCTGTGGACCCTACTCCATATTGGACAATTGTGGGCTCCCTACAGTACCTAGCCTTTTCTCGTCCAGATATCTCATATGCCGTCAATAAGCTATCACGGTTCATGCATGCTCCCACAAACAATCATTGGCAGGCTCTCAAACGCGTCCTTTGTTATCTGAAAGGGACGCTTTATCATGGCCTGTTTCTATCTCGCGATTCGTCCCTCCAGCTGACGGCTTTCTCTGATTCTGACTGGGGAGGTGTTCAGGATGGTGGTCGCTCTACCACTGCTTATATTTTGTATCTTGGGTCTAACATTATTTCTTGGCGTTCTTCTCGGCAAAAATCAGTCTCCAGATCTTCCACAGAAGCTGAATATAGGGCTTTGGCAAATTCAACGGCAGAGATACTTTGGATTAAGAACCTACTTTACAAACTCGGTGTTAAGGTTCCATCTCCAGCTCGCATTTATTGCGACAACACTGGTGCCACGTATACTTGTGCTAACCCAGTGTATCACTCTCGCATGAAACATCTGGCATTAGATTATCATTTTGTTCGCGAATTAGTCTCGGAGGGCTCATTACAGGTTCTTCACATTAACACGCAAGATCAAATTGCAGATGTTCACACGAAGTCTCTTCCTCGGCGCTCTTTTCTTCATTTTCGATCCAAGATTGGCGTATCCGACGGATCCTCCATCTTGCGGGGGCGTATTAGCAAGATATCTCCACCATAATTATGGCAATGATTTACGCCATAATTTACCCAATATTGATATCAATTATCATTATACTTGATATCAATTACTCTATAATTTAGGCTTAATCGTAGACAAGATTTAAGCTTCCTTGTATGTACAAATATCAATGGCTATATATTGGTCAATACTCAATTGTGAATAATACACCACATTCATATCTTATAGTGACACCGTCTATCACTTAATCTCGCTCTATCTCTATGCTACGCTCCCTCCTTCTCGTTCGACAACAGCTCGGTATTATAGATGTGCTGTGATTTCTCCTTTTTTTCTTTCCCACTCGACATGGAGCTGAAATCCCGTTCGTTGGTCATCAAACTCAGAAATCGCGTAGCTCCTTTTATCTTTTTGTCTGCATGAACCTTGCGTGTTTATAAAGTTCTCCCGTTCTTTATCTTGTTTTTTTCTTGTCTTTGGTCTGTACGAAAATTAGCCTCCTTTGTAGAATTTAAGCAGACAAAAATATATCGAGAACCAAGAAAGACATTGATTTGTTTGTATGTCCTTTGACTATGAGTGGATTTTGTTTGAGTTTTGGTGTTTATTTTTCAGCCGCTGATGTTTTCTTGTCTCTTCTTTATCATCTTCAAATTGGGTATTTCATTGGGCCTAATGAAGTCCAGTTAATCCAGGAAGGTTCACGCACGCGCCCACTTGATCTGCTTGCTTGAGTCATTTTTTTCTATTTTGCTCAGAAGCATGTAAGACATGTAACTGAAATATAAGCATAGAATATTCGTGTATGATTGTACAAATATAGGCCAAAAATGCACTTTTACGGGATATAAAATATTGTAAATTGTTATGTATCAAGTACAAACAGTGAGACACCGGTATAGTTTAAACACCAAATTTGCCTACTCGTGAAAATGGAAAAATTCGAGGATTTGTTGATGATGCTCACGGTGGTTGACCACGCTAGACGGGAACCATAACAAATCTCTATATAATACATATATATATATACTAGTTTATTACCAGTGCATTGCACGGGGTAACTATCCATAACTATTTTATATTAATAAATAATTTTTATAGTTGATAGTGAGTAGTTTTCATGTTTTTAAAATATTATTGATCTATTATAATTAATTATTATGGGACACGTGGCAGCATATGAGGAACATACATTTCCTTAGTAATATAAGATATATATATATATATATATATTATATATATATATATATCATGAGAAGCTAAATAGTGGACTAAAAAAGGAAAATAGTCTCGTCACAAACTGAGGCTAATTTTCAGAGAACCCCTAGAACATTGAAATTTTGTCAATGAGATTAAACGTATGATATATTACTTGGTACACATAAACATAACATGTTACTCATATCTTTCGAAAAACGTTAAGTTGGTGGAAGATTTAATTACTATTCAAACAAGAACTCGGTATAAAATATTTTATTTTCTCAATGTTGACTCTTCAATATATTGTTCTCATTATATCAAGAAGTGGTTGCAGTAGGAATTAAAAACAAAATAGGCCTTTTTTTTGTAATTAAATTGTTAAATTACTTGTTACTATTGTGGTATGGGCGGGGCGGATCTACATGGTGGCCGGGTGCCCCCGAAAATTTTCGAAAAGTTTAGTACTCTATATGTGAAGTATATGTTATATTACATATAGATATAACTTTTACACTAAACTAGACCAAGTATTGCATGTAGTCTAGTGGTCAGTTCGTTGCCTTCCACTTGCCATACCCGGGTGTGAATCCCTTCCGCCACTTCTTGTAGTATTGCTTTTAAATTTTTTTCTTTTAGCTAATGCTATATTAAATAACAATATTGATTTAATACTCAGTTTAACTCTCTCTCACACACACACCTTTTTACTTATTTATCTATTTGAATTAATTATTTGGTTTGGACTAAATTGAATATATTTGTTTAACTTCCTTTTTTCACTTTTTTTTTGTTTATTCTAATTATTTAGCATGCGTATAGTAAAATAAATAATTGTCTCTAGAACCTTAAAAATAAAAGCTACAGTTTTTACAAATGATAGAAATATCAATATTATTTAAAAAAATTAATTTTAACAAGACAAATGAATATTTCTTATTATTAATTTAATCAATGCACGACCTTCCTAATTAAAAATTCTAAATCCGTCGTGGACTTCCAAGCCATAGAGCGGATTGCAGCCTACCCCACGAGATACACGTAGCAAGATTTAGATCGACGTAATGCCAGCGTGCATGAGCTAAGTGGATCCATGGAGGCACAAGTAGAGGCCATTTATCGAATGTTGGACGCAATGAAAGGAAAAGAGCCCGAGACAGTTCATCACATCCAAAACAGATCAAGGAACACATACTCTAACACATACAATCCCAGTTGGAGAGATCATCCAAATCTATCTTATGGTAGCTCAAATTACTTAAAGCCATCAAATTCCCAAAATCATCAAGAACGGGTACCATTTCAAAAACATCAAGGGCAACATGATGTCATTCCGTCGAAACAAAAAGCAACTTGGGAGGAAGCATTGGAGAAAGTAGCTGAACTACAAGCATCGCAAACCAATTTGTATGCCGACTTGAGTCGGTGGACAGATGATCGATTTGAGAAGTTGGAAGCTAAAGTAGACACAATTTCCAGGATATAAACGCATCGATACAGAATCTGGTGAAAACTGTAGAACAACTTGCAAACGGTGTCTGAACGCAAACAAGGCACACTCCCGAGCGACACCGGAAGAATCCCAGAGAGTATGCAAAAGCCATCAAGCTAAGGAATGGGAAGACACTCGAGTCAATTCCAGATACTAAGAAGGCGGACGAAGAAATCCAAACAGATGACGATAAGAACGCATCCATAATCACTGACAATGATATGTCTCCGACCAAACCAAAATTAATTCGTCATCCGAAAAGAAGGTCGATCCGCTACCACCAATAAAGATTCGACCTCCATTTCCCGCCGCACTACGAAAGGGGAAACCTGATAAGCAATTTGAGCGTTTTATAAATATCGTTAAGAAACTTGAGATAAATATTCCTTTTGTTGAAGCTCTTTTGCAGATTCCGAAGTACACCAAGTTCATGAAGAAGCTATTATCGAATCGGAACAAGTTAGAAGAACATGGTACGATAGCCCTCAATGAAGAATGTTCGGCCGTACTACAAAGGAAGTTGCCACCAAAAATCAAGGATAGGGGAAGTTTCTCTATCCCTTGCTCGATAGGCTCGCTTTCATTTACTGATGTTTTATGCGATTTAGGTGCAAGCATTAACCTGTTACCTTTTTCTCTTCTTAAGAAGCTAGCTGTCGGCGAGCCGAAACCTACATCCGCGATACTACAGCTAGCAGATAGGTCCATCACATACCAACGAGGAATCGTAGAGGATGTGCTGGTAAAGGTGGGAGAACACTACTTCCCAGCTGATTTTGTAGTATTAGACATGGAGGAAGATACAGATATGCCATTGATACTTGGGAGACCATTTTTAAACACGGCAAGAGCTTTAATCGACGTCGGTAATGGTAAACTTATTCTACAAGTAGGGGACGAGAAGGTAGAGTTTGATGTTTACAAGGCAATGAAACACCCTACGGATGATGATTCATGTTCCTTATTGATAGTATTGACTCATGTGCTTTTGAGTATTTTAAAGTTTTCAGGAACAAAGATGAGCTAGAAGCATGTCTAACCGGAGAATCTGTGGATAATCGAGAGATATGGAGTATGTCATGGCAAACCTAGACGCGAATACACCTCACCGAAAGTCGATTAAACAGAGAAGTGAGCCACTCAATCGACCTTTAGGACAACAACCACAACCATCAATCGAAGAACCTCCGACTTTGGATTTAAAACCCTTACCAGATCATCTTAAATATGTTTTTCTTGGCACCGCTGATACTTTACCAGTGATTATTTCTTCCTCACTAACAGGTCTCATGGAAGAAAAACTTTTAAGAGTGCTAAGAGAGCATAAGCGAGCGTTCGCATGGAACGTGGCCGATATAAAATGAATAAGCCCGACAATTTGCATGCACAAGATATTAATGGAGGATTCATATAAACCAGTTGTACAACCACAAAGGCGTCTGAATCCAACTATGCAAGAAGTGGTTAAAATGAGGTAATTAAGCTTTTGGACGCATGTATTATTTATCCTATCTCCGATAGTGCATGAGTTAGTCCAACACAAATTGTTCCTAAAAAAGGCAGTATGACCGTTATTAAGAATGTTTCAAATGAATTGATTCCAACAAGGACTGTTATGGGATGGCGTGTTTGCATAGACTATAGGAAATTAAATTATGCCACCCGTAAAGATCATTTCCCTCTCCCTTTTATCGATCAAATGTTAGAAAGGCTAGCTGGACATGAATTTTAGTGTTTCCTAGATGGTTATTCAGGTTATAATCAGATTTCTGTAGCGCCCGAGGATCAGGAAAAAACTACTTTTACTTGTCCTTGCGGTACTTTTGCTTATAGACGTATGCCATTTGGATTATGTAATGCCCCAGCTATTTTTCAGAGATGCATGCTAGCTATTTTCCATGATGTTGTAGAGAAGTTCATGGAAATTTTCATGGATGATTTTTCTGTATTTGGTTCCTTTTTTGACGTATCCTTGATAACCTAGCATTTGTGCTTAAACGATGTGAAGAGACTAACCTTGTATTGAATTGGAAAAAGTGTCATTTAAGGTACAAGAAGGAATTGTTCTCGGACATAAGGTATCACACAAGGGGAGGTAGATCGGGCCAAGATAGATGCAATCGAGCTGCTACCACCACCCACTTCGGTAAAGGCAGTTCGGAGTTTCTTGGGACATGCAGGATTCTATCGACGTTTCATTAAGGACTTCTCAAAAATAGCTAAACCTTTATCTAATTTTCTTGTTAAAGATGTTGTTTTCAATTTTACTGATGAGTGCATGCAGGCTTTTCAAACGTTAAAGGAGAAACTCACCACTGCCCCAGTAATTGTCGCACCGGATTGGAGATTACCATTTATATTAATCGACGCAAGCGATGGTGCAATCGGCGCTGTTTTGGGACAACGCAAGGATAAGATATTTCAGACCATTTATTATGCCAGCAAAACCCGATGCACAGAGAAACTATGCTACTACCGAGAAGGAGTTACAAGCTGTGGTATTTGCTGTCGATAAATTTCATTCCTACCTTGTGTTGAATAAGGCAATCGTGTACACTGATCATATTCGCTAAGAAAGATGCAAAGCCTAGGTTGATTCGTTGGATTTTACTACTTCAAGAATTCGACTTAGAGATACGTGATAAGAAAGGTGTCGAAAATGTGATAGCTGATCATCTATGTAGGTTAGACACTTCACATAAACAGGATAATGAAATACCAATTGACGAGTGTTTTCCTGATGAACAATTATACGCATTACTCGATACGTCTTTCCCTTGGTATGCGGATTTTGCGAATTATGCTGCGACAGGTGATATTCCGACAGGTTTGTCTTTTCATCAGAAAAAGAAATTTCTTTCTGATGCGAAGCATTATCTATGGGACGATCCATTTTTGTACAAAATCTGCTCAGATCAGGTGATCCGACGATGCATTCCCGCCGAAGAGGTAAATTCTGTCCTAACTCATTGTCATTCTGGTTTGACGGGAGGACATCACGGACCAACTAGAACCGCATTTAAAATACTCCAATCAGGTTTATTCTGGCCCACCTTATTTAAAGATGCTCATACTTATGTGACTTCTTGTGATCGTTGTCAACGCACTGGTGCAATTTCTAGAAAACATGAGATGCCTTTGAATATTATGTTAGAAGTTGAACTATTTGATGTTTGGGGTATTGAATTTATGGGACCATTTCCTACTTCATGCTCTAATAAATATATTCTCGTTGCAGTAGATTATGTGTCTAAGTGGGTCGAGGCTAAAGCATGTAGGACTAATGATGCACGCGTAGTTATTCGCTTTCTTAAGAAAAATATCTTTACTCGCTTTGGCACCCCACGTGCAATAATTAGTGATGAGGGTACTCATTTTTACAATAAGTTGTTTGCTAATTTATTGTCAAAGTATGGTGTCAAACATAAAGTGTCAACCCCGTATCACCCTCAGACCAGTGGGCAGGTAGAAGTTTCTAATTGGGAGCTGAAACAAATTTTAGAAAAGACGGTGAATGCCTCCAGGAAGGATTGGTCTTTAAAGTTAGACGGTGCATTATGGGCATATTGCACTGCATTTAAAATACCGATAGGAACTTCACCTTTTAAATTAGTTTACGGAAAAGCATGTCATTTACCTCTTGAGCTAGAACATCGTGCATATTTAGTGTTGGCAACGGGGCGGGGCGGGGTCAGGGACCTAATCCTCGTCCCCGCCCGCGAGGCTTTCGGGGACAAAATTGTCCTCGTCCCCGCCGAATCCCCGCGGGGATTCAATTTTTTTAAAAAAAATAATATTTTAAAATATAATATATAAATTTAATTATATTTTCGTTATAAATATTATATAGATTATAGTTTTATATATTATTTGTATTAATTTAATATTATTTATATTAAATATTATTTAAATTATAATTTAATATTATATATATTATAATATATATATAGAAGGCCGGGCGGGGCGGGGAACGGGGCGGGGATCCCCACGGGGAAAAATCTTTCCCCGTCCCCGCCCCGCGGGGATAAAAACTCGGGGATTCCCAGCCCCGTTCGGGGCGGATCCCCGCGGGGACGGGGAATCCCCGCCCCCACTGCCATCAATATGCATATTCCGCTGTTAAAAAACTAAATTTTGACTTTATTGAGGCAGGTAAAAACAGGTTACTCCAACTGAATGAGATTGAAGAATTTCGTCAAAATGCATATGAGAACGCAAAACTTTACAAAGAGCGAACGAAGAAATGGCATGATAAGCGAATTGTACAAAGGGACTTCAAAGTAGGAGATCAAGTTCTGCTATTTAACTCACGTTTGCGATTATTTCCAGGAAAACTAAAGAGTAAGTGGTGTGGACCCTATATAGTAGAGAAAGTGTTTCCATGAGGAGCCGTAAAGATCCGCATTAACGAAAATGACTCGCAACCGGTCAATGGACAACGCTTGAAATTATACGACGATCGGGACTTTGGAGAGACAACCTTGGTATATCTCGTGGAACCATTTATTACTAACACTACTTCTTTCAGTTGTTTTGTGCCTTTCAAGTATACCTCGTCTGGAGAAAATACCAGCGAGCTAAATGACTTTCAACACATAGAAGTAAGTCCAAACACCGATCTACCTTGATTGGTTCGACAGTCGAGCTAACGACTATAAAAACAGCGCTTCTTGGGAGGCAACCCAAGTACTATCCATGCATTAAAGTTTCGTATTGTTGAATCGTGTCTTTGTTATTTATTACTTATTATATTTTCACTTTCTGGAGTGTGTTATCACGGTGTCGTCCAGTTATGTTTTCTCGCAGGATTATAATCAGTTTGGGGGTAGTCTACTGACAGAGGTAGCTCATCTGCGGTGGACCTACTAAGTCTTCTTCACGTCTAGCACTACATCGATCGAAGCATTATTCAGGGCAGTGTCACTTAAACTCTCTCTTTACTTTAATCTATACACATTGAGGACAATGTGATAATTAGTTTGGGGGTGAGGTGACACATGCTAGATTTTTTTTTATCATTAGGTATCGATTTGTTTAAATTTCTGAATGATATGAACTGATAAAGGTTTTGATTTGAACGTCACTAGTGAAATCTCCTGTCGATGATGAAGATTTTTAAAATTTTTCGGGTGTCGAGATATGATTTACCGAATTGAGTGTGAAGTCTTGCATGTTACGTGTTGTGATATTAGCATGATTATCTAGTTACATTGACTGCTCCAGGAGAATAGTGTGTATCATAAGACACAAAACCAGAAAATAGCCAAAACAAATAGAGCAACACAATACTTGCTCGATGTGTTTTTTATGAGTATCACGCATAGTCTGAATATTTTCGAACTTGCTTTGTTATGCGTGTCAATATTACTTTGTGGATTTTTGTGTACGAAAATGATAAAGGCACTTAGGATAAGTCACTGGCCAAAAATATCTGCGTACCTGACATATCTATCAATTAGTGAGCCCCGTTGAGCCTTATTAGCCTTATTCTTTGATTTGGAGCCACGATATTTTGCCACATATCCTGTTATTTTAGCCGTCTTTTCAAACCGTTGTCAACATGTTAGCTTACTAATCACTTTAAGGTTTGACTCCTTTAAAGAAAGAAAGACTATTACGACATAGCATGTAGACTGAGTGAGCACATTATTTGCGGTATTTTATTTCAGTGGATAAAAAAAGGAGAAAAGAGAAAAAAAAAAGACAAAAAAAAAAGAAGAAAAAAAAAGAAGAAAAAATATATTATTATTGTTATTTTTAAGTTAATCGTGAAAGATATGAGGAAAAATTATTATTATTGATCTTTAGGTTTTTATACTCGAGTTCTCAGTTATAGTTTGTAAGCTCGAGTAGTTTCTTCTAGTAGTGCGACTTTCCATTAATTGATGTCGTAATCTGTTGGTCGAGAGAATAGAAGAGGAAAGCGATTTAGTGACTAACATGTTTGACTCTTTTAGCCCACTTATCCTATATGATACATCCTTATTACCACGAGCCGCATTACAACCTTGATAAAGACCTTTTGATTCGTGCATGAGATTCACTTTGTGAATATGATGTGATATATTTGTAAGTTTAGAATAATATCCTTTTATGTTGTGCATTGAGCGTTTTTATACAGATCCCATTAAATATTTTGAGGGACCTGAGCGACCCTTATGATAGTTGTTGAGTGACACATGTTAGGAATTTGGAAATGTTTTTGTGCTATGATATGATCGTAAACTATTACTTCATATCTCGTGTTTGGCTAACCACTCATTAGGTGACGACTATCTCGACTTTCGTTTATGAGAATAAACATGATAAATCATTTAGTGATGTTGTAAAATCCTAACTTGATTTGGTTTTTATCCGCTTTTATGATCGAGGACGATCAAAGCTAGTTGGGGATTGTTGATAAGTCATGATTTTACACAAATATTTTACCCTATAAAAGCGCGTTATCGTTTGTTATTTTATTGAAATCGCCTCGAACATTTTATGCCTAAGAATATATATTTTATTTGCAGATACGAGAGAAAATAGACTAAAACAGTGGAAGTTCGGACATGGAAAGAGCCGAGAGAAATAGTATATTCTCGTGTATGAAGTATTATTTGCTAGGCTTGACTATTTTCACATATAGACAAGGAGACAAAGAAACATGCAAAGAAACTTCTTGCACATCTTTTGCACGGTTCAAGGCAGATGGTACTAATAATTCTAAAGCTCTTATGTGTCATAAGAGACAAATCCTACAATAAGGCACAAAAGAGGGAATTCTTGCAACTCAAAGACGGCTAGGGACAGCTTTTTCATTTTTTAACTCTTGGATGCCTAAAGCTGATAAGGATGGGTGTGCAACAGACAAAGGATGAAAAAGGATTAGTCCAAACTCCCATTATATGTACTTCGATAGAGAGGGGGCAGAGACCGATTAAGCATACACCTTATTTTATCACCTCACCAACCAAGCTGCTCTCGTTAGTTTCTTCTCCCATACACATCTCTCGAAGCAAGCAGCCACCCCACATCCTACGCACTTAAATTCCTCCTTGACGCAAGTGATCCGAGGCAGCCCCCAAGCCAGGTATCAGCCCGCAGCTCAGACGAAGAGTTATCTCACGCAACGGAGATCCCGACAGAACTAGGCGTGATCCATTCGTCGTGATAGGCAACGTTCATGCATCGTCTTACGTGAAAACAGGAATGTTCACCTCTATCTCTTCGTGTTTTTCGTTTATTAATATGTGTGTTTAAGTTTATTTGTGGTTAAGGCCGTATTAGGCCGGATTATGATTTCGTATTGATATTACTCGTATTTTGTTTAATCGTATGAGTTAGTTACGTGTTCTATATTTGAGTTTAATGCTTGCGTATGCCTGATCAACATATGCTTGATTCTTGATTGGTTTATGAGACTGAAAAAGTGATTAGACCGGTTAGAACAATAAATATAGTGCACCACTACGTAAAACCGACCAGAGATGGAATTCGGTTTCGTCCGTGTGGTTTCCGAGACCTTAGGCACCGAAAGCGTTTAAGCTCGGGGAAATTCATAAAGCCGAATGCGTGCGAGGTAACTACAGTCATATAGGAATATAGTTTATTGGTTCACTTTCGCATAGGGTTGCTAGTTACGTGAATAACGGGTAGCACGTACGTTAGGAATTTCTACCTTAACTAGATTCGTATTGGTTAAATATAGACGACTACATGAATACGTAGGATTAATCTGTGCCAAATATGTGCTTAACCACGCTTGTCATTAATTGATAAAAAAAACCGTTATCTTTATTTGCGCTTTTCTTAAAACCGTCTTAAACAAATTTAAAAAATTATTATATATAATTATATATATATTTAAAAATCACTTTAGTCTAAATTAAAATTTCGGACTAATATCTTAGAACTAATCGAGCTGTCCTCGTGGATCGATACTTGGATTTACGTCCATTTTCTACTACTTGCACGACCTAGTATACTTGCTAGTATTCGAGCGTGTCACATGGAATCATCAACCAATATTCTTAAGGTACTTAATTCAAAACAAGAAAACATCAACATTTCAGTACAAGGAAAATGAATAACACAAAACAGACGAGAAAGTAACGAGTTAATCGTTTCCATCTTTAACACCACCCCACGACCTTGGTCGAACCCCTAATACGTAATAAACGACAACCTCCATAGCCACAAATATCTTAAACCTATCCAAGAATCCATTACACCAACCATTCACAACGCAATAATTCTTGTCGAAAGGAGGCCTATGGTGCCTAGCGTGATCCTGACGTGTCACTATAATGCCTGCATTTTGAAGCCAAGTGACCAACCTAGGAAGCTTCGATTCGGGCATGTGGGCCCACGCGTGAAACTGCTGGCTTAAAAAACCAAACAAAGCGCTTACGCCCCAAAACTCTTATACCGAGGGATTGCTAGACAAGATGATTATGGGAATCACCATGGTACTAATCACTTTCGCCTGAATATGAAGGTTGTGATCGAAGCAATTCTCGGCAATCAACCATGGCTGCCTATGGTGGGCTTGGAAATTTACGATTTGAGACCCTAAAATAATGGTTTTTTCACTTCCGTAGTTGTCTATGAGCCAGTGGTAAACGCCCGTGCCCAAGTCTGCGAAAACATAGCCGAGGAATGAGGCTAAAGTGGGCCCCATCCACCTGCCCGATCTGCCCAAGATTGCTAGAGATTTGGCTATGGATGCTACGATAGAAGTGAAGCAACATATGATCCATGCAAGGCGAACCCACAAAAGTTCTTGGTTCTTTGTCTTTGGAATTTTGTGTCTAGGGTTTATGTTGTAGTTGTTTGATGCTGCCATGGTTTTGATGTAATAAGGACCGAATTATGAAGAGTCCGATGGAGCAAGAATTGATTTATAAGCAGTTAAGATGGAGATTTTTTCTGCCGGGATTTAATTAATGAAAGGAAAATGTGCACACATGTATATACATAATATATATACGCATATATGATGCAACGACGAGCCTGTTTTGTTTGGTTGATATATTTCTTGAAAAGGTTTATACGTACGTGTTCATTTTTTTTACTTGAAGTACTATGGAATCAAATTTAGTTATTAATTGGTTGATCAAACATGTTGTGTAAATTCATGTCCATCTATTATTTTTGGTTAACGTCATTTCCACTTATTATGTGGCGTAACGAGACTATTTTATGTACATATTTCTTAAAAAATTCATTATTTTATATTAGTGTATGTTCTCTCTTGTTTCACGTAGGTGTTTTTACTTGAATTAGTCAACTAATGAAGTTCCATGATATGTATTGTTACTTGAATTAGATCTAAAGCTGAATTAAACGGGGAGACAAATACGTTTGTGGAAAGAAATGAGAACAAGATTATTTTTTCTTCATAATGAATATCGATTTATCTCCGAGGCACTTATTAAGTAACTACGACAAAAATGACCCTTGTTGCATTTTATTGTGCAAATAAAAAAGCAATCACCATTAATCCCTTTTTCTTTGCTAAATATCTGTCATTCTATAAATCTCTGCAGAATCACGGAAAAAGGTTCTATCAAACAACTTATTTATTTTATATCTGTCATTCATATTTTTTTCCATCTTCTTTGAGATAATAATAACAATCCATTAGAGTTTGATAAGTTATATATCAAAGTTAGAAGCAAAGAAATTACCCTTCTTTCCAATCTCCATAGTGGACTCATTAATGATATATGCGTAGGCAATAAAACTCCCTAACGAAATAGTTATATTTCTGGGTGGATCATCTACTAATGGTTCGGGTTCATTTGGGTCGAAGGCATCGGGCTAGATCCATTAACGGTTCGGGTTGAGTTGGATCAAATCAAAATCATATTAATTAGGTCGAAAGCATAGAGAGAAATGCTGCATATAATAGATTTAGATTCCTTAATTATTTGTTTATTATTGGTAGGTCCTACTAGTCACACCCCTTACACACCCCTATACCACTATTTACACCCTCAAACACTTATTTTTTTGTAATAATAATTTAAATAACACATGATTCAACAAAAAATATTTTATATTAACTTATTTTTCATTAATCAATATTATTAATTACATGGGCTATTCAAAAATTATTAAGTCCTTTTAATCAATGACATATTAAGAACTAGCAAAAATGCTCGTGGCCCGGGGCGCGCTTGCCCCACCCTGGTCCGCCAAAGTGACGGGACGAACTGTCATTTCTCAGGCCCACCAAAGGGCGTGCCTATGCGGGTAAGCCCGCCAGATACCAAAAAAATTTTTAAAAAAAAATTAATATATAAATGAATTATATAGGTTTTTTATATTTTTGAGATCCAATTTTTAGTTTAATCAAATTTAATAACATAAATAAATTTATTAAAAAAATATAAATTTGATTAGGCGTAACTCAACTTCATTAGTTTATTTTAATGTATTTTATGTTTTTTATATAACTTTTTTCATTTTTTTAGGACGGGCTGGGCCCACTAGGCCCGCTACCCGCCAGTATCGCGGGGCGGACTGCCATTTCTCAGGCCCGTCTGTGGGCGGCCTATGCGGGTAAGCCCTGGCCGCGGACAGGCCCGCCAAATATCATAAATTATTTTTTTTAAAAAAAATAATATATGAATGAATTATATAGTTTTTTTATATTGTTGAGATCCAATTTTTAATTTAATCAAAGTTAATCCAAATAAATTTTTATTAAAAAATTTAAATTTGATTAGGAGTAATTCAACTTCATTAGTTTATTTTAATTAGTTTTTTATATAATTTTTTCATTTTTATTTTTTAGGACGGGCCGGGCCCACCAGGCCCGCTACCCGCCAGTAGGGCGGGGCGGGCCTCCATTTACCATGACATCCAGATGGAAAAAATTGCTTTTTTTAATCGGCAAGTAATTATTTAATATTACTTTACATATTACTTAAATTATTAACATTAAACTCCTTTTCTCCTTTTTATACGGGGTATGTAATTGACAACTAATTAATGTTTACTCTACATGTTAATTAGGGGATGCAAATAGAAAAAAGGTGGGTGCCACTAGAATTAGCTTTTTGGTAATATGTTTTGTCGTATTGACTTTTATGTTATGTCTATTGCCTAATCATCGCATTGGCCCCGTGGTTATAAAATATTATTTTGTTCCAATTATATATATTTTTTTTCTAATCGCTTTCTATGCTTTATTTACATTTCTAGAATGTCTTTGATGTCTTGTTCGAAGAAAACCATTTTCTTTTTGTACTCGTGCAAGAAAGTCTTTGTAAACTCGTTAGGAGGAGATTTTTTCTACAAGAAATCATCATCTCTCCATCTAACACGATATGTTATTGTAGAAAATTAGTTTAGCACTAAAAAAAAAAAAAAAAACTATACCACTTTTATGATTAAACCATGCAATTAAATGTTGGCCTCTTTGCTCTTATTTCTTACTATTCGCATTAATTCACTCTACCACACGTGTGGGTCTTAGGAATGTTCCTTGTATGGGAATAGTTGACGTATTCTGTCCACTACCAAATGGTAGTTATTGAGGATGGAATTTCAATGAAACTATAAAATGATTGCGTGCATTATCTTAATATAATTAAAAAATGAAATTAGGTACCTATATATCTATATAAGCAAGATAAAGAACCGTTGTCTTTCTTGCTTTTGTTTCTTTATTTTTACTTTTATATTGATTTGAGATACTCTATTACATAAACTAATGAATTAGTTATAGAATTGACAATACCGACATGATTATACAAATGGAGCTCCAATCTTCTTTGACAAGATAAACTCGTACAAGTAACGTGGAAAATTATCAAAATTTTTGGTCTCCAATAACTTTTTTGACATAGTAAGTCGAAATCTTTTTGTCTGCTGACATGAAATATTGACAAGTAGGATGTTCAGCCTGTTTTGGAAACATTATTGAAGATCCGAATAAAATATATTGATTAAGAATAAAATGTCGTTAATAATTAGTTTTCAAATTTTTACAATTTCGCCAAACAAAATTTAATAGATTTGAGACTTGAGTAAATAAAGGACAATTTATGAAAACTACTAGGTACACTATTCTAAAGCGTGTTTAGCCGGGCACTTTTAATCGTCACGTATTTATTTAATATAGATTTTACTGGATAGGGTAACACAAATGCTTTTTAAACAAATCAATCATTGCGACTCAACAAACATTCTCTTTTTTTAATAACAAAACTTCTACAATCATACAATAACGAATAACACCATAATGAGTAATATGAGCAGTATATTAACGTCTATGTTAAACCTGTGTCATATAATAAGTCTAATTCGAGTTTGATATTTATAAATTTATCTGTCAAACTTCAGCCTTTTCTTTTCTTTTTTTTTCTGTAAATCAATAATAGATAAATATACTTTTGATTCGATCTAGATCCACCAATCGGCTTCTGGTGTTTGGTGATCACATATAAGATTTTTCATTTTATAAAAAAAATTAAATCCTAAAGTGATAATATTAATAATAACCACTATGGTTTATTTTTTATTTGTAAATTCAGCCTTTGGACTAGTGATATTTATCTCCGTTACATATTTTGAGGAATTATTTTTCTAATTATAAGTTAAAGAGAGTTCCAACTTCCAAGGGGTTGAAGGGCCATCCCTTAATTGGTATGGTAGCCGGTCAATTAGAATAAATCAAAATATATAAATACATTATAATATTGATTTTAAAAGGAAAAATAATTGAACATTTAAAATAAAATTAAGGGGGGAGAGTATTAAAGCTGCCAAAAAATGACCAGATTATTACCCAACTATCGTAAAAACCAATGGCCGGCTATTTGGACTTTATTTAATTTTCTCGTTTATCCGGAAAATACTACAAACCAAATAGAAAAAGGCTAATCTTATTAACGATGTTTACTTGGGAGTTATGATATTTTAGGTGGGAGAATAATTATTACGGATTATCCTTATACCCACATATATTTGTGCTAAAAGTCATTTTTCTTATATCTATACAACACCACCATAAGCTTCATGTTCCGATTTAGTTCATCGAATAGAATGTGCTGTAATTTTCTACATTCCAACTAAGTTCAGTGTGCAGTCAGACAAAACATTTCAGTTAGTTTTTACATGTATTTTTATTTTAATGAAGTTTCCATTTTGGCAATCAGGGTATTTTCACTCAATCGTCTAAGGACTTTTATTTAACATATATTTAAGACTAATTTCCAAGGTTAAATTTCCGCCCAACAAATATTATCAAGACCTCTACGAACTAGAAAAAAAGATATATGGACCGATGTTGTAATTTACTATGTAGTACACGAGTTTTGTGATGATCAATTTCGCCAGGGGTGAGCAAAACCAGATATTCGGATTTTCGGATATCCGAATTTCGGATATTCGGATCTTCGGATATCAAATATCAAGAAGTGATATCCATATCCGGTCCGGTTTTAATCGGATATCCGGGATATCCGCTTTATTCGGATATTTAAATCGGATATCCGCATCCGGTTTTTATATTTATTTTTTTATATATTTTAATATTTTCTTTTCAAAATCGTTTTTTTATTTCTTATCAAAATAAGAAATATATTTTTCATATAAAAATTTCTACACATAGTAATTAACGTGTGAATTTTATGATTCAAAATTACATAATAAATAATTAACACAGTACCAGAAATTCACATTAAATTTTTAACTTGCATCTAGATGTTTTTGTTTTTCTTTTTTGACCTTCATTTTTCATTTTGAGCTATTTTTCTTATTTTTTTATTATTTTTTTTAAATATGAAATCGGATACCGGATATCCGGATTTTAGACAAACCACTATCCGTATTCGATCCGTTTTATTTTAAAATAAATCGGATCGGATATCCGATCTGATTTTTAAAACCGGATATCCGTTTTTTTGGGTTTTGAAAATCGAATACCCGATCGTAATTCGGTTTTCGGATATTTTTGCTTAGCCCTAATTCACACATCATTATTTTCTATTATATTATTATTAAAGTTGTTACTCTTTATCATCATTAAAAGCACGCCAACCAAATATAGCACAGAGCACAAAGCTACAAACCCCATAAACAAGAAAAAGAAACTCATTCCCCCAAAACACACACTCAAAACACACACATGAGAACAAATCTCATAGCCACGCAGAAATTCCAAGAAGCCACCGGAAAGATGACGCACCTCTGCCGGAAAATAATCCACGTCAACATCATCCGGCGAGGCTTCGCCGAAAAAGTCGCCGTCGTGAGAAATTTCTTGAGCTTCATTTGGGACAAAATTCTCGTCTGCTCAATAAGGATCAACAATCGCAATCTCCGCCGAAGCCCACCTCGCTACAGAAGGTTGCCGACTAGAATAAACGGTTATATCAACGGTAAGAAGGTCAGAGACGGCGGCGCCGGCGCCGGCGTCGCCTTGTCGGAAGAAGAAGAGTATGACTGCGCTGAAGCTTCTAGCAGTTACTGCTATGACGAAAACGACTCCGATTTAGTCTCTTTGAAGATTAGTGTGTTGGGCGATTGCAGAATTGGGAAGACGAGCTTTGTTGTGAGTTTTCTAATAATTGTGATTGTTAATTAATATATTGAATTATAAGCTTATTATTACATTGTGTGAATTAATTTAGACAAAGTATGTGGGAGATGCGCAAGAAAGGAAAAGCTTGGAGATGAAGGGATTGAATCTAATGGACAAGACATTGGATGTAAAAGGTGCAAGAATTGCTTTTAACATATGGGATGTTGGAGGTATATATTAATTACTATATTTAAATAGATTGTGTTTAATTACTTAAATTGGTTTCTATTATTCTGTTAATTCAAAGAAATTTAATGTTGAAGGTGATAGAAGATCTTTTGACCAAGTTCCAATTGCCTGCAAAGATGCCGTAGCAATCTTGTTTATGTTTGATCTTACAAGCAGATGTACTCTAGATAGGTAAAATCCTTTGCTCAAATTTTGTTGATTAATATTTTAATTTTATTTTCCTAGTTCGTGCTTGATTTTTTTTAATTTTGATTTATTTGTTTTTTCATATTTTTAAATGCAGTATAATTGGATGGTACGGTGAGGCAAAAAAGTGGAATCAGGTGCGATTTTTACGTTAGCATGCTTTTAGTTTAAAAGTAAGCTCAATATAATCATATTAGAGATCTCTAAATATAGATGAAGAAATTATCGATTTAGAAGTGTTGTGGAACTTTATGAAGAGATTCACAAGATTTACATATTATTTAGGTACAGTAGTTGAATTTATGAACCATCTTTTTTCTCACGGATTGGTAGAGTGACAATTCAATAACTAACGTTTGTTGGAATATGTTAAATTTTAGTAGCACCGATCGGATTAAAATTTATACCAATGTTTGTTGTGGCTGGGACCATTGTATAAAATTTCACTATTTACTTAAATATTTTAATAAATATAACGAAACTGTAATAATGAAGTCTTGGTAGATTGTTTTGGTGAACTTTATAAATTGTTCTGACTTCCGAGTCAATTTTATTGCACACCTACTAGGACTAAAAGTGTGCAACTACCTACAATTAATGGCATTTATAGGTGTGAGTAAGTAATGTAATTGTTTGCATGTTTTTATTAATTTGCAGAGTGCAATTCCTATAATCATCGGAACCAAATTCGATGACTTCGTTCAACTTCCTCCTGATATGCAATGGACTGTTATTACACAGGTAACTCACAATCTATTACATTATTTTTTTATACGAAAATGACTACCCGATTTTAGTTGCATATTTAATAATATTTATTAGATGATTTAGAATAAGACGCAGTCCATTATCAAAAAGATATTGTCGTGTTCGGCGAAAACATCATCAATCAATATCATTTTGACATCTAAATTTAGGTAGCAGCCCCACGCGTAGAAATTTAACATATTTATCGACTAAATTAAAGACTTAAAGAGTCGTCTTTGACCTGTCAATTGTAGAATTAATTTTAGGTGAATCTATAGAAAAATACACAGTTGTATAAAAAATTTGTTAAGTCAGTACCGATGTCAGAAAATTTTTTATATAAGTACCCGTTCGACTGTGTGTACCATTTTCTCAGTCTTGACGTATCTTTTTATATGTGTATTGTGTACCACGTCATGCATTTATATTGTATCCATATATGGTATCTATATACTTTCCATACGGTGTCTTGCGGCTGACTATTTGATGGTATCATTTACTAGTTGTATTATGTACCACAATATGTTTCTCTATGGTACCTAAATGTGTGATATGATGTACCTTGTGGCGGGCAGGTATCAATGCAAAAAATTTATTCTGACAGGTACTTGCATATAAAAAAAAGTACTGACAGGGTACTGACTTGTTATTTTTTATATTAATGGGTTTTTTTATGTAAAATCCCCTTAATTTTAAGGATAATAAAACATTTGACCGAATGAGAGCATAAACGTGTTTGGACATTCCCTTCAATACTTTTTAAAAATGTTTTGATTCTTTTTCTAGGGAAAATAAATGTCCAAAAACAAATTTTTGAAGATGTCGTACATTAGACTGGTGATTTGTTATTTAAGAAAATAAAAGGCTAATGATTTTATTGCGTGTATTTAATGAATTATATGTTGCAGGCACGAACATATGCAAGGGCCATGAAAGCAACACTTTTCTTTTCAAGCGCAACACACAACATTAATGTTAACAAGATATTCAAGTTCATAATGGCCAAGTTATTTAACTTGCCTTGGGATGTTAAGAGAAATTTGACCGTAGGAGAGCCAATCATTGACTTCTAATTTTTTTTATTTTTTTTTCAGAATTTTCATCTCATTGGAAAACAAGCCATATGTTTAATTACATAGTTCCGCTTGTATATATATTAGCATCACACTCCACATTTGAGAGAAGTTAGTTTCTGTCTCAGTATTGCTTGGGGTTAATTCTATCTACTTTGAATCCATCCCAATTCTACGCATAACACAATTTAAATTGATCCGAGCTTATTTATGTTGATATATAGATTTTAGTTGAAGTGACAGATGGCAAATTGAATTTGGGGAGATGCATATGCTATCCGATTTTAATAAGATTGTTATTTGACCAAATGAGGTGCAAATAAATATAATTTTTTCGTACCGTGAGATAAAATAGATTGACCAGATAGTTTTGTTTGTTGGTATTGCAATGGAAAACCATAAAAATACAACACTATTGTCGAATAAATTCGGTGGAATGTGGTACGTTCGATTTCTACAAGGTCAAAATATACGAATTAACTTTTATTGCACTAAGGAAAGCCCATCGCTTTGAAATTTGATCGAGTAAATATATTTTTGTATCAATAGTATAGATATATTTCGATTGAAACAACATTATCACTTGCGAAAGCACACCTATGGTGATATTCAAGGGAATATGTAATTTCGAGTCTTTCATCTAACACCTTACACCTATATATACAAACTTTTCATATTGGGTATCGAAATGCCATTTTTTTTTTAAAATAATACAATTAGAAATTCCAAACGGTCTACGCTATCCAACGTATTTCTCTCGACATTGCAACGATTAGACTATCGTTATTCGTTAAGGCTGAGGATTTTACCGTAGAATCAAGAATGGTAAATTCTCGGAGAAAGAGAATAAGTTTCTCAAACTTATACTCATTGAAGCCCAAAAATCACAAATGATGCAAACTATTTAGGAGGTATGGTCTTGTCAATCCGGTATAGGTCAATCTCTGTAAAAATTAGGGGGTGAAAGATGAGTCGAACAAACACGACTGTTAGAGCTGTCAAAATCAACCGGCCAACAGCCCCGCCCCGCTGGTGGGTCTGGCCCGCCAGTGATGAAAAAAATCGAACAAAGAATTAAAAAGAGTCGAAAATTTCAAATCCAAACCTATCTCAATTCTAATTTTACCTCTTTATTATTATTTTAGACTTATGAAACTAGAAGTCAGAACTAAAAAATTATATAATTCTATATATCAATCATATTTTATTACTTTGACATAAATATCTAGTTAAAATCGGGTTCGAATTTACAAGTGTCACACTCTGACTTGAGCTTGCACGGTTCGAGTTTACAAGTGTCACACTCTGGCTTGAGCTTGCACACTGCCAGTGCCAAGTCAACAAAAGTAATTGAAAATCTGCATCATATAAACAACAAATATAAGACTTCCACTGTAAGATACTAGTTTTTTACCCGTGCAATGCACCGTATTAAGCATATATACTTATTATGTGAAATAAAATATTAAATTTTTTATTTGAGTGGGTAATTATATAGTAAACATGGGATAGTGGGTAGTTTGAATATTTTTATATTATTTTAAACTTTATAAATAATTATTATCGTGGACAGGTGGCACCATTAAAGGGCACCTATATTTCTATTTATATATAAGATAAGATAAGATATACTCATAGTCGTTGCAACTCAACGCATTACCTAGTGTGCTAGACAAGATCGTGGCTCGAATCGTCAACTAACATGAGTGACGTTATTTTCGCGCAAACTGGGTACACTACTAAGAGCATCTCCAATCGACGCCCAAAAACCCAAAATATATACTAAAAGTTCTCCAACCGTACACCAAATGCAAACTCAAAATGCGTTTTCATCTTCTCTCTCCTGTTTTAAACGCATATATGCATTTGAGAATGAGATATCTCAGAATATGCGTTTGATGTTTTAAAAATTACAATACATACCCTTTATTATTTTTAATTATTAAAATACCCATATAAAAAAATTAAAAATAAATAAAATATATAAACGGATTCCTCTTATTAATAATTATTTTTTCTACGTTTTTTATATGAAAAAATATTGAGTTTATTATTAGTTTTGTGAAATCAATTTTTTCAATCGAACTTAAAATAATAGTTTGGTCTGATTTTTAAAGTTGTAAATTTCATGGGTAATATTAAAAAATCGGACAGAAGAGAATACTACAATAATGGTCTATTAAGTTTGTGAATTGGTTTATCGGTTGGAGAAGAATTACTGCATTTTGAGTTTAAAACTGCGTTTGAGTTTGAGAATGCGTTTTCCGATTGGAGATGGTCTAATACATAGTCCAGAGGGAGACCTTGTAATTCAGCTGGACGATTTTGCGGTTACAACACTAATATCAATGCCTCACAATTAGACGATATTGACCTCAAAGTCTAGGAAAGAAATTTTCAACGAGACAATATGTAATAAATCATGCTCAAGTAACAATGTATCATTTAACCAACAAAGCAAAAATTAAATATGTCTTATATCATAGACATAACAAAATATCGTCAAACCAACTTAAATTGTATTTTTTTAAATATTTATGGTTACAACAAAAACTTGGTAATACCTAACTTATTCAATTTGTTAAACGAAAATTAGATTTTGTTTAGATAGTGTATAAAAGCTCAAGACATGAATACGTAGTTAACAAAATGTATATTTTCAAATCTCTAGATTCAGCTCGACCCACGAGCTTTCAATTATGATCAAGCTCGAATTCGAGCTTTCGATCAGTCGCGATTGAAGCTCGGGCTTGAATCGAGTAGGCTGATCAAATTCGTAAGCCAACTCGTCTCATCTTTTGTCCCTACTTTTGAATATTCATGCTTGAACGGTGGCATATTCAGTAACAAGAGCGAACAACAAAATATACCCAACAATTGAGTTTCGAAGTCTAGTTCCTCTACAAACAACAGATTTGAAAGAGTTGAAAATATATTTTCCTTAACAATATAATATTCATAAACTCCTACCAATCTTACATGATCTCGTTGAAGAAAGAGTTACACTTAGAGCCACGAAGAGTTAAAAATAGTTGGTAGAGAGGTTTAAGGAAACATTCCTTCAAGATATTCCTCGAAGTTACCATCATCTTCCTCCCTGACTCGTGTCGAATCCGAAGCTCTTTTTCCTGAAAATTAAATGGTGCAAGTATTCGATTTCATTATTTCATCACGACAAAGCCATCAGTTCTGTTAAAAAAATAGAAAACGAAATGAATCCTTGAAAAGCTATGCTTCTATTCTATCGTGTTCTCGAGTTTCTAACCTTTTCTCCTTTCTTTGCTGTTCGTGTCATTACCATCGCCCTCACTATCAGACCGACCCCTGAAAAGAGTAAAGAAGGAAATATTAGTTTATCTGAAACAAAGAAAGATCCCAAGCATACATGCGCTGTAGTAACATCTCATCTCACCTTTTCCCCCCGCGTTTGGTGTCTTCCTTTTGTTTCTGCTGTTCTTTCTCTTTTCCTTTCTTGTAATAGAGATTGTCCGCGCATCTATTTTTCAAGAATCGAATCATTCGATGGCATCGTAATGCAGAAAAGAAACCAAAATTATTCATTACCTTTGACATGCCACTAATTTCACCAAAGCTTGTTTGCTTTCCCCGGCTTCGACGTAGGAGAAATTAACCTGCGAAAGGAAGCTCAAATCTTAGGACGCTTCACTAAAATACATAATCGCGGGAGAACGAAAAACTTACGGTACTATAATTATACGAGGAGAAGAATTGCTTGTTTAAGGTGCGAAAAGGACTTGCCTCGTAGCTTGACAAGCCTTCTTTCTGTTCGCAGTGCTTATTACCACATATAAACTGTCCTGACAGAGAAGGATCATTCATGATAATTTCTGATAGCAATCAATTGAATGCAAGAGTTCACAAATGTCTCAATATCGAACGTAAAATGGGCATCAGTAGAGTTAAAAGCAACTAGAGTCAAAACCGAACAAAACAGAAACGAGCAATTGCTAGCAAATGATATTTCTTGACACTATGCCTCGTTTTATACTGTAAAGTATTATCAATTGAAAGGCCACATACGCAGATTTAAGAAAAATCCTGACATATAAGAAGAAGATAGCTGAAAAAGATTAAAGGAATCAGCAAACACCTTTTCCAGACATAACTTCCTTCTCAGTCCTCCATCTAAGGCCAATCTAAGGACAAGGGATAAGAATGATAGAGCATATGCAATCCAAATAATTGATAAAACACAGATATGAGACATGAAGGAGTCTGTCGTCTGTGGTCAATACCTTGCCGGTTTTGTAATGAGACATATCAGCTATGCAGTATCTTAGGCAAGTCAAGGAAGCTTAAAACAATGATCAGTGCTACCAACTAGAACATTAATGCTTAAAGATTGACAAGAGCTTTACAAAACACCCCGGGTTCAAGGGACGAAATTAGCTACATACACTGGCCGCTAACCGTATAAAAATTACAAAGAATTCATTTTAGAATTTAAAAGGTATAATATTTTCAAGATGAACGTATCAAGCGGTGTCCCGATAATAGCTCGAAGCAAACAAGTATGCTAGTCATGCATATTAATGGAAGCTCCTGAAAACTCAGTACGCAAAGGATACTCCTTGAAGAGCTTGTCATAGTAGCGCTTCACCAGCCTTTGCTCCCAAGATGGATTCGTGTCATCTTCTTCAGTTCTAATAAACCTGTACAAAACGATCAAAGCGAAAATGGTCAGGGTAAACGTAAAAGTCATGTCACATTTGAGGCTAACGGAAGTCCAACTAGAATCATTTATTAACTCGATCTAGCCTTGATATACTGCTCGAAAAAAAATCTCCGTTCATAGATTTCAATGTGTTAGAAGAACAATACTATATAGATAACAAGTAAACATTGAGAGACAACAAAGGCAAGACAGCACAATTCATCGAGCTTCAGCACATTGCACTCAATGAAATAATGCATCATCACAATGAAACTTCTCATTCATGCATAGCCTCTAAACTGACAACATCTGACGTTCAACGAATACACTCATATTACAAGTGGCATACCGATAGCCTTCTCTTAGGGTGTCTTGATCAGTTTTGACCGGAAATCCATGTGCGGACGAATTTTCTTTCCCATAATAACTAACTGCGAACATAAATATACAAAATTGAGTCAATCAATCCCAAAACTGAAAAAAGAGTTCCAAACATCGTATGCTGAGTATATAACTTTCTTAACAAAAACATCATCTACTGAGCGCACAACAGAGCATCATCCAAAAGTGAAAAGAGCAAAAACAGATACTACTTATATATCAATCCCAGAAAACAAAAATAATATCAGGGCCAGTGGTAATTTAACACAAAAAATGAGGGGAAGCAAACAAGCAACCATAATCATGTAGGAATTTTTTGTGGCGGTCGTAGGCGTTGAGGCCTCGTACGTAATCCTGGTACTGCCTGCGATTTTCGGATTTGACATACCCCAGTTAGGAAAGATTTAGGGAAAAATAAACGAAAAGCTATAAACAGTTTCGTTGAATAGAAGTATAATCGAAAGAAATACGGACTGTTTCCTTGCTTCCCTGTCGAAAACTGCTTGCTTCAGAGAACCAAAAGAAGCCATGGTCGATCTCGATTTACAGAATATTTGTCATAGATTGATTTTCAAATTAAATTTAAATAATGCCCCGTTTGGATTTCGGATTTCCATTTGAAATCCGAATTTCGCCCAAATCTTTCGTTTGGCAACACCGATTTGAATTTCGATTTCACCCAAATCCGAGGGGAAATCCAAACTCCTAAAATTCATCGCATTTGAAATTTCGTTTCAAATGGTCTGTTTTCGAAATCCAAAGCTGAGCACGTAACGAATTTTTCGTAATCGATAATAATAATAGTATAGCAATAATAATATTACATAATAATAATGAAAAAATATAATAATAACAATAATAATGTTAATAATAATTATGGGGTGGACGATGAGTCGAGCCGATTCGCAAGCTCGATGAGCCGACTCGAGCTCGTCATGGATTCGCGAATGAGCCGGCTCGAGCTCGACGAGCTCTTGTAGAGGTCGAGCTTGTCACGGGTTCACGAATGAGCCGGCTTGAGCTCGAGCTCACTCGTGGGCACTCGAAATCTCGCAAGCCGGCTCACGAGCTTTTTTCTTTTATTTTATTTTATTTTGTACTTTTAAAACTTATTTTAGACAAAGTTAGAAATCAATTCGACGATCTTCACGAACTCGAGTCGAGCTCTGTTTTGAAATTCGAATTTCGAAATCTTAATGTTTGTCAAACAGTGAATTTGGAATACGTGATACAAACAGGGTACAAACATATTTGTGGTACACAATATAAACATAAGAAGGCACAACGTGACTGAAGAAACTGGTACAAACAGTAAAACGGGTCCTTAAATGATATATTTCTCTAACAAGGGAGTTAAGTGATAGAAAGTTTGCAAATAAGGATTTAAGTGAAAGTTCCCCGAAATACATCGTAAACTATTTAATTAATAATATGATGTATCCACTATCCAATATATTAAAATAAAAAAGAACCCAAAATTTCGGTCACTACATTCTCACTCCCACTGTTCATCTTCTCCAACGTTCCACTTAAAGTTTTTTCTGAAAAAAAAATCCAAAATGTAATTGAAACCTCAAAATAAACTAAATTAAAGTATCAAAGAAATTGAAAAAAAAACAAATAAAAATATATAGCGGGTGAACAGTGCCCCGCTTCAGATTGCGGGGCACTGTTCATTTCTCCAGGAATGGCGTAGCGTTTGGGGTTGCGTTGGACCTCTTCCAATGCCATTGCTGGCTTTTCACGCTGAGTATAGCTAATGGTTAGAGGTGCTCTAATAATTAAGAAAGCCCATTACTTGTATTGCACATTAGGCCATTCCATCCTTCTTAATTGCATAATATACTCACCTCACAATGCCAAAAAAAAGTCCAAATATTGGCTTCTTCGCAATTTTAGAACTTGTTCTTGCATATGGGCCATAGCCATGTGTCATCGCCGAACTGTATAGTATTCGTTACGGCCCAATCGCCAACTTCTATGGATTTAAAGTTTTTCTTAATAGAGAAATCTAATTAGATTTTGATGAATATTACAATTTCAACATACATCAGTGCATGTGGGAGATAAAACAAAAAAACACCATTCAATTACTTTGATGCTTCTTCGGCGTCAAACTCATGAAAGCATTGATTATGATTTAACAAAATTGACTATATACTTCAGTTAGGTGTAATAACAATAAGTAAAACAAAATAAAATTTTCCCCACTCGTTATCTGATTTTTAACTCACTGACAACAACTTCAAGTGAGTCTCATTTGCATTCATTTGCTGGGGCGGATCCAGAAACTTTTGACTGGGGGGGCCGCAAATGGCAGACGTAAAAATTTTCATTTTCTATTTTTCTTTGAAAAGATTTATATATTTTGATTTTTTCATTGAAACTTATGAACTTAAAATAAAATCATAAATTTTCTATATTTAACAATAAAAAAACCGATAAAAAAGAGAATAAATAATCGATGATAATCTTGATGAAGCTCGAATATTGACAAAAACAACTGTCATGATATTGATATAGTGTAGTATTATTAATATTAAATATAATATACTACAAAGAAAATAAAAAAGAAAATAACGCAAGTCATAGGTCTTATGAATATCAACCGTGCTTTTTTATTTGATATTGTGTTTATTATTAGTGCGTAACAAAAATTTAAATTGACCATGAAAGGAACTAGAAAATGTGAAAAGATAACTAAATTAGATATGAAATAAAAATCTAATTGATTAATATATATATATAATTAATTTAGTTGTATTGTTTGGTTGAAACCCAAAACTACCTAAAACTAAAAAAAGGAAACAAGAGACTAAGAAGAATAAATATTCTAAGAAAAAAAAATGACAATAAGGCAACAAAGCATGAAGATTTGAAAAAAGCAGACTAAAAAGAAAAGTAAAAGAACAAAAAAAACGTTAAGGAAGATAATTAAAAAAGAACTGCAATATAAAAAACTAAGAAAACCACGTGAAGTGGTATTTGAACCCTGCACCTTTGATATAAAGAACGGATACTTTACCAGTTGACTACATGGCATTCTTATACCTTTATGATATAGAGCTCTATATATATTATACAGCAAGAAACTGTAGTGTTAACGATGGAGACGTCATGGGAAAACAACATACATGAGAGATTTAGTTTTTTTTTTTTTTCTGCAAATACTACAACAAAACATAATTATAGAAATAACGATAGATGACCTAAAACTATTTTAAAAGACAGCTAGATATAAATTTGTTGCCACATGATGCATATGATTTTACTTTGTTTTTTGTGATCCGTGATTGTTGAGCTTCTCACAGGATGAACACTACGTTTACCTAAAATAACATACACATATATTATAGTGAAGACATTTTGTACGAGCGATAACCTCAAATAGATGTCTCCATTAAAACGATTTAATTATTTTTTTAAAGAGCGTTGCAATTTAAATCATAAAAAACAATGTTACACGCAAACTTCTTTTAGGCGACGCAATTATTATCAGACAGAGGCCATGTCCATAAAAATATGCTCAAGAGTGAGGTGGTAAACGCATATTATATATTCATTATAACCTTTTAACACCTTTTGTGCTATTAAGACTAATTTAACTGTCTTTTTGATTAATTTGTCTAAAATTATTACAATCATAAATAAACAAAACATATGGCAATCATGAGAAAGGGAAGTGTACAATAATGTATGTAGGGAAGCCAAAGAATTGAAGTTTTGGGTGGGAAATAGCATCATCATCTTCTTCTTACCTTATAACCCTAATGGATGACTGCTTCAACAGTGTGTTTAAAGTACTAAGTTGTCACCACACACATCTTTATCTCATGGGCCATAAAAGAAAACATAGAATTGATCTTTCTATAGAACGAGAAAACAACATGAAAGCTGACAGATTGCACACTTTGCTTCCAAGTTGTAACTGTAGTCTTCACAATAATGGCTCAAACGAGTCTGAAAGTCGATTTTTAAGAGTTGGGTACCTGCGTCGTTATTACAATATCGCCATTATCTGTATCAAATTGTTGAAATTTGAAGTCATGCACTTACATATACATCATACAATATATACATTTAGTTGTTCTATTTTAGTTGATTGCAATGCCTTTTAAGATGATATACAATTAGCCGCCAGCACTGTGAGTGGATATAGACTCAGACCCATTTGAAGTTCGATTGCCACTTATAGCTGAAAATGAGATTAGATTTAACTGAGACCGAAATTAGTTGGGGGAAATTAGGTTCAAATTCGATTAAGATTGAATGTAGGTGCGATGACTGTGGTGAAGTTTTATGGAGATACATTTTGTCCAAGAAAGAAAAGAAATATTTATTTTATTATATAGTAGTGAAAAGACTTTTTGTTTATGTTAAATGTCGATTTCGAAATTTGCTCTCTCCATGTCTTGCAAGAAACGGCCCCCCTTTTACTTTCATTGAGTAATCTGCCGACCTATTTGAACTATTTATTTTAAGAAGATACTGAAATCATTTCTACATGTTATTATACTGAAAATGCATGATTCTTCAACACTGAAACAGAAAAGAATTCAACGATTAAATAAAAAAGTGTCCTTTTCCAGAAACCCAAAACATTTGAATCTTTGATTTGATCGAATAATAATAAGTCCCACACATTAATCACCATGTTAAACAATTTAGGAGAGTGATAGACAATATAACAGAATGGCAGGAACAAGAGAAAAATCAGGCATTTTGTCGGCTCCACATATAATAAAAATCACTATTTATTTATACATCTAAATCTCCGAAATTTACAAATTCCAAAATATTTTAATGGTTTTAATACATATATATATGTTGGATCATAATTATAAATACAAATACTGATTACTAATTAAACGAAATTTTGGTTTTGGATTATTTGGTAAAATAGGTTATACTAAATTGATATGTTGAAATAAATTTGCATCATCGACAAATTTCTGATAAATAACTTAGAAATTCGACTTTACTGCTTACGCAGGATATTTGTTACATTCTTGACGGTTAACATGAAATATTTCGACTTATGTTTACGATAAAGCGGTCGTATACCAAAATTTATTTCAACATATGAAGTTAGTGATCTACCTTTTCCATATCAAATATGTCGACCAAAAAAATCAATTGGATGTAATTGTCCGAATGTATAGTTTGGCCGTTACAATGAATAATACCTTAGGGTCAATTGAATAGAAACATAAAAAATACGACGTCAGAAAAATATTTAATAATAGAAATTAATGTGAATGATGAACCATAATTTATTATATTTATTTTTGGTTGCAACAAGGCTGTTAGTATCCATCGTATTCGATTGTCCTTGTAGTTGAAACTTTAACAGTAAAATGGAAATGAGGTCAGTACTATAATTCATTAAAATCTTGTTTTGCGTTTATTACAAAAAACTTATGCTTGTTCGGGGAAAATAATGTATTTGTCCCATCAAGATATAGAAATTTAATTAATGTCCCTTACTTTAATAATGACTGACGAGGTGATACTTTTACTCCAAAATTGATCCTCCCCCACTTTTAGTTTTATACTGCATGAAATTTTACAGCTTTTATGATATTTCTCGTCCTTATATTTTTTTCCATAGCTTAATACAACAAGGGAATTGCTATTCACCGCCTCCTTTTTCCTAGTTACCGCCCCTAAAGGGCTTGACAATGACGTTTTTGCCCTTATGATATTTAAATTAATTTAAAAAGAAAAAACTAACTAAATATATAATTATGGTACGAAATACTGAAAACTACATACACAAATAAATTCGAACGATCTATCTCGATACGGAAAAAAAAATTCGATTTAACATTTTAGGACCGAACGATCGATATTTTCGGTCCTGCAGTGCGCGGGCCGAAAGATATTTTCGGCCAAGCTGTGTGCTGGCCAATCGACATTTTCGGCCCGCACGGGCCCGGCCGAAATCTCAGTTCGGCCCGCGCCGGCCCGACCGAAATCTCAGTTCAGCCCGCACAGGCCCGGTCGAAAATTTCGTAGGATCGTATTTTTATTTTTTTAATACCGAGAGGAATAAAAGTAGGAATAAAAGTTAAAACCGGAGCAAAACGCGGGTTGGTCAGGCCCACTGTTCTCGGCCCGGCATTCGCACACAAGTCGGCCTGTTGCACCCCCTGCGCGCGCACGCGAGCGACTTACAAGTGGCATAATATTAGCTATTTAATTTAAACTAATAAAATTCACATCTATATATAAGGTGGGTGAAACCATGTTGTTTTTCCAATGTGGGACAACAACTCTTCCCTTTAAATTCCCTCCAATTAATTCACCTTCACAGGCCCAAAATAAAGCCCATGTCTCTCAACTTAATATTTTCTCCAATTTGGGCATATTCACAAGCCCAAAAAAAAATAATATTACAAAATAGTTATAACAAAAAAACTTAATAACCAAAAAAAATAATAATACAAAATAATAACAACAAAAAATATTAATATTACAAAATAATTATAACAAAAAAATTAATAATAAAAAAATCAATAATACAAAATAATAACAACAAAAATATTAATATTACAAAATAATAACAACAAAAAATATTAATATTACAAAATAATAACAACACAAAATATAAATATTACAAAATATTATAACAAAAAAATTAATAATACAAAATAATAACAACATAAAATATTAATATTACAAAATAATAACAACAAAATATATTAATATTACAAAATAATAACAAAAATAATAATACAAAATAATTTTAACAAAAAAATTAATAACAAAGAAAATTAATAATACAAAATAATTACAACAAAAAATATTAATATTACAAAATAATAAAACAAAGAAATACAAAATAATAACAACAAAAAATATTAATATTACAAAATAATAACAAAAAAAATTTAAGCAGCCAAACCGAATTTCGGCCCCTTGTATAGGCGGCCGAAGTGAGATTTCGGCCCTGCATGAGTGGGCCGAAATCAGATTTCGGCCACAGCTGTCCCGGCCAAAACATAAATTCGGCCGGACCAGCTCCGGCTGAAACGCAATTTCGGCCGGCGCTGGCACGGCCGAACCATAATTTCGGCTGCCACATGTCACAGCCGAAATTGTGTTTCGGCCGTGCCTTGCGGCGTCCAAAATTGTTGTTCGGCCGTGCCAAGCGCCGGTCGAAATTTTGGTTCGGTCGGGTCTTTTTTCAAACTATTTCGATCCGTGTTGAATGATTTTTACGACAGTATCGATCGATCGGTCCGAAAATATCGATCGATCGGTCCGAAATGTTAAATCAATATTCTTTTGTACCGATCGATCGTTCGAAATTATTTGTGTATGTAGTTTTCAGTATTTCGTACCGAAATTATATATTTAGTTAGTTTTTTCTTTTTAAATTAATTTAAATATCATAAGGGCAAAAATGTCTTTTTTCAGCCCTTTAAGGGGCGGTGACTAGGAAAAAGGGGGCGGTGAATAGCAAGTTACAACAATCGAGGGAGAAAAATCGTATGATAGGGATGCATGGAGTTGAATCGAGCTCAAATCGAACTCGGTTCATTTTTTATGTTTGGGCTTGAAATCGAGAAAAAATATTTAAAATCTTGAGTTCGAGCTCAATAATAATAATAATAATAATAATAATAATAATAATAATAATAATAATAATAATATAAATAAAATAAATGTTTAAAAAAATAAAAAAAAAAACGAATCATGACGTATCATTTAATGCTTATTGTTGTATTACAAATCTAGTTTCAATAAGCACAAAACTTATTATTATGTTACTAACATGTTTAGTTAAGTGTGTAGATGAGTTCGGTTTGAAAAAGGGATATCAAATATGAGCTCCGACGCATGGGCGGAACCACCTCATGCCTAGGGGGTAGGCACTTGCCTACCCTGAAAAAACAAAATGTATGTATGATGCTACAAGGATGATACGCTCACCTAAAAGAAATTATTCGTAGAATATATTTATATAATATTAGTTGTAGGGTAAGAAATTCATTTCCCTTTAATGAATCGTAGCATTAATCAAGTCAATTGTTACCATAGTCATGATAATTACGTGAATTTCATTTGATAGGCAGATCTTTTATTTATTTAATGGAAGAATTTAATTATCTTTCCAAATTAAAGGGTTGTAACCTCACCTATGAATACACATATGATCCATGAGCACTATCATTAGACATCAGGAAAAATAGTATCAAATAGTATACATCATCAATATTTTGCATATATATCCACAATGGAAAAATAAGCTACAAATAGCAGCTGAAGCATTTTATTTATATAGAATATGAAATATTTCTCATGTTTATAAGCTATACTACAATCAATTTATAAGCGTCATAAAACAAAAAAATGCAATTATAATTTGTAAGGTAATTTTTATTATATATTATATATTGTCTCTTAGACATTTGCCCACCCTCAAATTACATCCTGGTTCGATAAATGTGGTCAACACGGTCAACCGAGACTGGATTGGTTCGGCCATGACTGACTGGTTCGGTTGATCAGGCTGATACTGGCCGGATGGACTGGTTCGGTACCTGACTGGTCGGTTGGTCGGTATGGACTGGTACTGACTGGTCGACCGGTACTTGAACTGGTTCGGTACCTGAATGGGTCGATTGGTCGGTCAGTATCTGGACTTGACTTGTCAACTCGGTTAGCATTGGTCAACTGCTAGACAGATATACAAGCCTCATACTGAAGCAGGTACAAGCAACTCACAACATTGACAAGTCAAGACAAAAGCTTCCAACGGCTCTTTTAATGTGTCTAACGGCTATATCAATATTGAAAACCAATAAATACACATTAGAAAGGCAGAAGAAAAACACAAAGATATTAGAGCAAAAACATATACACATCCAAAGAGAGATCCAAGGAAGAAGCAAGAGCAAAAAACACAAAAGCAAGAGAGTTTTTCTTGAGTATATGTGATACCAAAGAGAAAGAGTTAAAATGTTCAAACTCACACACACCACTCACACAATAGAGAGATGGACTTATTTAGAATAATTGAGTGAGAGTCTTAGCATAAAGACGTAAAACTGCGTTTGTAGTCTTTGCATATAGGTGTAAAGAAGTGTCTTCGTAGGGTCAAGGCCTACGAACCGAGAGCAAATAACTCTCGGTGGACAATGAAAAGCTAACGGTAGACTGACGTTCCGACCGACTGAGGATTAAATCGAGTACTTTCCGCTTGGTTTAAAATCCAAACTTGCTTAATCTCTCCATGCTTAAATATTTTCAAGAACATTAGTTATTGTAACTAGTATTTTTGTAAGTTTTTAAAGTGTTTATTCACCCCTCTCCAAATACTAAACCGATCCTAACACTTACTACATATCAAAATTTAATTGTAATTAAATTGGAAGTTTTTCTGAACAACAATGGTTGATGTATTTGGATCGTCAACTAAAATTTTCAGTTTGTTTTTATACGGATTCGAATTAGTTATTTTGTTATAACTGTATTAAACGGCAATTAATTATAAATATAATGGATGGATCAAACATATATATATATATATATATATATAGATATAGATATATATATCTATATATATATATATATATATATATAACATATAAAATCCTTATCATCCGATCAATCAAGTTATGGCATCAACGTTTTATGAGGTCCTAATGAGTTACATACAAAAAAACACATTAGCTTGCTTTGTAGCACAATATATCAATAGTCGATTTTACGTTCTATTTATGTATGATATATATACATCAAAGTCAATATACATAAAAAAAATGTATCGCCATTCTGCCCTAGATGAGGCATAGTCATATCATTCCTTTATTCTCTTTATGGTCCAAGATAAATTACTATGACATTTTGATTAAATGTTAGTTTGATATGTGAATAAATTAAATCGTAATTTGTGCCGACTTGAAACGTTTCCCACAACTTAGGGGGATCAGCTTTGCAAGAATCATCCCATAGTCGAAGACAATATTTAGATTCTACTCAAACTGAACTTAGTCGGACTATATGTACGCTGTAGTGACATGAGATACAGAAATACATTCCATGTAACTTTGGAATATCATATGTTCTATCTAGTAAATAGTTTATTTAATTTTGCTTTTTTGTGTGGATTAAGACCAAATTTAATTTGAAAGTATCTCTCAAAGTGAATTTGTTCAACGACTTTGTCGTTATAATATCGCCAATAGACAAGGATGACAATTTTGTTTTCCAAACTTCTTCCACAAAGTTAATTATTTATTGCTAGAAACAAGATTTATAGAATCTTTGCCGATTATTTATTTATTCAATCAATTTATTCAACCAAACAAACACAAAAAGGTCAAACCTTTCCATCCCTCGAAACTCAATTGTTTTTCTGTTGCAGTTTGTCAATTCATTACCTAACTTCAAATGGCCCACACCTTTCATAGATTCCACATGTAATAATGCATTACATATATACAAAATACTATATACATATTGACGTTGATATAATTTACAAGGCTGTTCCTTTCTAATTTTGATTAATGTTAGTTAGATCAGTATTTATAATAGTTTTCTTCCGATAAATAATCGAAAAATTCCAAGTAAGCAGTCGGCTAAAATATTCGCAATCCAAATTCGTTTCATCATGGTAACTTATTTTCGCAATTGTCTAATACAATTACCCATAAACCGGCAATATTGTAATTTTTCCAAAGACGACATATATAAATATATATTTATCAAAGTAAGAGTGATGGTAAACTTGTCTACAATTGACAAGCTTACCACATAATTTCGATTAAGATTATCCATTCAACATATTCCAAATCCTCATATTCACATCATTTCAGTACCTCAAAAATTCCCTCTATATAAAGAAACTCTTCGTCTTCCATACATATCCTTTATACACAAATTCAAAGTACTAAATTCATCTTATCTTCTTCACATGAACACCTCCACACACCATGTGAGTGGGAAATCAAAGAGCAAAGCCATGGAAGAAGAATCTTCTGCTCTATCTTATGGTGAAAAAAAGCCGTCAGAAAAACCTGAAGAGAGCAGTTGGACTTATTACATTGAAGGGTTCATTTGCGAAGAAGAAGAAGAAAAACGTCGTCGTAATAACATCTTCAACAATGATGATCACAACAGTGCTTCTTCTTCTCAACATGAGAGCCCTTCACTAATTTCTGATGCGTCTTCTTCTGCAATATTCAAGAAAATGACCAGCGGAGATAATGATAATATTCGAGGGTTTTCTTCTGGTAAAAGTATTAATATAAATAATTACAATCATAAGGCTTTGCTTTATATGCAAAGTAGTAGTTTTAAGAAGCAGAAAACAAAATTTATATCAACACCTTTGGAAAATAATAATGATTTGGAAGACACGGCTAGCTCCCCCGTCAGCAGTCCCAAGGTAAACGTAATCATTATGTTAGGTAATATTTTTTATTTTAAACTTTTACTTGTTTTTCTTCCTGTTTGTTTATGTGATTTAATTCTACAGGTTTCTTACATGAATCAGCTTATGAATCAGAATGAAATGGTGAAGATGGACGTTTCAAAGGTAAAATAATTGAAGGAATGTTTACAGAATGATTTTTTTTTTCTTTTCACCATCCTTGCTATATAGACTAAAAAATGTTATGTCGATTGAGGTTATTTCTCTAGGATTTGATTTTTGGAATATCAACGTCGTTTCAGGCGACAAGAAATATTTATGGAAATAGTGGAGCACTCGCTTGAAGATGATAGGAATAATGAAATGAACCACGCACATGAAGAAAAGGACTCGGTGTGTTTTTTCTCATCTTTTTCATCTTAGCTTATTTGTAATATAATTGATAGTACAAGGAATTTTCACATAAATTTAAAGAAAATGAGTTTCGATTACCTTTTTTAAATTTATGTCGTTCCAAAGAACATGTAACCTTTTGACAAAAAAAGTGGATTACGTAATTTATCGATAAATTTTAGTCCCGAATAAATATAAATCTTGATATATCCAAAGTCTCATCTCTTTAATCACCGAACACAAATGGTAGAAATAATGTTATGGTACAACCGATTTTTTGAAGTATTATATTCAACGAATGCATATAAAAAAAGTATGCCTTATCCATGAAATTATTTGAACTTCAATCTTCTTCACTTTATTAGAGTTGAAGAAACAAAAAAGATGAATAAATTGCAGGGTATTTATTGTCATACTTTATGTACCGTTATTCCAACATACTTCCTCAGTCCAATATATTTCTTCCCAAATATTAGTGGGCAAGTAAATTAAGAAATCCCTTTTTTTTAAAGATTATAGTACACATTTAAAGTATAAAGAGAGAAAATCTATTAGTGTGCACGCAAATTAAGAAGCTTTTTTTAATATAAATAGTGTAATTAGTTTAATTATTGACATAATCTTTTACCGTAAATAGAAATGAGAAAAATTATGTGAGACACCTGAAATAGAAATAGAAAGAAGGGAAAAAATAAGCGAAAAATAGAATAGAAAGTACATCAAGATAAAGTAATAGTAGTAATATTGCACATATCGAAATTCTAGTTGCCCTTTGGTCATGCAGAGACATTTGCTGCAAAAGGTACAATACTAATCCCACTTATTATCCAAGATTATCTTAAAAGCCGAATATATGCAACATTATATTTTTATTTCTCTATTCCCAGATACACCATACTATGTTTGGTAAACTAATCTTATTACAGCTAGGCTAAGCTACAGACAAGGCAATGATTAGTACAGCTCATTCTCTTGAAGAATCACCAGCAGCCAACAAACTAAACGCCATTATTTTCTCATATGATATTGCAACTTAATCACTCAGAAATATTAAGATGATGCTCTCATCAAACGTGGCAATTTGCAGAGCAGAGAACAGGCCATGGAAATGCTTATAGATAATCATGCAATTTGAAAATTGAGCTGTAATTTCAAATGTATTGGGCACTGTTTAAATGATTTCCACCAACCAAAATATTGCCGAAAAAACATTTTCTGCCTACTTTTTCTCAGGAAGCTTCTCTAATAATTCTGGTATGATCTCAAAGATGTCGCCAACAAGTCCATAATCAGAAACCTGTATTTCAAAGAATTCTCAACACGTTTATTACAAAGTAATAGGATGATATTAACAAAAGGCTCCATGGGTTCACAGGAAAAAAAAAAAAATATAGAATGGAAAATAATGAACCGAGCGATAAATTAAACTGACTTGTATACGCTTGATTCAGGGTATGCAAAGCAAAGTGTCAAAAATCCTATACCAACAATGTAAAGTATCCAATTGTGAAGATCCTCATCGATGTTATTAAGTTAAAAACTTGAAAGAATCTCATGCCCGTAGAGTCAAGCAATGACAATCAACAGTTCAGGAAATGGAACTTACTTAGGTGATTTAGTTATTCCTTAGATGAAGTCATGAAACAAACATGGGGAGAGTAAAAGAGAAGGAAATATTTCTATAGAACAAGACCTGAAAGATTGGTGCATCAGCATCTTTGTTAACAGCAACGATGACTTTCGAATCTCTCATGCCTGCCAAGTGTTGAATAGCTCCAGATACACCGAAAGCCATGTATAGCTCAGGTGCAACGATCTTCCCAGTTTGGCCAACCTAATAATAGATCGACTCAGCAATTCTCTAACACTTATTTATTTTTTTAAAACATATAATCAGGGAGAAAAAGAATTACGCCTAACCTGAAGCTCGTTAGGAACATATCCAGCATCAACAGCGGCACGTGTAGCCCCAACTGTAACAGTTAAGATGCCAATTTAGTTATTGAATTATCTAAAAGTCAGATAATGATTCATACGACTCGTGGCCATAATATCATCAGTTTAGTTCGAAAAACACAACAAAAAAACTAACTACAGACCTGCTCCGCCGAGTTTTTCAGCAAGTTTCTCTATCATTTTGAAATTCTCCGCACTTTTTAGAGCACGTCCGCCAGTAACCACTACACGTGCGTTTCCAAGATCTGGACGTTCACTTTCTTGGGAGGAAACTCCTATGAATCTCGATCTTCCAACTGCATCATCTGCAACAACAGATTCCGATCATCTCCTTTCGCTTTAAACGTTCAAAAATGAGACGATGATTCACATTGGTTTCCCACTTTTGAACAATATAAAGAATGTCGAATAACACAGTATAATTCGTTGATGTCAGTACCATTTATTAATGTTGACGCTAACTTACTTCCATAGGTGCTAGAAGTAATTGCTAGTGATAAACTTATGTTCCCAGGGAAAAGAGAGAGGTACCTTCAACTAAGGCTGAGAGATCAACTTTATCTATTGATTTAACGCTCGATTGTGAGCCGACTTCTATTGGCCCTAAAGAAAAAGATGTAGCTCTAATGGTCAGCATACAAGGGTCTGCGCCAGTGTAGCGAACTGTGCTAAGAGCGTTGCCAGCATAAATTGGCCTGTTATAACAAAAATTTTTGAATGACCATAAGACGATCACTCCTTTATTTGCCTACCACTTTGATGCCTCCACAAAATAACTGTTCAAACAAATTGCGAGGAATATCTTGATTTACGAATAGCAGCATAAACTACCTGACAAATTGATGAGATCCATCAATCTTGGTCACATCAGTGATGGGAGAAACATCCAAAAGTGCTGCTGCACGAGGGAGAATATTCTTCCCAAAAGAACCTGATGCAGCAACTATATGAGAATATTTACCTCCCTTGTGCATGATTTGAACTAACTTAGCCCATGGTTCTGCTAATGAATATCTGAATTTGTCCGAATCCGCAACAAGGACCTAGATCACAAAATGTCAATGAATAAAAAATCAGAATCCAAGAGCAACCTGACAGATGAACTTAACATTGCATACTTACACCAATCATCTAGAAGTAGCTTGACAAAATTCATGATAAGTCAAATAGAATAGAAGAAATCATTTATTCCTCTTGGCGATGCAAACACAACTCATCACAAAGATACCTTCGAAATTGAAGGATGGCTTGAAGCAGCATGAGATGCAGCTTCTTGTAATGAATCACCGGACCCAGCAAGCAGTAAAGATATAGAATTTTCGTCACCCAAATACTGAGCAGCCACTACAGCACTCAAAGACGAAGCTTTAACACGACCCCCCTCATGTTCGGCTAGGACCAATGTGCTAATCTGTGTACAGATACAAAAGTAGAAATCATAAATTGACCGTCCCATCTCAGGCGTACTTAATATCGATTTCACGTCGAAAAGCTAAATCTCCACTGATAGAGTTTCAGTGATTGCAATGCTGTCAACGGTCAACATATTAATGACGTTCTAGTTTGAGTTGTATCCGAAGAATCCATGCCAGGTGACAATGTACAGAAACTCTTACACACCACCCACACCCAAACATGTCAGCTAAAATTTGCTTACTGTGGCTCGGTGGCTTACGTATACAATATCAAACCTAACCATCCAGACATAATATACAGAGGAATAATTGAGCATCGCCAGCTGAACTGAATCTATCGAACAGAAGAAGAGAAAAGCAAAAAGCAAAAAACAAAAAAATCTATAGCAAGTTCAAAGAAGATCAATTGATAAATGCGTCCGACAAAATCTTAATTTTACAGGGCAGTAAGAAGAAGAAAACTCACCGATCGGAAACACGCTGTCACGCGAGTAGATAACGAGTGTTTGCGAATCGATCCGAGTACTACATGGATTGACATTTTTTCCTCTTGTAATTTGATTTAGTTTTCATTTCTTTTTCCTACTATATAATTTCACATTGGAAGAAAGAAAGTGGAAGGAAGCGGGATAGAAGCGGCGTCGTCGGCTTGCGGATTGACTTGCCAGTTGCCACGTAAGGTTTAGTAGGTAAGTTGCGTTTGCGTGATAAGCTTCTTTTGGGAATTAGATTAGGCCAATTTGAAACACATTGGGCTTAATATCGTTCATTTTGGGCATTCATATTTTTCGAGTTTTCAGCTGCAATGACGTCTAAAATTTGGTAAAATAGGAGTTGACTAAAAAGTAAAAACTCAGTAAAAAAGCCAATGAAATCCAAATTCACGACAACTTCCATGTCCCAAATAATCAATAGTCAGGTTCATAGATTTTCTTTGTATTAAAATTTTTTATTCTATATTCCACCAAACCATACAATCATCCTTATTTCATGATAAATATGATCTATTTTTGTTTTTATGATGATGAAATTGATATTCATATCTTATACATTTCGATATTCATATGAACAATTTATATGTAAATTGTACAAATTGGGACACGAAATGAGACATAGATTGGTGGACAGGTGATTTCATCCGATCAAAAAGGCCAGCGAGCCACCCCGTCCCGGCGCCAAAGGGACGGGTTGGGCCGCGATTTTTACGAGTGGGCTTAGGCACGTCTATTATTAGAAATATATTTTTTAACAATAAAATATGAAGAAAATAGTGACATCTATAGAAAAATACCCAATGAATAAATTTACAAATCAGTACCTATGTCAGAAATTTTTACTAATAGGTATCCGTTTTACTTTTTGTACCAATTTTCTCAGTCTTGGCGTACCTTATTATGTGTGTATTGCGTACCACGTCACGCGTTTATATGGTACTCTATACGGTTTCTATATGGTACCTTGGTGTTTTAATATATGACATAGAATTTTCTCAACGATACGTTGCTGTAGGGTACCTAAATGTGCTATATGGCGTACCTGCGGCGGATCGGGTACCTATGTGCATAGTACCTACATATAAAAAAATACTGACAGGGTACTGAATTATAAATTTTTATGCAAATGGATATTTATGCGTAAAGACCCCAACAAGAAAATATGTATTTTCTTAAATGTACTTTTCTTTTATAGATTTTGGTTTGTAGCTTAACTAAGTCATGTGAAACAACTAAATTAACAATAGAAGACGAGGTTGAATCATGCTATACTAGAGGTGAAACTTGTGTATGTGCATTCGAAATCTTGACAATATAAACATAAAATTATAAAATTACATAAGGCGCATTTGGAGACGCGTATTTGAACGAAGCGCTCGACTTTAAATTATGAAATTTCAAAATCGTAATTTTAAATTCAGATCCATTGTTTGGCAAATCCTTTGATTTTTAAAATCCAGATTTCAAGATGGAGCTCGAGCTCGAGTTCGTGAAGCTCGTTGGGTTAGACACTAACTTTTTATTAAAAAAATAAAAAGTACAAAATAAATAATAATGAATTATAAAACAATGTCGGGACCGACTCGAGAGCTTTACAGTACTTATGAGTGAACTCGAACTGACAATAATGAGCTCGATCTGTAGCCGGCTCATCGAGCTCGCAAGTCGGGCGACACATTGCGCTCTCGAGTCGGCGATGACTCATCGTCCATCCAAATTATTATGATGATTATTATTATTGTTATTATTATTTACGAAAATTTATCCGTAAATATACTTCGGATTTTGAAAACGGACCTCTTGTCATCGAATTGCGAAATTTGACAAGTAAAGAATAATTAAGGTACACTCGAATTTCGAAGAAATCAAAATTCAATGAAAGATTTGAGGGAAATCTGGATTTTCAAATCGGAATCCGAAGCCCGAACCCTAAAGGAGCCAATGAGGTTCGGCTTACTGGTCACGTTGAGGTGGCCAAAGGGTTTGGAGTGTGAATGGCTACCAAATACTGTGCGTGAGTATCATACATAGACTTGTCTTATGTGGTTGAGCCGAGTTTTGCGGGTATTTTAGCTAAATGACCTCCTCTCCGATTCATTTTAGCCTTAGGTGACTGACCTCCATTTTCTGAATAAACAATTGTACCCTAACTAACTAAGGAGAAAGTACTATAATACCCTTACTTAAAGGGTAGTTGGGGACGTTAATTACAATTAAACGATACAGGTGTTAAAAAACGAAAAAAAAGATAAAAAGAAAAAGTAAGAAAACAACGATGATTTATTCACCGTGAGACCCCCTTGTGAAGATTTCAGCATTAGAGCTCTACAAACTCACGCAGTGGCGTCTGAATTGTAAGTTATTTTACTTCTTCAGTTGTTTCGCACGTTGCCGAGTATGTTTCTCTGTTATTTGGGTGTTTGAGGGTTGTTGATTTCGTTGGTACTCATACAGCCTAAGCGGTTCACACAGTCGGCCATTAAAAGTTGATTTGTAACCCGTTGATGAAGGCTGCGTATGAGATAGGGTTTCAGAGTTTAAACAGTGAAAAGAAAGGATTCTCAGAAATTAGTTCGAATGGAAGAGAAAAGGTTCTCAGAGTTAGACAGGTTCTCCGATTTGAGCTCATGTCTGAGGACCGTCTATGATCTGAGTAACCGTTAATGGTCTGATCATAATGTGATGGGTTCCCATATTTTTATGGGTCCTCAGATCGGTGACCACTTCTGAGGATCTGTATAAAGTCTGACAATCCAACATATACAATTTTAAAACAACAGTTTAAAACCTTTACTCGACTAAATATGATTTTTCTTTTGAATTTATATAGGTTTTGTTGAAACCACAACTTTGTCAGGATGATGACTTCGACTATAAAGTCGTCTTACGTGAAGATTTGTGAGGGTATAATCAATTTCCTAAACCAAGCCGAGCTTCGGGAAATAATGGCATCACAATTTGGCCACGTAATCTGTGCTGGGCCACGATTCAAGGTAAACCAGTGAAAACCCTAACTAAGTACTCAGATAGAAGAAATGGTCTCAATATTAATTTTATTGAATTTCCGTATAAAAATTATAACAATTCATTTAAAAGTAGAAACCACTGCAAACCCTAAGTAAATTATTATTTAAAATTTTTTTCTTGGACAAAAAGTACTTAGATAGAATAATGGGTCTCAATATTATTTATGATTGAATTTCTCATATGAAAATTATAATAATCTAATAATCCATTTAAAAGTAGAAACCAGTGAAAATCCTGACTAAACACTTAGATAAAACAAATGGTCTCAATATATAATTTATTATTGAATTTTCGTATAAAATTATAATAATCCCTTTAAAAGTAAAACCAGTGAAAAGCCTAACTAAATTATTATTTAAAATTTTTTTCTTGGACAAAAAAGTACTTAGATAGAACAAAGGGTCTCAATATTAGTTTATGATTGAATTTCGGTATAAAAATTGTAATAATTCATTTAAAAGTGGCCAGTGAAAACCCTAACTTAACACTCAGATAAAACAAAGAGTCTCAATATTAATTTCGGTATAAAAATTATAATAATCCATTTAAAAGTAGAACCAGTGAAAACCTTGTTGATTACCTGAGGACCCTAGGCAATCAAGGTTGATTGTTTACGATTTGGCGTGTCTACAGACTGTTTTAGTGTTCAATATTCGGTGGTTTAGTGTTTTGCATCAAGGAGATAATATATGTTGTGAAATCTCAACTTATTTAAAATTTTAAGTTAACACGTTTTGAGTGATAATGAGGTATGATTGTATGAATAATGTTCTACAACTTTCGTATTACCGACATTCCACATTTTTTTTGTATTAAAGATGCAATTGACTTGTCATGAATGCTTTATATTATTCGTGGTGAGCGGTTCCTTCCATTATACTATTTGGGGGCTAAAAATCGTAGTCAAAGTTCGTTTGACTGAACGAGTCCTCAGAAGTTACACAGGTTCTCACAAAAATGATTCATCTCGGAGTACCATTTCGATACCTGAGTACCCAATAATAACCCTTTTAGAGTAACATATATTTTAAAGACATAATTATTACGCAATCATTCACGAGTGAGTTAAAGGTCAATTTCAGAAACAGTCATGCATGTCATAACTGTCGCTGTCACTGTTAGGAATCATTCATGAGCGGATTAACTCTTGACTGGCGGGTTATCAGAGTCTATATGGGTTCTCTGATAAGAAATAAACACTAACGACCCTGTTTATTACCTGAGGACCCTAGGCAAATCACGGTTGATTTTTTACGATTTGGCGTGTCAGAGAAGATTTTAATCTTCAATCTTCGGCGGTTTAGTGGTTTGTATTGGGGAGGTAATGTGTCATGAAGTCTCATCTTATTTAAAATTTTGAGTTAACATGTTGTGTTGAGTGATAATGAGGTATGATTATATGAATAATGTTCTACAACTTCCGTACTATTATCGATGTTCCTCGTTTTTTTATTAACGAGGCAATTGACTTATCATTAATGGTGGAATGTTATTCATGACGAGCGGTTCCTTCCATTAAATTGTTTCGGGGTTCAAAATCGTAGTCAAAGTTCGTTTGACTGAAAGGGTCCTCACAAGTTGCATAGGTTCTCACAACATAATTTCAAAGCTGAGTACCTTTTCTTTTTGAGTACCAATAATAACCCTTTATCATAAATATTTAAAAATGTCAGAACTAACGCTTCCTCTGTCAGAGAATTAAGGTCGCTTTAAAAAATAGTCAGACATGTCATATCACTGTCAGGAATCATTCACGAGTGAGTTAAAAGTCCCTGGCGGGTACTCAGAGTCTTTACGAATTCTCTGATATGAAACAAATACAAAGGAGCATGTTAATTACCTGAGGACCCTAAGCAAATCACGTTTGACTTTATTACAATTTGGCGTGTCTAAAACGGTTTTGTGTTCAATCTTCGGTGGTTTAGTAGTTTTGCATCGGGGAGATAATATATTTGGGGAAACCTCAGCTTATTTAAAATTTTGAGTTAACACGTTGTGTTGAGTGATAATGATATATGATTGCAAGAATAATGTTCTACAACTTTTGTATTATTATCGATGTTTCTCATTTTTTTTATTAACGACACAATTGACTTATCATTAATGGTGAAATATTATTCATGACGAGCAGTTCCTTCCATTAAACTGTTTCGGGGTTCAAAATTGTAGTCAAAGTTCGTTTGGCTGAAAGGATCCTCAGAAGTTGCACAGGTTCTCATAACATAATTTCAAAGTTGAGTACCTTTTCTTTTCCTGAGTACCTTTCCTCGAAAATTCGGCGTGGGACACCATTTGGAAGTTTTATCATCGCTAATTGTCCATTGCCCACCGAATTGAAACACAATGTTTGTAAATGTCATAAATTCTTTATATTATTCGTAACGAGCGGTTCCTTCCGTTATACTCTTTGGGGGCATAAAATCGTAATCAAAGTTCGTTTGAGTAAACGGGTCCTTAGACATTACACAGGTTCTCCCAAAATGATTCAACTCTGAGTACCCTTTCTTTTCCTGAGTACTACAAAACCCTGGAAATTATACAGCTGAGAACGTAAAGGTTCTCAGATATATAACGGGTACTCATGAATCATTTCATAGCTGGGTATTCGTTATAAAACTGAGAACCCGTATTGAAGAAGACGGTATGGTATCCCTACCACGAGTTATAACTACGATTTTGGTTCATCGCTTCATATCAAACGGTGAAAAAAGGTTTCTCTACTCTTAACACCCGCAAAAGAGGGCCCAACACTCTGGTTCTCACTGAATGTAACAGCAAAGAACCCAAAACTAACCTGAATTTGATTATGAAATTCATCAAGACGGTAATGGCTTCGTTTAAATTAACTCAACAAATAGCAAATCCACCCAAAGTTATAGTCGGCGGATGAAAACTCGGAAAAATGACTTACTTTCAAGAACAATGTGATAAATTTCTTGGTTGAACCACTCGACTTCAGCAAACCGTAAGCTTTTCTGAATTTTGTTTCTCCAATCGATGGTGGTTGTGGCCATAAATGATCTTCTTGCATCATTAGTACTGATTAGTGCTGTGGTGGTTGTAACGTCGTAAATGTCTTTGGTTTTTTTTTCAATTTTTTATTTTTTTTAATCTGAATGTCGTTGGGTTTTCTTTTCTTTTTTCTTTTATATATTTAATCGATGATTAGTGTTCAGCTAATTAAGTTATTTAAATGGAGGTCACTTGACCAAAAACTAATAGTCAACGAGGTCATTTTGCAAAAACTTATTCAGTGAAAGGTCATTTAGCAAAATCACCCGAGTTCTGCAGACTAGGGGATTTTACTTGACTCGGGTGGGCAGGGTGTATCGGTTTAATAAACAAAATTGCCGAGAGATCAACTAAATAGAAAATATCAAGTCATTGTGGATCTAAGCTTGGTTCAGATTCAATCCCAAATTGTTAATTGGGTTCCGTTGTTTTGTTACGGGAAGTTTAGGGAATGTAAATGAATATCACCGTTTGCGAGTCATTTGCCGCAAGCTACTAATGCTGGCATTTGCGTTGATCTTTTCTCCGCCGTCACAGTTCTTTTCTTTCTTAAAACTAAATTTGGGAGTTCATGTGATAATTAGTGTCTCACATCACATAAATCATTTCATAGGGGAAGAGTTTCTTATTTAGACAATGTTCTCTGTTTGTTCTTTTATTCTGACGAGTAATAATTTCTTCAAAAATTAAGCAGTCACCGTAAGTTGGTGTAATAAATATCGAACTGTTCTCTTCAATTATTTTCTCAAGCGAAAACGGATACTAAAATCTCGCCCGAGTGAACAATTTGCAGTTCATTTCATAAACAAGAAGCAACCAGCAAATCCATCCACAAGCCATCATTAGTACTTAATTTTTTTTTTTTTTTTTTCGGTCCCGAGGTATCCCCACACTGCCCGGCTATGGGCTAATCGCCACACACTCCAGAGGCGGGACTAATCCCCGGGGTCAGATGAATACATCCCGAACCCACCCAACAACGATAGTCATGGGCCTAAGCCCATGGGGATTTTCCAAAGTCATGTGGGAGGTGGGGTTCGAACCCCTGACCTCCTAATCACATGAACTTTGGATGCCTCAGCTTGGCCATTAGTACTTAATTAGAGTTCCATCAAACCACAACCCACACAGCAAACGCAATCCATAAAACAAACCACATATAAAAACACCAAAACACTAACGCAAGACTTCATTCAGAACCCACCACGAAGACGAAGCACAAGGTGAAGGGTTGACTCCTTCTGTATGTTATAGTCCGCAAGAGTCCTACCATCCTCCAACTGCTTACCAGCAAAGATCAACCTCTGTTGGTCTGGGGGAATACCCTCCTTGTCCTGAATCTTTGCCTTAACATTGTCGATGGTGTCCGAACTCTCCACTTCCAATGTTATGGTCTTGCCAGTCAGCGTCTTCACAAAGATCTGCATACCTCCCCTAAGCCTCAGAACCAAGTGAAGGGTAGACTCCTTCTGTATGTTGTAGTCGGCCAAAGTGCGCCCATCTTCAAGCTGTTTGCCGGCAAAGATCAGCCTTTGCTGGTCTGGGGGAATGCCCTCCTTGTCTTGAATCTTGGCCTTGACGTTGTCAATGGTGTCCGAGCTTTCAACCTCAAGGGTGATCGTTTTCCCTGTAAGGGTCTTCACAAAGATTTGCATACCACCACGAAGACGGAGGACCAAGTGAAGGGTGGACTCCTTTTGAATGTTGTAATCAGCAAGAGTGCGCCCATCCTCGAGCTGCTTGCCGGCAAAGATCAGCCTTTGTTGGTCAGGTGGAATGCCTTCCTTATCTTGAATCTTGGCCTTGACGTTGTCTATGGTGTCAGAGCTTTCAACTTCGAGGGTTATGGTCTTGCCAGTCAACGTCTTGACAAAAATCTGCATACCTCCCCTAAGCCTCAACACCAAGTGCAGGGTAGACTCCTTTTGAATGTTGTAGTCGGCAAGAGTACGCCCATCCCTCGAGCTGCTTACCGGCAAAGATCAGCCTTTGCTGGTCAGGGGGGATGCCCTCCTTGTCCTGGATCTTGGCCTTGACGTTGTCGATTGTGTCTGAGCTCTCAACCTCGAGGGTTATGGTCTTGCCCGTGAGGGTTTTGACGAAGATCTGCATGCCACCACGGAGGCGGAGGACCAAGTGGAGGGTGGACTCCTTCTGAATGTTGTAGTCGGCCAAGGTACGGCCGTCCTCGAGCTGCTTACCGGCGAAGATCAGCCTCTGCTGGTCCGGCGGGATCCCTTCTTTGTCCTGGATCTTGGCCTTGACGTTGTCAATTGTGTCTGAGCTCTCAACCTCGAGGGTTATGGTCTTGCCAGTGAGGGTCTTAACGAAGATCTGCATCTGTTTGTCAAAAGGGAGGAGCTCTGTTAGCGAAAGATAAGGGGGAAAACAGATCTTACAGAATTTGGCCACAGTTGATAAGGCGATAGCAGATCTCACAGAATTTGACCACAGTCGATAAGGCGATAGCAATAGAAATTCAATCACGAAAGAAGTAGCAATTCAATGGATAGAACAGATCTACTGTAAATAACCCAAACTCGCGACAACGGATAAACCAGTGGAAAAGAGAATAAGCCCGACAGATCTGAACACTACGGAATCGAATCTGATCATAGAAGGTAGATCCATATATAAGAAGCAGAAAAATTCAGATCTAGATGCAGAATCGATAGAGCCGACCGAGCAAATAATCGATTCACGAACAACTTTCCTTCTAACGTGAACAAAAAATCGCAGATCGAACAATAAGAGGAACATAAGCTGAAGAAGATTGAACTTACATTGAAGATTAAACGACGAACCTTTTCGCTGCGAGAGATTGATTGATTATTATTTCTAGGGTTGCGTAGAGTGAGTTATGAGGTTAGGAAGCGTCGGTTATATAGAAAACGAAGGCAGGTTTGAAACACGCAAGCCGGCCTTTGGCCATTTAGCAAGTTGCGTGTAGATTTAGATTTAGACCGCCTTTGCAAGTTGCATATTACTTTATTATAAATTAATTCGATTGATTTATTATTAAATTATTATTTTATAATTTTCAGTTGGTGTGGATGTTGTGTTTAGCTTTGTTCTTTTCTTTATGTGCGGTGGATGAGACGAGGATGAAAAGTCTTTTGGACATTTTCGTTCACCTAAAGGATTCCACAGCAATTATTGCATAAAATATTGTAAAAATAAGACGACCTTGTAGCGTTTTTCCATTGACAAAAATATTCATTGGTTTGTAGCCTTCTAGAACTGACTCGCTCATGGTTTGTGAAATTGCTGCGGAAATTTCCATATTTCATATTTCGTGGTCATCGTAGAGAACGTTATATACTTTTCTGGAGAAATATTATGCCTTAATTATTTTTTAGTCCCATAACTCACGGTGATGGCATTATAGGTACCGTTATTTACGGGTTGGCAAAATAGGGACAGTAACTTCTAAAAAAATGGCAATTTATGAACACTATACGGTACGACCCGGTATTTTGACCACACCCGTTGACGTGGAATCCGACCCGCTGACGTGTCTGCTTAGTCAATACACAGATTTGTGACGGATGATTTGCGACGGATTTCCATCGCTAAAAGGGGAAAAAATAAAAAATAGAACAGCTCGGCATGGATTAGCGAGGGATTAGCTCCTTTTTGGCGACAGACTTCCGTGGCTAAATAGAAAGTTCTGCAAAAACGTCGAACCAGCGATGGAATTCTGATAAGGTAAACGTTTTGCAGCTCAGTACAGTTGCCGATCTCCTCAGGTATGGCGCCAGACAATAGAGAGGTGTAAATGGCCAAAGTCTGAAGCTTTTCAGCATCACAATCGACGGTGGAAGAGCGCCGGCGACACTCGTCTCGGCCAATCCCAAGACGACCAAGCTCGAGCAGTTCCCAATTTCTCCGGGCAATTCGCCCTGGGATTAGGGTTTCCGCCGGCGCGAAACGTCTCTAGGCAGCCCAATCTCCCTACGCTCCTGGGAATCTCGCCGACGACACTCGTCTCGGTCAATCCCAAGACGACCAAGCTCGAGCAGTTCCCAATCTCGCCGGGAATTGGTCCCTGAAGGGAGTTGGTGTTGAGTAACAGAGACTGAAGCTTCGCTAGCCAGCAAATCTCCGGCGGGATCTCGCCGCCGATGGAGTTCAATGACGAAGATGATGAATAGGCGAAATCTCAGCCGTTTTAATTTTTTTTAATATTTTCCACTCCGTCGCTAAATCAGTTCAATTTATTTTTTTTTAGTTTTTTCCCTCTTTTAGCGACGGAAATTCCTTCGCAAATCCTCCGTCACCAATCTGTGTATTGACTAAGCAGACACGTCAGCGGTTCGTATTCCACGTCAGCAGGTATGGTTCAAAATACCGAGTCGGACCGTATAGTGTCCATAAATTGCCATTTTTTTAGAAGTTACTTTCCCTATTTTGCCAACCCGTAAATAACGGTCCCTATAATGCCACCACCCCTAAGTTATGGGACTAAAAAAATAATTAACCCAAATATTATTTATACCGGTACTGGGTACGCTCACCAATTAAATTAAGGGAGATTTGGGGTTCAGCCCATATAGTATGAAGTTGTGAATCAGCCCCATGTCAGAAAAAAGATAGTTTGAAGGGCCTAATTTGTATAAAACATAGTATAAAAGACCTAAATCTGTTCTGACCAAAATACCCTACAATAATGTTAAAAGAAGAGTTATCGACCAGCTACTTACTGTTATTATAAAGTGTTACGAGAGACAACATATTAGTTAATTTCTAGTACATAACTAGTATTAACATAACAAACATTAGCTTTGACAATCAAAATTTCATGTACAAAGATTATCATGTACCAAGCAAGTTTTATGTGTCCTCCAGGATTTATTAAGAGATTTACGTCGTCAGTTGCACCTTCTTTGAGGCATTTTTCACATTCTCTTGATGCAAATTGTGAAAAAAAAATTGTGAATCCAATCCTGTTTTGAAAATAAAATTGGAGCTAATACGTTGAAATCGTATTGACCCATAGCCTGTAGTCTGCGTAGCGCCACCGCGCTGGCTCCATCGTTCGCTGTTCAAGGTGAACGGAATTGAAAATGAAGTCGTTCGAGAAGATTGGCCTGAAACGCAAGTGGTATAAATCGAACTCAATAGTTATATTGTGAGGACGAACTTGTATAGGTCATCATACATCCCAGAACAACGAAGATGTGTGTATAAAGGTTTAGTTGGTATAAATCATCATCCATCCGTTACAAATTTGAGTTTTGGATTTTCTGAGATTCGTAACCAAATCAATTTTTCGGTCAAAATTGAAGCTACTATATATAAATTGGATAGACCCATAACCTAAATTTTTTCATAGCGCCACTGTGTTCGCTCAATCGCTCGTCATTAAAGGTTAATCGAACTAGAAACGCAATCATTGCTAATTTTAGCGTAAATCAATGTTCCTTAAAGTGGTATGAGTTATGAATCAATTGTCGTCGAGAAACATCAATAGGTATTCCTAGTCAAATAATAAATGATCGTAGTTGAATAGATTCGAATTTTAAAAAAAATTAATAAAAAATTATTCGAATAAATTCGAATTAATAGGAAAATTCGAATCCATTCTATTAATTCGAATATATTCGAATTTATTTTATTAATTTTATTATTATTATTATTATTATTTTTATTCAAGAAATGGTATCGAAAAAGGTTTTAAGTGTTACCAGTTGTCCTCTATTTGGTGTAGTTTTGGGGTTGAAGATTTTGGCGGGATTTCTAAATTTGACTGAAAGCGGAATTTTAGAAATGTGTGGAAAAGGTACGCTGTTATTCTGTTACTCAAGGTCAAAATTACATCGTAGGAAATATAAAGCATAAGTTAAAGGAATATCCCGACTTTAATGGCCGAATAATGCGTATTGGACACATATCATAGGTCTTAGTAATCGACGGGGATTAGTGATGTTAATAATGGAACCTCGAATGATTTTGATGTCAAGCAAGTTTGAAACGTATGCGATTAACATGCATGCTGGGTAACACTTCATCCTTTCTGGATAACACTTGAACCCGTTTGGTTGGGAGGATGAGTTTAGACGGTATTAGTTTAAGTTGGGGTTAAATAATGGAGGGTATGTGTGTTTTCGGGTTTTTGGTTAATGAGATTAAATAATGATGTCTGGTGTGTTTGGTAGATGGGTTTAGGTGGTATTAGGTTTTAATTAAATTGAATTACGATTTTACCCGTACACTAGAATCATTCTCAATTAATTTGATTAAGCTCATCGTTCAACATTTCAAATAAGGTAAACCAGAAATCAAAATAGTCATCTTCTCTTTCATCAATCTCGTGAGAATCTCCTTCACCAACGTCTGTTTTTCCATGGTGGTCGTCATCGTCTGTTTGTTATCTGATTTCTTGCTCGATGAAAGAGTTGACGAGATCTGACAAATTTGCACAATGGTCACTACTCACTACCAATGCTCTCATTGCAGGGCTTGTTGTGATGTGATTGATGTCGAAAACCGCCGCGACCCTTTTGAATCTCATCATTGTTATTTCTTTCTTTCTTACAATAATAATGTATTTCGCTTTCGTTATTGGAAGATCGAAGAAACTAGGGTTGATGCGTGCATTTTATAGATATGGGTGGAGAAATGATGTTCTTTCTTTTTATGTCATTTACTGATAGGAGTCTTATGATGTAAGAACGGAGACGTTTTCTTGCAAGAACCGAACATTGACGAAGATGGGGGCTGAGAAAGAAGTTATGTGCATAAGATTGTTTGACCGTGATTCGTGGGAAGAGTGAGGAGGATTGCGATGGGACTGAAATAAAGGATAATTATGTCAAATAGGACGAGATTAGATAATGGACCATGAGGGGTGGATTTAATTATTACCCGATAGGAGGTATTAAGGGGGGTTTAATTAGAACCCACATATAAATAAAGGTCCCAACCAAACACCACTTTAATTTATCCAAACCCCCTAATCCCCCCTTATACCCCCAACCACTACTTATTTCTGGGTAACACTTTTCTTGTAATTCATTATTTGTAAATAACATATTCTGTCACATTCAAAACCGCAAACGACATTAAAAAATCGTTGAAACTGCTAGATTCTTCACGTTAGTGACCGAATAAGGTTAAATCGACCTCATTTGTCATTGGTCTTCATAATAAAAGAAAATTTTTGAAGTTTATAATGTAATGGTGATTCATAAATCTCGTTGAAAACGGGTACAATCTCGACTCTAATTGGCGAATAAGGTAAATTCGACTCAATTTGATCACTTAGTAATCAACAAAAAAATTGATATTAATCATGCAACAATCCGAATTTAGCTTTTTTCTTGAAATTGAAACATTTTCAGTGAATTAACACTTCTGCAAATAAAATAACACATTTATAGGTAAAAGACATTTCATTAATAATATTCTGGAATGTTCTGTATTGTCAAGGAATATTACCACATTACTTGCCAATAATACCGATGTCCGATTTAAAATAACATTACAAATCCAATTGTTAACACGATTGTAGATATTGGTACTGCATAATAGGCTCTTCGTCATTTCATTATTTTTTGCTCACAAACCCACTTCTTTTCGATTGTTTAGGGTTTGTGGGCTCGAACTTTGTGTTTATGGTCTAGAAAGTGTCATTCGTTCTTTATTGTTGAACTATGTATACGTTTGTGATGGAATGCATAATATTATGTCTCATCAAAAGATACTAGTATGTGTTGTGAAGGAAGAGCTATATGTTTACATGGCTAATGACTTCAACATTCACCTAATAACATCAATATTCGCATAACGTGTATTTTAAAGGAATTCGGTTGTTTAACTTCATCTTCAAATCATATGTATCCAATATATCCGCGAATATCAATCTTATATACATTGAAAAGTGCATTTATGAAGGAAATAAATTGAATTGGTTATGTGGTTTAAGCACCTATTATGTAGTATCAAGTATAAATCAATATGTTATAAATTGGGTTCATATTGTTTTTGTCTGCTTTACATGTGGTATTATTTGCATGTAATGTGGTTATACTCCCTGAAAATCCAAAACCTTCTACAACATTCTTGATAAAATGTTCCTATTACATGTACATGCGTTACAATTACTACAAAAAAGTTCCCAGCTCGAAAACGTTTCAGTTTCGAAGCTCATTTTCCATCAAAGTTCGTTGTTTCTCCGTGACCGCCTCTTTCGCAATAAAATAAACGGTATTCGTTATTTAATATTCAACTTTGAATATGTTCGTGATCAATAAATTCATAATGTTATGTTCATTGATATATATATATATATATATATATATATATATATTATATATATATTATATATATAGTTCATGTTTTGAATGGAAGACTATATATTTACATGACTAATGACTTCAACATTCTACTTTCTACTTCAACCTTTGCATAACATGTCTTTTAAATGAATTTGATGGTTTAACTTCATATCATCTTTTTCCATGAAAGTGTCTATCTTGTACATCCGAAAAGTGCATTTAATGTACATAATTACTTGAATTAGTAATGTAGTACTGATAAGCTATTATGTAGTACCGGTATCTATAAATGTGTTACAAAATGGATTTTTATTGTTATTTCCTATCAGGCATGTGTTATTATTTGCAGGTTATGTGTTAATATTCTTTGTCAATCCAGAACCTTCTAGAAAGTTCTTGATGAAGTGTTTTCTTTTATTATTTGCAAGTAATGTGTACATGTGTTAGAAATGTTACAAAAGGTGTTATTCAGTTAAAAAACATTTTTAATTTGGAGGAAAGCTATTTTTTGTATTATTCTATAATTGACATAAAAAATTTCGTTCGTTATTAAGATACATAACCAACTGAGTTTATTTCCCAATTTTCGGCAACTAAAGTTGAAATTTCACCACTAGATTTTTGAAATGAGTTTGAAGTAATATTTCAAAACATCAACAAATTTCTTTTATTATTAAGACCGATGAGAAATTGATTTTGATTTAACTTAATTCGGCCAATAACATCGAGATTTCAGCAGCTTTGGGCTGTTTTTGTGTCTTGGCCGTTTCGTAATATTCTCGCTATCTGATGCTTATGTATTAAATTGAATCGATTTACATTAATAATTCTCGTCCATTACTAAGACCCATGAACAAATTGAGGTCGATTTGACATTATTCGGTTCACTAATGTGGGAGACTAGTGGCTTCATTGCTTTTTGGGTGTCGTCAGTGGTTTTTGATCTATTTCTCTTAGTGTCTTTCTACACAAGAAGTGTTGTGCAGAATGCATGAAGTATTATTCAAGATGCACAAAGTGGTCGTCGATGTTTTATTAGCAATGCAGAATGCATAAAGTGTTATCCAGAATGCACCAAGTGTTACTCATCTCAAAACTTCGTCAAGCATACCTAGATAATCGAAAACCTTCTAGAATGTTATTAAGGAAGTTGTTTCTTTTTCATTACATGTGTTTCATTTTTTACAAAAAAGTGTTACGAAACTGAAAATATGTTAATATTCTCATAAAATCGAGAAGTTTCTAGAATCTTCTTAATGAAATGTTTTTTTTACCTTACATGTGTTATCTTTTTTGCCAAGTGTTACTAATCTCAAAACCGTTTGAATATACCTGTTTTAATAAAAATTCTTTTTTATACCATGATTAGCATCAACAATTCTCGTCGATTATTAAGACAAATGTCCAAATTGAGTCGAATCCACCTTATAGAGTCGAGATTTTGTCCAATGGGTAATCCGGCTTGAAATTTTTCCGTTATAAAGATCGAAATTTGTTGGTTGTGAGGACCTATGAGAAATTGATGTCGATTTAACCTTATTTAGTCCTTGTCGGGGATCTAAACTATTTCAATGGGTGTTGCGTGTTGTCTACGAATTTCGATCTTCCTCTTGGACCCATACTAGTGTACAACATGCGTGTTTTTAAAGGAAAGAATTGTTATTTTTCTGTATTGTTTGTTATTGCCGCGACAACATTTGTTGTAAGTTAGAAGACATGTGTTATATCCTTTGCAGGAAGAGTTATACTAGAAAATAAAAAAGTGTTATATTAGTTGCAGAAAGTGTTATTCGGGTAGCATGATGTATTGCAGACACGGTTAAATCTTAGCTTGCGCATCGTTATTCGTGATTAACATCAATAATTCTCATCAATTACGAAACCCATGTACAAATTGAGTCGAATCCAACTTATTTGGCTATTAAAGTGGAGATTTCACCTGTTTTTAAGCGAGATTTTCAAATTGATTTTCAAGCATTATTCCATTATAAACATCGAAAAATTTCGTTGGTTATGAGGACCCATGAAAAATTAAAGTCGATTTTACCTTATTGGATCTTTAACGACGAGATTGAGCCAACTTTCGAAGATATTTTCTTTTTGCTTCAACGTGGTTTTGATTCGATGGAGAAGATGATTGCAATATATGTAATTTTAGCAAGAATAAAGGATAAGTTAGTCTTTTCATATCAAATTGGTCCTTATCTCTAAGGCAAACATAATATTGAGCCTTATAAATTATTTTAAAAGCAATTGGGCTTGACACCTAACGAAAATATGCTAAGTAGGCCTGACACCCAATTTCCTCTTAAATTAATACAAGATACTTTCTTGAGTTTACAATAAAGCTTTTCTGTAAAACCACTTGTAATATCTCTTTCTATCCTAATAAATGGAAAAGAAATTAATATTATTTTATATAATAAAATAAATATCGAGAAGTCAATTACAGTAAAACCTCTATAAATTAATACACTATAAATTAATAAACTCTCTAGAATAATAAAATCTTCCCGTCCCAACTTGGGCCTTTGTAAATTATCAAATTCGATAAGATAATAATATAATAATTTTTTGGAAAATCCCTTTATAAATATTAGGTCCCATTAAAACTCTCATAAAAATAGAATTATAAATTATGATAATTGCTAAAATAAGAATCTATTTGTAACTAGATTTTCTGGATTTCATCCCTAACGTTTTTAATTTGCAGTCAATAGTTCCGATGTCGAGTTCTCTAGCTGCAACAAAAAATTGTGAAGTGTTGTTGTCGCCATTTTGTGTCGCTTAATATCCACACCCTTCTGAAAGTTAGCTGAACGATACTCCAATGATATCCTGAGAGCATATGATATTGTACCTTCACTAATTTCAAACGTTATTTTCATTAATTCACACTTTTAAATCGTTTTGAGAACATGAATATAATTAATGAAACATATTTGAATTCATTTATCGTCAATACATTCTAAATTTGTTGAATTTAAAGAGTCACTTTTTAATTAATAAAGTATTAATTTATCGATATATTAATATCTCTCTAAATTAATAAAATTTCATTGTCCCAATGTTATTAATCTATAGAGGTTTTACTGTAATATTTGAAAAATGTAGTGAAAAATATTCTCCAGTAAATTTAAGGTCTACACTTAAATACCCGAAAGAACAAGTTATCATTTCAGTCCCCCGTCAGAAAAAGTTTTAATTTTAAATGTGTAATAAAATAAAATTTTCACACAACTACCCGTTTGGTTATTAGTACCATTTTCGTTCAGTATCTTTTTATTTGTATATTACTTATCAAATCACGTTTTATGTGGTATCTAATTTCCAAATATATTTTGTGATATCTCTGTAAACATGAAGTACCATTTCAAATGTCCAAAATTCTATGGTACCTAAATGTCTGATATGATGTACCTTCAGTCAAACGTGCACATATGCACAAATTTTATTCTATTAGGTACCTAAATATTAAAAATGCTGACATGATACTGATTTGATGTTTTTTATACTGTCGGGCACTTAAGTGTAAACTTCCCTAAAATTAATGTTGTGAAAATTCCAATTTGCTAATGGGTCGGTTTGTGTGTATGTAAAAATCTGATGAAATCCTCATTCAGACAATTATGCCCCTCTATGTACCAAAATAATCATGGCCGTTTAATTTTCAATCCTGCTGTTAATAAATTTTCTTTTTCCTTTTTAACTTTTTTTTTATATATTCCACTAAGTCATAAAATCATTCTTATTTAATGTAATTTATATGATAAAAATAAATAAACATATCCAGTTTGTTCTTTATTTTATTCTGATCAAACTGATATCCACATGTATTAATTATCAAAATTCACAAGATTCACTTTTCGCAAATTCGGCAATATGGACAGGAAATGAGTATAGATAAAGTGGGACAAAGGATTGGCTTAAGCCATGTTGGACCTAGACCTGTCAATTTGGCGGCGGCGGGCCTAAGAAATGGGGGACCGCCCCGCCCCGCGGGCCTCACGGCCAGGCCCGCCCGCCTAGGAATTAATTTTCTAATTTTTATTTTAATTTAAAATTTAAATTTATAATTTTTAACTAATTATTGTATTTATCAAACAACTATGGATAAATATATTGTTAATTATGTATTTGATAATAAATATGATATTTATTAATTAGACATTATTAATGAATCATTAATTAAAATTTCTAACTAATTTAATATTTATTTCTATATTTAATATTTATTTATATTATATAGATTATAATATTATTACAATTAAGGCAGGCCGGCCCGCGGCCCCATTGGCGGGGCGGGCCATATTGACGGTACTAGTTGGACCTGTGAGTGTGAGTTAATACTGAATTTTCGTAAAATTACACTTTGGACCCTAAAACAACATGTATTTATAATGCGTCCATTGTCTATACGGAAATTACATTCACAGGAGCACAACTTTCAGTACAAGCAAAATTCGAGTTTGGTTTTAGTGGGTCTTTTTAAAAAATAGTCTTTGACGTGGTCAAGTTTAAAAAAATAGCACTCTTGACTTATTTTTTGGTCAATAGCACTTTTTTAATTAACACTTAATCATCTTCTTCTAATCCCTTAATATTAATAAAAAAAATACAACGCCTGAAACGAATTAAAAGCTGCACGTCCATTTTGCAGCAGAAAGCATTCGTTCCACCTCACCTACTTATTATTCTTCTTCATCATCGTCCTTAAGAAAAATCACCTACAATTTCAAATGCTTCTGCAAGTCAGTCGACCCGACCTCATATCAGCTTCTTCACAGGCGAAGGAACACTTGAAAGTCCTCAGTGAAAGATTTCGAACCTCACGCTTCACTGAAAGTATTTTTCCGGGTCGTATTTTGAATATAACCATCTAAAATTTGTAACTCTGTCCTCTACCCTATTTCCAAGTAAATGGGTTCTCAAAGCTTCGAAATTCCGGTTTGGAAGGCCAAACATGTTCATTATTCGCTTTATAAAACGTCCAGTTGATCGGGGACTCTGCTTGAAAGCAGGCAACCGCCCGTTAGATCATGGGACCCCACATAAAAGCAGGAGTCCCGAACATTAGTGCGCCGAATAAACTCACGGGACCCGCACATAAATTCACGGGACCCGCACATAAATTCACGGGACCCGCACATAAATTCATGGGACCCGCACATTAGTGCATTGTTCCCGCACATTAGTGCCGGCACATTAGATTATGGGACCCGCACATAAATGCATGGTACCTGCGCGTAAGACAGGGGATCCGCGCATAATCGCTTCTTATTGATATGTCCCATGCCCCCCATACACGCGTTGGTCGTAAACCCTAATTTGATTTTCTTCAAATGCTATATACTGATATGTGGCCATGAGAGCGTCGAATTTCCAGTTGGAAGGACTGTTACTCGTGGTCATGCTTCATGCACTGGAGCTTGGGTCACATGCACTAGAGCTTGGGTCCCGTGCACTAGAGCTTGGGTCCCACGCTATATGTTAGGGTTTTCGAAAGCTCTTACGGTTTTGCAAGCTGTAGGACTTTAATTATGTCTACATTATCAAACACACAACATTCGAAAATAACATTTTTAATAATTCCAGAAACAAAACAGGAAGAATGCTGACGAAAGCCCAAATCGTCGCCCGCCTTCACGATCGTCCGTATCTCGGACCCCTGGACTACCACGGCCGCCGCCGTCTAGAGGTCGACCTCTCCCAAAGGAGGGCGTTCATCGTGGCCGAGATCGACAGATTCCTAAACGGCGACGACGATGCTCTCGAGGTCGACGGCGACGACGACGATGCTATGAGTGAAGTGATCCAAGGACAAGCACCCGAGGCTGTCCGAAACGATGATGGCGATCTGAGCGAAGTGAGCCAAGGAGTAGGCGAGGCTGTCCGAAACGATGTCGTGCAGAAGGACGTCGAACAAGCTCGGGTTGGAGAAGGGCGAGAAAAAAAGAAGGGTAGAATAAATTATTTAATAATTTTATCAAGATATGCTATTGTACGTGATAAGGACCAAACAACTTCAATATTTAGGATTTAATTTTAAGCATTATATATTATGACCCTGATATAATTAGTATTGTATTTTATTTAAATTAACTATATTTGATAATATTTAATAGGTTAGTTATATAATAAATATAAAGGGTTTACAGGTTTTACTGTAGCGATTGGCAAACATCAGACCCGTGATAGAACAGTAAAAGTAAAAAAGCAACCACCACTTTAACTTTCAATTCAATTCAATCGTTCTTTCACCTGCACACAAAATGCCCTGCAAATCGTTTCTCTGTAAGTCAAACCCAAATCCAAACCTCAATCGACAATGGCAATCGGCGCGAACACCCAGAGAGTGAAGGTATTTGTTCTACTCTTCGTCTTCTTCCATTTAACGCATCGAACCCTAATTTGGTGCGGACCCGTGCTTGCAAGCATAGGACCATGCTTGCAAGCATAGCACCGTGCTTAGAAGCGTACGACCCGTTTTCTCGGCACCCGCCCATAAGATGATGGTCCTAGCACGGGTCCACGGCGTATAAGCGTGGTCCGCTGCTTACATCGAGCGGGTTCCCTGCACGTGGGTCCCGTGACCTTGCGCCTGTGAAGAACAACACGGGACCCGCGCGCTACGAGTAGGGGACCCACGTTTTATAAGCAGGGGACCTGCGTATACGCAGGGGACCCGTGCCTGGACCATCATCTTATGGGCGGGTCCCGTGAAAATACGCACAGGTCCTCTGCTCATGCGCAGGGGTCTCATTCGCATCTGTGCTTGAATGTCAGCATATACGATGCGGTCCCCAGTCCATAAGGCTTTTCTATTTTCGACATTCATACCACGTCCATGGCTAAAATGTGTTTTACGTATAAATTAGGTTGTGATGAAGAAGCAGTTGGGCACAGGGGACGAAGTTCCTGATTGCCGTCTTACGCTGAGCTCATTATACGGCGAGGCCAGCAAGCAGATAAGACAGTGTCTTAACCAGGAAGAGTTGCAGATTTTTCGTGCCGAGAGTCCGTTCGGCCGCCTTGTCAGGGCCGAGCCGGATTTTAACCTCTCGCTTCAGTTGCTATGGTACCTCATCCAGAGGCAGACGACGCTGCACACCCGCGAAGAGCTGTGGATGATTGTTGGAAACAAACCACTCCGATTTTCAAAATCAGAGTACTGCCTAATCACCGGGCTGAAGTTCGAAGCCGCGCTACCACCGGTGAACCGCATCGAAGCATTCACGAGGAGACATTTTGGCGGTAGTTCAACAATTCGCATGTCGCACGTCAAGCATGCGTTGGAGGAGTTGTCTAGCAACGAGGAACGTGTGGACTTCGAGAAGTTGAAGTTGGCGGATGTCTACTTCGCGACCGCGGTGTTGATGCCTCGAAAGTCAAAGAAGGACACGATCGTGTGTCCATGGGTCCTTCATCTCACTGAAGACCGGTTTGCTTTCTCGTAGTATCCTTGGGGCAGCGTGGCTTTCAAGGAGGTCATACGCGCTGTTAAAAAAAATCTACGGGAGACCTCACGGGAGTGGCTGATAAGTGGGTTCGTATAGCCACTTCAGGTGATTTATAATTAAGCTTTGCCATACCTTGTTTCGACATAATTGCTAATATCTTTTGTGTTATTTGTATTTAGATACTAGCTTACGAGTGCATCATGGGCGTTGCAGACGAGTTTGCGGGGCGCAAAGAAGAAGATTTCACGCCACGCATGCTCAGGTGGGTGACGAACAATTGGGGTCGCAAGGGATGCCCGGCAATGAAGACCGTCGCAGATGCCGCTGACGGGTACCATGTACGAGGGTTGATAGTGCCGTCAGCGAACGAGCTGCAGGCGGCATACTTTAGGGACATCGTCTTTAACGTTGGGCCAGTACACGAGCTATTCGACCGTATGACGGGCCTACTCCTGCAAGGAGTGGATGTTAGGTGTTCCCGTGGCCACCTCCATGCGACGAGGGTCATAGCCGGCAGAATTTGAAACCTGAGGTAATCCCCCAAATCGAGAGCAATGGCCGTCGCAACGACGATTGCCGTCGCGACGACGATATGATGAGGCCTCACGTCGACATCCCTGAACATCCACACGAGCACGGCTTTCATGCAACTCCAGGGGCGGGTCTATCAAGTGGTCATGGTTTTGCCTCAGAGGCACACTTCGAGGAATGGTCGAGCCGTGTGGAGCAAAACTTCACCAACTTGTTTGGCCGATTCGACCAACTTGACATGCACTTCCAACAGTTTCGAGACGAAGAGGGTCGACGGTGGTCGACGAACGAGAGAAGGTGGGATGCGTATGGGGAACATTGGACCCAAATGCAATCGTGGGGCAAAAGCATCAGGGAGTTGGGGAACTCGGTTCAGGGTTTGGCGAGTACAGTTTTTTTTGGTGGATCGCGCACTCCGCCATCAAACGCCGAACGGTGTTTTTATACTTGAGAACGGGAAAAACAATATGTACTTATTTTCGAATTTTCTTGTATAGATTGCGATGAGAGATGGAAGACATCGTACATGGGATCAGATGGTTGTCCGAGCCCGGTGGCATGGGACGGTCACAGTCCGTCCGAATGGGCGCATTCCCACTGGAAAAACTATGTCCAATCGAAATGGATCGGCGAAGAGGCAGAGAGAAGAGAAGAGGTGGTCCCATCGTTGTGGATAGGCGCTTATGGTGTCGGGGTTCACGAGGCCCGACGGACGTCGAGGCTCGCGACGTCGCGCCTTGGGAGGTCGAGATGCACGTCGAGTCTCAGGAGGACGAGGCTCAGGTCAACCAGTTCGAGCGGCATATCCAGTTCAAGGCAACCAAAATTTGGCCCACCGTCGAAAGTAATCTTTTAACGCTCATGAAGATTACCGGTGTGAAATTTGACGAAAAGCTACAAAGACACGATCCTGGATGGCTCTTGAACCTTGCGACTGAGGGTATTTCGCTCGATGAGATGGTACATATGAATTTACCAAATACCTTTCGTCACCTTACTTGAATGTGTTGAATAATGGTCTAGTTTTTATTGCAGCACGTCGATGAATGCATCGCTGGGATCATCAACATGCAGAAATTTAGCAAATCGGTTGCAAGCTCAGTTGCGTACATGCCCCATAGCTTTAAGACGCTCGTCGATGAGCTAGGGGTGCTAAGTATCACAGGGAAGCCATGTGGGAAAGGCTTCAAGAGATTGCTCCCTTTCGCGCTGGGAGAAGATGAAGTTTGGAAGAACAGGTCGTGGGATCTAGCGAGCGACGTTGCCATCCCCATCCGTACCAATGGCCGATGGGCGTTGTTCGTTGTTGATGTTCCAGGGAGGTCGTTCACGATTTACGACTCCGATGCGCCTCTTGGCTTCGAATGGCGCTATATCGCCCACAACATTAATAAACTTCTGATCGTGCTCCCGACGATTTTCAAGGAGCTGAAGCTGATAAAACGCATGCATACCAAGGGCAAGAGCTGGCCAGCTGATTGATGTCGCGACTTCAGAAGACAAAATCGGTAAGTTTTCATGAATGTTGCGTGTTATTTATCGGTAATTTTGTGTTTAAAAATGATTGTCATGTTGGATATGATTTTCAGCGGAGAAGCTGGCATGGTGATGTTGCGGGCGGCAATATCGCTTATGTTGAGGAAGGACGACGTCTCCCGCCTCAATCAAATTCATATGAAGGAATTTAGAAAATACCTCGCATGTTCTATTTATAATAATGATTGGGACATTTTTTAGTACTGTTTTGATGTTGAATAAAATTTCCTGTGTTGAATATAAATTTCATGTGTTGTTGAATTTCTTGTTGAATTTTAATTTTACTTGTTTGATATTAACTTTACGTGTGTTGGATATGAATTTAGGGTTTAGAATTGTGAAGATGATTAATTCTGTGTTTTCCAACTTTTTGTCATTCTGAGAGCAATGTGTGATTTGACATAAAAATAACTGAATGTTAAGTGATTTGACATAACTTTACTTGTTTGATATTAACTTTTCTGTGTTTGCTACGCACGTTCCCTGCCGGGTCCCCTGAATATAAGTGCGGGGATCATACTCATAGCGCGCATGTCCCTACCCTTACGCGCAGGTCACATACTTATATCGCGCAACAGTTTGACGGGACCGAACGGGACCCGGCAATAACATGCTCATAATTTTGACGGGACCAAGGACGACCCAGACATCTCAGTATGGGGACTATGCAATATGCGCGGGTCCCCTGTTTTGGCGCGCGGGTCCCCTGCCCATAACATGTTGGTCCCCTGTGTTCACGTACGATTTTTGCAATGTTAACTCATGGAAGTAAGCGATTAATTGTGCGTATTTATACTTTGTTTATCGTAGAATACAATATAAAGTCATCATAAATTAGCACAGAACAAAAAAATTGGATAAAATCACAAGAAAGACATTCAGTTTATAAGATTGGTACATCATACGGAAAGCACAAACACGAGTATATTTTCTGGGTGTGCTCTCTTACTATATTCACGTCAGAGATCGTTCAACTTGAAATACATGTTGGAATATATATTTTTTGTTTTAAACTTGGAATTAGATATTTATAATCTAGCGGTTATTTTTCTTTATCGCGCACTTAGTTTTTTATTAATTATTATCTTATTAAGGAATTTAATATATTAGATTTTCACTTCCTTTCAATCCCCAAATCGGGAATCAAATGTCAAGTCATCTGACCTGTACATACTGTATAATGATACTGCTCTGACATGTCACTGTTGACCAATAAATGAAGACACTGCTCTGCTCTGACATGTCACTTTTGACCTATAAATGAAGACACTGCTCTGACATGTCACTTTTGATCAATAATTGAACAATAATTGGTCCCACTCAATAATCGAACGTGACCAACCCTAACGTGCGGGTACCATGTTGTTATCGACAGGTCCTTTGCCTTTAACGTTGGGGTCCCATGATCCTTGCGCGCCCCTCCCTGCGCGCAAGGATCATGGGACCCGCGCGTTACTAGCACGGGACCCCTTAAAATCAGAGGACCCTGACGTTATGGGCAGGGGACCCGGCGGGAACCACAAAGATGCGTAGGGGTCTCATGCGCATCAGTGCGTGATTCTCTGCCTATGCGACGCGGTCCCCTGTGCATCTGTTTTACAAGGTGACCTCCGTACGGCCGCGGTCAGTAAAGATTCCTTTCTGTGCATAAGGGTTTTCTAATTCCATATTCATACAATAATTTTCTAAGATGTGTTACCTAAACGAAGCATAACATGACAATGCAACACAGAAAGCAGACGCACGTAACACAACCTAACATAACAGGACACAAATGGCAACGTATAAACGTACGTAATATAAATACGCGCAAACACTAAAAAGTTATCTCCTACCAAATTCACCCACCGAAGGAAACCTATTTATCTGGGGTCGTCCATGTTGTGAACCAACAAGAGGCGGCAACATGTCCATACTACTTTCAATGCGATCCGTTACCGGCCGTATAGTATCGTCGTATGCCAACTTTCAGATCTCCAAGCTATAATAATCGTGCACTAATGAATACACCGGTACTAGGACAGAACCACAAGCTGCAATCGCATGTGGCCATGAGATACGATCGATGTCAAACATCATGCACGTGCATTTGCGCAGTCGCAAATCGACCACCTCGTTCACATGCTGCCCGTATATGTTATATGTTAGATGCCCGACTTCCGACGCATGAAATTTTTGCGACTCAGCGAAATTGTCTTGTATGATCGACTCCATATTCGGCGTAAACCCAGTCATGTTCGCGGAGATTGAAGCTTCCGCGGATCGACGATTCTTATTGAACCATGATGATGTTAGTCGATGAATCGACTCCAACAGTCCAATAATTGGAAGCTCTCTTCCTTACGTAGAGCCGCATTTATACACTCGGATTCATTGGTCGTCATTATGTTGTATCTTGATCTAGGGCAATATGCTCGCGTCCACGTTTCCTTTGGAACTTCGTGAAGATACTTTGCCACGTCCTTGTATTTTGTTTCAAGCTGCCTAAAATGACGGTCGGATTCGCTCTTTGTGTAGGCAGTCGCGACATGCCAAAAAATAGGACAAGCACCTTTCTTCTTCATTTTCGTCTTCATGTTTTGTTGAAGGTGTCACACACAGTAACCATGAAATGCGTTCGGGAAAATGGGGCGGAACCGCATTTTTTATTCCAGGGTTCCGATCAAAAATTATTACGAGATCGTCGCCATCCGCGACAAAACGTCGCAATCTCAAACCACGTCCATGACTCCGTTCCCCCCGTCCCGTCGGCAAGACCCCATGCTACAGGATATTGATGGTAATCGCCGTCTTGCACAGTGGCAATCATCATGACACCCTTATACTTCCCCTTAAAAAGTCGCATCGATAGAAACGACTTTCCTCATGTACGTAAAGCCTCTGACGCATGCGCCGTATGCCAAGAACATGCACTTGAACCGATTGCCTTCGTCCATCTTCCAATCGGTGATGCTGGCCCTCGTTGGCTTGCCTCATCGCATCTAAGTACGCCGACAGTATACCGTAGCAAGCGCCCTGTTACTTCATCGGTCGCAATTTGTTCCCTCTCAAAGCCTTGTAGTATGAGACTTTTACTCCCCTGCTCTGCATCATCGACTGTATGGAACTGGGTGTCGGGATGTCTTTAGGAGCCCTGAAATTTTCCAACAACGTGCTCGATATGAGCGATGAACTTCCCTGGCGATGTCTCCGGCATCGATGAGACATGCCACACGTGTGCGTGTTGCTGTACTTTCGGATTGAGAAAAATGGAGAGTTCTTGTCCTGTGCAGCTCGTACTCGCCATTCACAGTTCTCCTTTGCACATTTCACTACGTATAGGGTCTTGTTTGACCTATCCACTTGGAGTTCGAAGCATGCAGCGACTGCGATTTAAGTGATTTCGTCCTTGAATTCGTTCTTGCTACGAACTTCTTGTCCAACGTGTAGGGTCGAACCATCCGTAACGAATAGGTACCATCTTTGGCCACATCTAGAGCGTCGTCGTGCTCATCGACATCAAACTCGTCGTCATCATCATCATCATTTTCGATTGTAGCACCTTGCTCGTTTTCATTTTCATCTTCCCGTCCGACTTGCTCGTTCTCATTATCATATTCTTGGCGGCCCATTCCGGAGTAATCGCCTAAATAGCCACTGCTTTCATTACTTTGGTAAGGAGGGTTGATGTGCTGGGAAAACCTTTAAATGGTTGGATTTCTGCGTTTGTATCGCACTATGCTATAAGGCCGACGTCGAAACCCGACAAATCATTATCATGAGGTTGATGTGGCGGTGCAGCAATGACGGATAACTCAAGTTGCACGTGAAGAGGTGGTCTTGATTGTGGACAACCAAAACCAAGGTACGCACGTATGCCGTAATCGTTCTCGATGTAGATGGGGCGCACATAATTGTAGTCTATGCAAGGCATGTAGCTTATCCTAAGTTTGGTATTGTCGTTGCGTAACGACAATGCATTCAATATCTCGTTAGTGAGATCCACTAACGTGCAGGAACCGTCATCGACCAAGATTGATTGCCACCGGCAACTTGGATCGGGAACCCAGTTCGACGTATTGTCCTCGCAAATTATCCACTGACCAGCGACTTGAAAAAATGCTCGTGATCGTCATGATTATCACCTATAAAAGACAAATGTAGGTGCTTTTTCTTAAGGACGATAATGTAGAAGAATTATAATTAGGTGAGCTTGCTTGGTGGAATGAATGCTTTTTGCTGCAAAATGATCGTGCAGCTTTTAATACATTCATGCATTGTTTTTTATTAATTTGTTTTACTTTTTCTTTTTTAATAAAATCAAGGGACTAGAAGAAGATGATTAAGTAGACACAAGGGACCCTCACATAAGGTAAGGTCCGTGCCCATATACACAAGGGACCGGCGCTTTTTGATATGAGGACCATCACGTGAAAACATGGGACCCGCACATATGGTAAGGTCCGTGCGCATATACACAAGGGACCGACGCTTTTTGATTTGGGGACCATCACGTGAAAATAGGGGACCCGCACATATGGTAAGGTCCGTGCGCATATACACAAGGGACCGATACTTTTTGACCTGGGGACCATCACGTGAAAAAGTGGACCCGCACATATGGCAAGTCCGTGCGCATATACACAAGGGACCGACACTTTTTGATCTGGGGACCATCGCATGTGGTAAGTTCCGTGCGCATATACACAAGGGACCATAACGTGAAAGAAGGGGACCCGCGCATATTGCATTGGTGTTGATGGACGGGTCCCAAGCGTATATAAACGGGTCGTCTGCCAATTTAGGATTAGGGTTGGTCACGTGCGCTTACTGAGTCGTACCAATAATTGAACCATTATTGAGTATTGGGTCAAAAGTGTTTACTCAGTCACATGTCAAATCACCCATCACGTTTCGTTTCATATAGAGAATCAATTATTCAACAATGAAAAAAATTTTATTCAACTAAACCTTCAAACTAACAGCCATAAAAGACTTCAACTAAACCATGTCCAAAACCACCTTCAATTTAACACTTCCAAACTCAACCCAACAAATGGAGCATACAGCTATGCTGGTCACACAATATCCGTGCAGCCATAATGGAGCGATATGCTGAAATATCAAGTTGCCTTTGATATTCATTAAAGTCGGGATTGTCAACCATCACCGTCTCCACCGCCAACGCCGCATGAACCCCGCAATCCAAGCTGCCAGCCTTCTGGTTTCGAATTCATTCTATTATTCAACTTCACCTTTGTCACAATATTGAACTTGAAACACCAATATGCAGAAAGAAACTCCGCCTGCAGAATATCGCAAATGTTACGAACATGTTACTAAATAAATAAAAATGATAGACATACGGATCTCACCTACTTACGAACACTCTCCCGGCGAATGAAACCTGATGCACGCCCAACGAATCGTTAAGGACGAATGTTTGCGTTGACGCGTAAAAAATAAGCATTGCCCAATGACTTTTTGCAAAAACAGGAGAGATGATGTACTTGCATCGCACCAATTCATCCTCCGTGAGTCGGGTTGTCAACGGGACGGGTTCAGTGCGGGGATCCATTCCCCGTCCCCGTACCCGCGAGGCAAACGGGGACGAAATCGTCCCCGTCCCCGTCCCCGCGGGGATTCCCCCCCCCACCCTGTCACTATTTTAGAAAAAAATTTCAATTTATATTATTTTGATATTATTTAAACTATATTTTAATATTATTTATATTATTTAGGCTATATTTTATTATATTTATATTATTTTAATATTTTAAAAGTATATTTTTATATTGTTTATCTTATAATAATATTAATTGAATATAATATATATTATTTTTATTATCGGGGACGGGGTGGGGAACGGGGCGGGGATATCCGCGGGGAAAAATGTTCCCCCGTCCCCGCCCCGCGGGGGTAGAATATCGGGGATTCCCCGCCCTATTCGGGGCGGATCCCCACGGGAACGGGGACCCGCCCCATTGACAACCCTATCCGTGAGACGCTCCAACCAACCCCGATTGCTTGTCGACAATCCATTGAGGAATTCATCCATAACATCCACCGTCACTTTCGCCTTTCTATTCAACTTCTGCGCCTTTCTAAAGTGCTCGTCTTGCACGTAACTTGGAAAGACGAAGACGCGAGGATAATTATCGGAGTCCGCATATGTTCGCCTCAAGCAATCTAGATATGCGTAAAGACAATTGGACTTGAGCATATCATCGAAGAGCAACATGTAGAAGCCTTGGGCATCCACGTCGAACATGTCACTTTTCCAAACCTTATCACTGCAAAATAAAATTATTACGTGTTTATGTACGATAAATGAGTTTGACATCGAAAGAAAAAATTTACATAAATCTTGCCGCTTCAAGGTACTTGTCAATGAGCACGCGATCAACTGCATGAATCAATTGACACCCGGAGAAGTCTACTCGCCGAGGTACTTCTTGCTCCACTTCTCATTTCTATCTGATTATGAATCCTCATCACTTAGATCAACAATTTCTACGGTCGATTTGCCTCTTCTTTGAACTCCTTGAGCACTCGACGAAGCACTAAAATCTCCAGCCTCAACCACCTCCGCAGGTGTGGGAAACGCTTCAACAGGTACAATCGCTGAATCATCGTCGTCGCGACTTCCACTGCTTTCGATCTGGGGGATTTCCTCAGCTTCGAAATTCTGCCGGCAGGAGTAGGCCTGTCACACGGTCGATAGCTCGTGTGCCGCCCCAACGTCAAAAACGCTGTCCTTAAAGTACGCGCCTCCAACTCCTCCGCTGACGGCACTAACAACCCTCGTACAAAATTGCCGTCAACGGCATCTGCGACCGTCCATGGGGCATGCTTTGCGACCCCAATTGTTCGTCACCCACGTCAGCATGCGTGGGCTAAAATCTTCTTCTTTGCGCCCCGCAAAGGCGTCTTCAACGCCCGATATGCACTCGTATGCTAGTATCTGAATACAAATAACGAAAAAATATTAGCAATTATTTATATGTCAAAACAAGGTATGCAAAGAAGTTTAATTATAAATCACCTGAAGTGGTTGTACGAACCCACTGATCAGCCACTCCCGTGCCCTCTCCCGTAGATTTACCTTACAGTGCGTATGACCTCATTGAAAGCCACGCTGCCCCAAAGATACTGGGAGAATGCAAACCGATCTTCCACGAGACTAAGGATCCAGGGACTGACGACGGTGTCCTTCTTCGACGGTCGAGCCATCAACACGGTGGTGGCGAAGTAGACGTCCGCCAACTTCATCTTCTCAAAGTCCACATCTTCCTCGTCGTCAGACAACTCCTCCAACGCATGCTTGACGTGCAACATGCGAATTGTTGATCTACCGCCAAAATGTCTCCTCGTGAATGCTTCGACGTGGTTCAACGGCGGTGGCGCGGCTGCGAACTTCAGTCCGATGATTAGGCAGTACTCCGATTTTGAAAATCGGAGTGGTTTGTCGGCAACAATCATCCACAGCTCTTCGCGGTTGTGCAGCCTCGTCTGGCTCTAGATGAGGTACCACAACAACTGGTCCGAGAGGTTAAAATCAGGCTCGGCACTAACGAGGCGGCCGAACGGACTCTAGTTCCTAAAAGTCTCCCACTCGTGGTGGTTCAGATATTGTCTTATCAGCTGGCTGGCCTCGCTGTATGACGAGTTCAGCTTTACACGGCAATCGGGAACTTCATCCCCTGTGCCGAACTGCTTCTTCATCACAACCTAATTTAAACGTAAAACACATTTTAGCTAATTACGTGATATGAATATTGAAAATAGAAAACCCTTATGCACAGATACGCAGGGGACCGCATCGCATATGTTGAGATTCTAGCACATATGCGCATGAGACACCTGCGCATTGGCGCGGTCCTAGCAAGGGTCCCCTGCGTATAAGCGCGGATCCCCTGGTCATAGCGAGGGGTCCTCTGCTTATGACGCACGGGTACCCTGACCTTGCGCGCAGTGACACGGGACCCGTCCCTTAAGGTGAGGGGACCCACGCTAATACGCAGGGGACCCGTGCTGGGACCATCATCTTATGGGCGGGTCCATGAAATACGCACAGGTCCCCTGCTCTTAAGCGGGGGTCGTGTGCTTGCAAGCACGGGACCCATGCATTAAAAAGCGACATACGCTTGCAAGCCCAGGCCCTACGCTTGCAAGCCAAGGTCCTAAACTAGCAAGCACGGGTCCTATGCTTGCAAGCACGGGTCCGTACCAAATTAGGGTTCGATGGGTCGTTCCCAGACCCCATCTCGCGTTAAATTGAAGAAGACGGAGAGTAGAACACATACCTCCACTCTTTGGGTGTTCGCGTAGAATGCCATTGTCGATTCAGTCGATTTAGGTTCGGACTTGGGTTTTAGTTGCAGAGAAAGCGATTTGCAGTGCAGGGGCGGGAGAGAACGCTTGCTTATTTTTTAACTAAAAGTGAAAGTGGTTGCTTTTTTTTTTACTTTTACCCTTCCCTTCTATCACGGGTCTGATGTTTCAGATTCGCTACAGTATAACCTGTAAGCCCTTTAATTAATTTTTTCGTTAAGTGTTGTTGAGGTTGTTGATTGACATTAAATAAGGGTAAAATAGTCTTTAGCGCAGAGTTAGTAAGGGTACAAAGGTAAAATCGATTTTGGGTGCTATTTTTTAAAAGATGACCAACTCAAAGGCTATTTACTTAAAAATCCCCGTTTTAGCTCCGCTCACTCCAAGACGAGTATCTTTGGCTCTTCAGCAATCAAATGGCACCAGCGGTTCCAAAACCCGACAATGCAATCTTTGCCAGCGTGGATCGCGTCGTAAGTTTGCATTTTCTTCTTTACAATTTGCAGCTGCCGATTTTGGGTAGATTGAGGTTACGTTCAAATGTTTTCAGAATGCTGAGCTTTTCACTTTGACGTACGGTGCAATAGTGCGCCAGCTTACCGATCTTGAGGAGGTCGAGGAAGTCAACAAGCAGCTCGATCAAATGTATTGTATATTCCTAGAATTCGCCTGTCCTTATAATTGATCGAAATTATGGCATATGGAGATCTAATTGTCCGAGGTTGTACAATTCTTACGATTCAATAGGATTGACTTGTTGAATATCAGTTCCCTGGCTTTCTCTTGAGTCTTTTCTTTGTTTTTCTTTTAAGGGGTTATAACATTGGCGTAAAACTTGTTGATGAGTTCTTGGCTAAATCGAATGTGTCGAGATGTGTTGATTTTAGGGAGACTGCTGAAATCATTGCTAAGGTATGCCCTTGCCCTCCTTACTTCCTTAATGTTCCTACATTTGAATAGTCTGTGAATTCTCCCATCGTTCTTTTGGCATAATATAGTGTTTTTTATTTCTAAATGATCTGGAAGTGGATTAACACAAGCATTAGCCATGAGCATAGTGTGATATATTCATAGCATAATCATGTGCCTTTTAGAATTCCCAGTTACTCTTCATGGTACTCTGTGTGGTTTGGATTTAAAGTTAAACAAACGAATCAGATGGGTATGATTCTGGCATAAAGTTTGGGTATAAGTGAGAGTTTTGAGTTGGAAATATCGAAAACAAACATGCAATCCATTAGCAAATTTTGATACTTCGTACCAGAGTTTCGTTCTGTTAGAATTCCCAGTCTCCTCATCACGAAAGCCATAGTTGTCAAAGGTGCGAAATGGCGCACGCCATTGTAAAAGGCGCCGGTGGCGCCAGCTCGGCGCCTATTTCTGGCAGTGGCGTGGCCCTTCAATGTGGCGCTACCTTGGCGCGCGCCGCGTGCGATTCGCGTGGCACCGTGGCAGGCGTCGTAGAGAAGAAGACCGTTGGATGAGAGAGTGATAAACCTAGCTAGTTGGGCCTGAAGTTAACGGGCTTGAATCATTTTAGTTTAGGTTTTAATTAATTATTATTTGTCAAATCAAAACCCTAGATGCATCCACCATCCACTTTTGGCTTTACTGTTGTTTGGATTATTCTTTTCGTTAACATAGGATGTCAGATAATGTTACCAAAAAGGATCCGGGGTGGAATTATGGTTCGTTACCCGATCCGCATAACAAGAACAACGTGCAATGCAACTTCTGTCAGAAAATTACGAAATTTGGGATTACAAGACATGAGCAACATCTTGTTGGTGGCTTTCGAAATGCCAACAGTTGTGCTAGGTGTCCGGATGACGTGAAAGAGGAGCTGAGAGACTATTTGAATAAGGGAAATTAAAGAAGCCGCTGAGCCGATACCGCATTTCGATAATGTTGCTGAGGAAGAAAGCATATATTGAAATCAAAGAAAAGAACACAGGCAATCAAGTAGAAGAGCCGTATCTTTTGGCAAGTTTTCATCGTAAAAGGCCTAGGCAACACTGTCCCATGGATGCCTATATAACACATACATCAAAAGAGGTTGTCAAGCCCAAGGACCAAAAGCAACTTGATTCTAGTAGAATGGCCCAACGAGATTACGCAATACAAAAGTTTGCGAGACGGATCTACGATGTTGCAATTCCATTCAACGTAGCCAAGATTGATAATTTGGACCGGCTCTTGAAGCCATTTGATCAGTGCTATACCTATTCAGGCAGACATGATTCAATCAGTCATGCATATCCTAATTGCTGACAAGAATTCATAATAATGCAGACTAACTCGAGATAAGCGCAAAAAAATCGTGCCTGAGTTCAACAATTCATGCATTTCTAACGAAATTTATAGCTCACAGAGATGTCATAAAAATTTTAAAAAATTTCACGTAAGTTTTCAACCTAAATTCCCCTCCCCACACTTAAGACTGACGTTTTCCTCAACTTAAAAATGATAAAAGGAAAGGAAAGAAGAGTTAAAAAAAGAACGGGACTCCCCTGACGAATAAATGACGTGGTCGTGAAATAGTCGTGACTGAGCGCTTGAAGGTCGTGTTGTAAACCGTTACGCGTATCCAGGACTAGCTAAATAGATAAATAGCCGGAAAAAGAGAGTAGTCATAGATTAACTATAAACATAGTTATAAGCATCAAAGTTAGAAACACAATAGGAATAGACACACGCGACCACTCAAGCTAACGGAAAGAAAGGGAAAAGCCACTAAGGTTCTGGTGGCGGCGCCGACGGTTGCCTCGGGCGAAGGAAGGACATCGACCGCTGGGAGTACTTGAGCGCCACGTCCATGGCTTGTACGGCCTGGTTATAGTGGTCGAGCTCTTCTTGGTACCGACGGTGGGCTTCCTCGTTCCCGCGCTCGTATTCTTCTTGTCGACGCCGAGTCTCATTGTTATACCGCCGGGCTTCTTCGTCCCCTTGCAGTGCGTCCGCATTAATGCGCAACATGTCCTGGCACAGCGCTTCGAGGTCCGCTGTCGATGCGTAGGGGGCGACACCGGATGACTCGCCCGGGTGGTAGCCGGAGGAATAGGAAGGCCTGACGGTCGTGTCTGTCTCTACTGGGTAAGGGCCCTCGAGGTAGAGCTGGTCGGCGGGGACGTCGACGTGGTCCGTCTGGCCACGATACATCTCGTGCCAAACGTACACCTTGTTCGTGCGAGTCCAGGTGGGCGCCTTTACGAGCATTTTCATCTTCATGAGCATCTCCTCGTTCAAGGGATTACGCCCGCTGACTATCTCCATCTCGGGTGCGTTTGCTAGCCACAGGCGTAGTCCCCGGACGACCTTAGTGATGAGTTCTCCCACGGCGATCTTCCCATGGCTTCTTGCTTCCGCCTGAGCACTGAAAGCGTGGGCCACCGCCATTCCCAAATGGACCTATTCGCCTCGCTGCAGCTTAGTTAGATAAAAGAGGTCACGGAGGGTGATTGCTCCGTGCGACTCGCCCCTCGGTGTGATCGAGGTCGTGAGGAGGCGGTGGATGTAGTGCAGTCCTGGGATCCTGAGCGCAAACGCCTTCGAAGTCTTCGGGCTGAATTTTGACTCGCCTGGTCGAGCTCAGCCCAGCAACCCTGTCGACCTCCCGGTTGATCAAAGTAGGTCGCATGGAGCCGGTGCGGCAATGGCACTGGTACTCCAAGTACATGGCATAGGTTGTCGACCCTCACTATGTGCTCTTCGTTGAATGCCCGGAATTTGATTGTGTCGTCTTCGTATTCATCGTAGGAGAACGTGGACAAGAATTCCAGGGTGAGCTCCTTGTACGTCGGTTCGTCAATGCTCACGAAGGTGGTCCATCCACTGAGTGAGAGGTATTGGGCGACTTGCTGGTCGATGTGGTGCTTCACCAGCGTGTCGTAATCGACCTGGTCCATGAGGATGAACTCCATTCCATTCAGCCTGTTGTACCGTGCCGTCTGAGGCTCGTCATTGAATTGTCCCATGGCTTCTAGCAGTGTCGGCGGCGGCCTGCGTCGCCTTTGACGAACGGGCGAACGCGAGGCGGGGTCACGCTGAGCGGGGTTGCGGCTTCGACCCATAGTACCTAGAAAATGGATGTGAGCTCGCGAAAAATAATATTATGAGGACAGCTTGACTCGACCAGTAGTCACCACCACATAGGTACATGCATATTTAACACATGAAAAGCTCAAAGTGGGATTTTTGTCGAACACGTGGTGGGCAACCGAAATCACTCAATCTAAGTCCAAAATTTGAACAAGCAAATGTACCCACATAAGTCATATCATGAATTAAAACTAATTAACACCATAAAAGCAACGATCCAAAAAGTCCCCAATTTTCGAAATTGGGGTTCCTCCGTCCAAAATGTACCATAAAACTCGAAATTAATGAACAAAATCACAAATTAAGCATACACAAGGTGTTATTAGCATGTATTTATCAATAAAGGAGCAAGAGAAACACCAAATTAGACCTAATCGAAATCCCCAATTTTGAAATCATGGTTCGTAAAAAATTCGAAAATTCATAAATTTCAACGAAATAAGCATGCCCAAAGCGATAATGACGCGTAAAGAACATGGAAAAAGCATATTCATACCATGGAAGTAGCGAATTCGACGAGATTCCCAAATTAAAACGAAATAGGGTAAAAGAAATATCATACCTTGGAGTTTTTAGACGAGATTAGAGAAGAATCGTAAGATGGGGACGGTGGTTCGCCGGATTTTTTTTTTTGGGGGGGGGGGGTGGCGAATTTGGGTTGTGTTGGTGGTGGTTTGAGGTGGCGATGGTGAGGGAGATGAGAGGGAGAAGGAGCGAGCGAAAGAGTGGGAAAAGTGGAGAGAGAGAGAGGAAGAAATGGGGAAAAAGTAGAAGATGGCCTTTGAAAACGCAAACGTCACGACTGTGACGTTCAAGTCATTGGCCATGACGCAAGGTAGCGAGTGCCTCTGGAATACGTCACGGCGGTGACCAAATCGATATAATTTTTTTATAAATATTTTACTTAATATATATAGGTTTTTTAATCCGTAACTGTCACGGCCGTGACGCTTAAGCTTCCGGCCGTGACGAAGGGTAGAGGGTTTCACTGGCGTGTATCACGGCCGTGACGGCTTAAGCCGTTGACCGTGACAATGGGCAGTGAGCTACTAATGCTAAGTCACGACGTGACAGCTTAAGCCGTTGGTCATGACACCAAGCTTTTTTTTTTATAAATATAAACAAAAATACCTGGGTTGGCTCCCAAGAAGCGCTTACTTTACCGTCTTTAGCCGGACGTCTTTTCGTTCGCTCAAGTCTGGAAGTCCAGGTATAGGACTTCCTTTCGCTCACGTCTTCCTTGCCTGCATGATAGTGCTTCAACCTGTGGTCGTTCCCTTTGTCACGGTGTTGAACGGAGTTGACCGTTGATCGCCGGTCAACGGTGGCCGGAGACGAAGCCGACCGAACGACGCATCCAAAGGAACCCCCGGAATTGGACTCGCCGGAGGTTCGCCGGAGACCCACCGGAAAAATTGGTTCGGGTGGCGGCTGGCCGCCAGGCGCGGCGGAGCCAACCGACGTGGCCGCCGAACCCTGGCCGCGTGCGCCAGGCGGGGCTGCCAGGTAGAGGCCTCGTGGCATGAGCTGCCACGACCCTTGGCCGCGTGCGCCAGGCTGGGCGGCCGAGTGCCGCCAAGTGCATAGGGTGTCACGGCCGTGACCATCTTCGCTTCAACTCTCTGGCCAATGTCACGGCCTCTTGCATCACTCGTAACGGCCGTGACGTTTCCCAGTGATACTCTTGCATTCTTCTCGATGTCACGGCCTGGTGCAAGGGGTCTCACGGCCGTGACCATCAGCAGTGTCCTCTAAATCGGCCTCTGGTGGTTGTTAGGGCCAAGTGCATAAGGTGTCACGACCGTGACACCTGACAGTGTTCTTCATCTTTGCGTCGTTTTGCCTCGTTTTCGCTCATTCGCCCGAAACTCGTCCTAAGCTCCTTCAATATAAGAATAAGTGTAAAAATGGCGAATAAACGCATAAAATGATTGCTAGAGCTCTATTATATCCCAATTAGATACTACGATAAACGCATTGAAATACGTTTATCACCATGGCACAGTTTGGGCCAGGTATCAAACCGCCAACCTATCACGAGTTAAGAGTTACAAGTCTAAAGAAGGAGTTGGAGCACATTAATAGACTTCTTAAAAGTCACGTGGAGGAGCAAGCGAAATTCGGATGCATGCTGATGGCCGATGGATGGGATGATACAAAGAACAGAAATTTGATCAATTTTTTGGTCAATACCCCAAAAGGAACCCGCTTTATTGGTCTGTCGATGCATCATCATTCAGACAAACTGGTGAAAAGCTGTTTGAGCGACTTGACAAGTATGTTCAACGCATTGGTGAGAAAGATGTGGTTCAAGTCATCACAGACAGTGCCAGTGCATACAACCTAGCAGGGCAAAAATTGGAAAGAAAATATCCACATTTATTTTGGACTCCATGTGCGGCTCATTGTTTTGATTTGATGATTGAAGACATCCTAAAGATTTCCAATCTGAATAAGACATGGAAAAAGGCCGTGGAACTAACGGGATATATCTACAATAGAAAACCATTGCTGAGTATGATGCGAGAATTCACTGGACATCAGGAGTTGGTTAGGGCGGGAAGAACTCGGTTTGCGACTGCTTTCTTGACTTTGAAGCGTTACCAAAGGTTGAAGGGGCCTTGGAGAAAACTATTTACTTTGGATAAATGGGCCAAGAGTAGCTATGCGAAATATGTTCAAGGTAAATGATGTGCGTCATACATTTTGCAGCCTTCATTTTGGAATCATGTGGTATTTGTCGTTAAAGCAATAGGGCCAATATGAAAGTGCTTCGGTTAGTTGATGGAGAGAAAAAACCTCCCATGGGTTATATTTATGAGGCAATGGACATAGCGAAAGAAACTATAGCGAGTTCATTCAATGACAACAAAGAGCATTATGAAAGAGTCTTTGAGATTATTGATGCCAAATGGAGTTTAGCTTCATAGGCCGCTTCACGCAGCTGGACATTTCTTTATCCAGAGTTTTTCTATGCAAACCCCGAGATAGAAAGAGATGTAGAAGTTATTACTGGGCTGCAAAAGTCGATCGAAAGGTTGGCTCAAAATGCTGATGAAGGAGATAAAATTTATACGATGCTTGCTATTTACAAGGGTGCTTCTGGGCTTTTCGGAACTCCAGTGGCTATAAGGCAGAGATCAAAAGTATCGCCAGGTAACATGGTTTAGTCTTTGCAATTTATTTTTACAAATTATCTTCTAATATTATATAATTTGGGTTTACGTTTACGGAACTGATTGTAGCGGCGTTGGAGTAGTCACGGTGCTTCCTCTCCAACTTTGCAAAAGTTTGCTATAAAAGTGCTTAGTCTCACTTGTAGTTCGAGTGGTTGCGAACGCAATTGGAGTATATCTCAACATGTAAGCGTAGTATATTTATTCTAATTGATCAATTCCATACCATACTTATATTTCTAATGTGAATGTTGTAGGTTCACTCAAAAAAACGAAATAGACTGGCGCAATCACGGTTGAATGATTTGGTGTATGTCAAATACAATAGAGCTTTAAAGCATAGGTATGATGTGCGTGATAAGATCGATTCGATTGCGTTGGATGATATTGATGATTGCAATGAGTGGATGTTGGGTGTACTAGACAACGAAGATGATGATCTTGTTCATGATGGTGATGATTTGACGTGGGGCGATGTTCGACGAGCATCTGGATTCGATGAACCGGCGTATACTTTTAGGTCTGCATCTCATCATCGTTAAGGGGTACGTCAAAGGCGTCTTCATCAAGGGGTATAAAAACAGCATCTTCATCTCAACCTAAGACAACCACTACATCCCGTAGACTCGTCGATGAAGATGAAGAGGAGTTTAATTTTGAGGAGAGTGACGAATACGAGGATGCAGATATTCACGGATCAGATGGGTGTCAAGATGATGGTGATGATGACGATGATGACATGGAAGAAGAAATGAAATAGAGCTAGATGACTCGGACAGCGATTCATGATGCTTATAGTTGCTTGCTTTATGTTCAAATCTATATTTTATTTTATGCAGTAGCTTCGTTGGATATTTATTTTCGAGACATTTAATATGTTGCTGAATCTTAACATATAATTTTTGAATGAATTTTTGTGTTATTATAATTATTATATGTCTCTCCATCAAGAGCCGGTCCAAAACTATCAATCTTGGCTGCGTTGAATGGAATTGCAGCATCGTAGATCCATCTCGCAAAGTTTTGTATTGCGTAATCCCGTTGGGCCTTTCTACTAGCATCAAGTTGCTTTTGGTCCTTGGGCTTGACAACCTCTTTTGATGTATGTGTGATATAGGCATCCATGGGACCGTGTTGCCTAGGCCTTTTACGATGAAAACTTGCCAAAAGAGATGACTCTTCTACTTGATTGCCTGTGTTCTTTTCGTCGATTTCAATATATGCTTCTTCCTCAGCAACATTATCGAAATGCGGTATCGGCTCGGCAGCTTCTTTAGTTTCCTTTTTCTTATTCGTATAGTCTCTCAGCTCCTCTTTCACGTGATCCGGACACCTAGCACAACTGTTGACATTTCGAAGCCACCAACAAGATGTTGCTTATGTCTTGTAATCCCACCTTTCGTGATTTTCTGACAGAAGTTGCATTGCACGTTGTTCTTGTTATGCGGATCGGGTAACGAACCATAATTCCACCCCGGATCCTTTTTGCTAACATTATCCGGCATCCTACGTTAACGAAAAGAATAATCCAAACAACAGTAGAGCCAAAAGTGGATGGTGGATGCGTCTAGGGTTTTGATTTGACAAATAATAATTAATTAAAACCTAAACTAAAATGATTTAAGCCTGTTAACTTCAGGCCCAACTAGCTAGGTTTATCACTCTCTCTCATCCAACGTTCTTATTCTCTACAGCGTCTGCCACGGTGCCATGGCGAATCGCACGCGGCGCGCGCGCCAAGGCAGCGCCCCATTGAAGGGCCACGCCACTGCCAGAAATAGACGCCGAGCTGGCGCCACCGGCGCCATTTGCAATCACGTGCGCCATTTCGCGCCTTTGACAACTATGGCATCGGCCACTAACTGGGGCACAGAAGGTACAAGCTGCAGCCTAATCTTTGAGGATAATCATTGGACTTCGTCGAGCTACCCGACACTTTCCAGGGACTGCGCTACTGCAACATTCTAAGCGGAGTCGTTCGAGGAGCTCTTGAGATGGTAATCATCGTATTTCTTCTTCTTTCAGTAAAACTTTGCTTAGCTCCCTCAAATCTTTCTTGAAATTGGGCACACTGTTGTGTTTTAGGCCTCGAGCTTACTGTTAATGGCTCTTTCTAGGCTGGGCTTCCATTATTTATATAGTTAGTTGTATCTGTTTTTTTATCATCTATATTTCAGGTTTTGATGAAAACTGAGGTAAAATGGCTCCGCGATATGCTCGGCGGAGACGACGTCTACGAGTTGCAAGTGAAGCTCATCAAGCAAGTTCCCGAAGAGTATCCCTATGAAGACGACGACTGAGTCGACTTTCGCGGCTTGTAACAATTTGCCGTCATTCGAATACATCTAACGATATCTTATATAATTTAGAAACGTAGGTGTTCTCCCTCACATGCTGTCACGTGTCCCATAATAATTGATTATTATAAATATAAAAAATATAAACTATATTTAAACTATCCACTATCACATGCTAATTCGACAATAACAATCAACTATCAAACATACAATTTAATATTTTTATCACTATATAGTAATTACAGAGTTAATACCGTGTGTTGCACAGATAAACAACTAGTTGTGTTTTTAAGCTAATGATAGCCAACTTTTGAAAGAGAGAGAGAGGACGGTTGTTGGAAATAAAACATATAAAATTAAACTACAATACATTCTTTTAGCTTTTAGGTGAATTGATCGTTCAACAAGTAATCAGAGGTTAGAGCATCTCCAAGAGTTATGCCGATTCTCAAACCTATTTTACAGTAAACGTCACATCCAACAGTAATTCTTCTCCAACCTCATTCTCAAACCCAAAAGAATATTCTCAGAATATTAATTTCCACTTCAACTTTTATATCATTCAATAACACCCACATATTTTACAAAATTATAAATTAGACCAAACTATTATTTTAAATTTGATTGGAAAAATGTGAAATAAACTAATGATATAAATGATAAAATCATACGCACAAAATCCGGAGAAATAAATATTCATTAGAAAACAATACATGACCTAAAGATACATTGTGACGCAAATAAAAAACATTAGTACAAGCAATAGAGAGACAGTCTTCAAGTCTCGGTATTTGTGTATTCGTCCCACAAATGATCAATCAATGCATTTCTAAGTGCGATGTGATCATCTTTATTCCTAACTTTTTTGTACATATGAAATCTTAAAATCGAGTATTTTCATCTATCGCCATTTCGACTTCCGGCGATGGTGTTTCCATCTCAATTTCAATTGGCGCACTTAGGTCACGCTCATCCTCCACAATCATGTTATGTAAAATAATACTTGAAGTTATTATATCATGTAACACTTCTTTTTTCCAATAACGTACCGTTCCTACTACGATTCCAAAACGTGATTGAAGAATTGCGAATGCACGTTCAACGTCTTTTCTGCAAGATTCTTGTTTCATTGCAAAATATTTTTTCTTCGGACCGCGTGGCTCATGAATTGTTTGGACAATGGTTGACCATTTTGGATATATGCTATCGGCTAAATAATAACCCTTGTTATACTCTTTTCCCTGAAATACATAATGAGCTGGAGGGGCAATACCTTGAGTTAGGTCAGAGAAAAGATGAGATGACTCTAACACATTGATATGATTGTTGGAGCCGGGCAAACCGAAATCATGTCATATCCAAATATCATAATCTGCTACAGCCTCAAGAATAATAGTAGGCTTTCCACTACGACCTGCATATTGCCCGGCCCGCACCGTAGGACAATTTTTCCACCTCCAATGCATGCAATCTAAACTCACTCTGACCGATATAAAGAAGTCTAGATATATCATTAGACGTGGGCCTCCTATAATGCTCACTGAATACCTCAATTACCGCTCGAGAGAATCTTTTCATGCTTTCAATAGCAGTCGACTCTCCAATTTTAACATACTCGTCCGTAGCATTTGCTGGAACACCATATGCCAACATACGAAAGACATCAGTTATTTTTTGCATTGACATAATCCAAGTCGGCCAGCACTATTTGATCGTTGCTGAAAGTACAGATCGTGATCCTTGATTGGGTCCACGAGTCTAAGGAACAAAGAACGAGACCTTCGATATCTTCTACGAAACATGCCAAATTGTACAATGGATTATCTGAAAAATCCCACTCCCGGGCAAGCATCTCCCGGCATTTCTTCGTTTTCTCTACACTTGGATGAATCTGATAAGTTTGTTGAGAGTTCATCATCAGAGAGACCTATTGGAGTGAAGAAAGGCAAATTAAAAAGAAAGATAAACGATGATTCATCATCGATTATCAACTCCATGGATGAAGCAAACAATAAACTTCTTGATGGAGTTGAAAAATACAAACGAACAATTGAAACTCCAATTAGAAATGCAAAACAAGTCCAATGCACTGAAAGAAATTAGGGAAGAAAATAAAATTTTATTTCAAGATGCCAGTTCCATAAAAGATCATGGTGTTCGAGTATATGTTGAAGCTGAAAAGGCACGCATTCTGCAGAAAAGAGCTCAACAAGGCCAACCTTATCCATTTCAAACTGATACATTTGGCCAATTTTTAAACAATCTTAGCGGAAGTGATGGCAATTTGCCGGAGTAACAAGTATTTATTGTTAGTTTCGTTAATTATGACGTATTGTTATTTTCAATACTTGTATGTTATTTATGACGTTTAATTATTATGCTTGCATGCCAATTCGGTAATTTGATTATTTTTCAATGTGCTAAATTTGTAGCCTTTTAAAAATATTATCCATGTATTATAATATAAAAGAATAATATAACTAATAAAATTTAGTTAAAATATTTTTCTGTTGAAAATAAAATTACTAGAATTTAAGGGGTCAATTGGTAAGACATAAAAAGTTTTAAGGTGATGAATAGTAGAAACTCAAATTTGGGTATTGGAGGAGAGAGAAATTGTGAAAAACCTATTTTAGGTTTGGTTTTGGGTATGTGTTGGAGGAGAATTTAGGTATATGTTGTTAGTTAGAGTACTATTGGAGTTGGTCTTAGGGGCCAAAGAAAAATTGAGTAAATAGACTTTACGCTCGCACATTTAGAGGAAACTACATGTCCCATCCCATACTAGATGATAACAAAGAAATCATCATATACATGAGGAGGTGTGTTGAAAATCAGAATATATATGAACTTAAAATATCTAACACCCCCCACCCCCCAAAGCTTAAGCTTTTAAGCGAAATAATTATTCAATAACAGTCAACCATTTCAAAGGAATAACCTACCGTCAAAGCCATTTAAAAAAAAAAAATCAGAGTCTGATGAATCTCCCCACAATCACAGCAGTCAAAGACTGCAATGTCGAAAAAGAACTGAGAAGAAACCCAGGCAAGCGAATAATAGAGAGATACTTCACAATCGCATACATACATACTATTTGCAGCATACGTTTTATAACATCGAACAGAGAGCGCTCGAGAGGCTAGGCGACGGGCGGGCGAAGAACGTGGTCCTGGGACGTGTCGACGGTAGCAGGCGGCAAGAACTGCCACATGGCGACGCCTGGATAGCCGACGAGGGGCACCAACTTGTTAACAACGCCTTGGCTTTGGGGGGCGGCGAATCCTGCTTCTTGTTGTCGGGGGACGTTGTTGTTGTTGTTGGGCTGCGTCTTAAGCTGATGATGATGATGCTCGAGGTTCTCCTTCTCGGCCTTTAGCCTCTGCTTCTCCTCCCTAAGCTCACTTTTCTCAGCCTAATAACAGTCATATCAAGATATTCATCGGTTATAATAATGAGAAAGGAAAATTGCCCATCATCTCCAAAATACGTCATAGTAAAGGAAACGAGCAGTGGGAGCACGAATTTGTTTCTTTTACTATGCCGCTATTTTGAAATTTCGATTTTCTCAGCGAGCCCATATCTCTGTTGGCACTATAGATTGTTCTTCCTAAATCACAATATACAAATGGAAGTAAAGCTATGTTCAGATTCAGACCAGGGATGTCATAAAATCAAAGCTTGTATGAGCAAACTATGTGACAAAATGTTTCAGCTATTTGACATGTCCTTTTTCTATTATCTGTTATCAAACGTGGCATAACTTCTTTTAACAAACTCTTAAACACAAGTTAATCATCAGACATCCAAAAATCAACGTACGAAACTCAGTCAGTACCTTGAGTTCTTTAATTTTATCCTTGAGGTTGGAATTTAGGTCTTTCAGCTTCCAAGCTTCGTCCCTCAGCTGAGTTACAATGCGAAGAGCATCACATAGGATAGCAGATTTATCTGTTTTGGGAGGCTTCCCTGGCTCAAGAAGAGCAGCCAATTCCAAGAACCTAGTTTTGTATGTATAAACAGCGTTAAATTCTAGCAGAACGAAAGAAAGAAACCGTGAAGGAAAAACAGAAAACGCAGAAAAGAAAAATCACTTGTCGTTCAATCGGTCCCTTCTTTGTTTTTCCCTGCATGCTTTGTCGCTCGAAGGAACACAAGCCTCTTTATTCCTAGAGCTGTGAGGAAACAAATTCAATGCTATGATTTATCATTACAGAAAACACAACAATCACCATAGTTAAAATGAGAGGTTCCTCACCGTTTTTTCGAACAAGCTATTTTCGGCACTTCTGGTTGCACAAATGATCCACCAGCTTCGGCACTATCAGGTATAAGCGGAATAATTTTAACAACGAAAAAAAACATCAACACTGCTTTTACTTATGATAATTAGGAGAAATCGAAACAATGCCTGCGGTAAACATAAAGACAGACACCAGAACAAACTACAGATGAGAACTAAGTTCCATTCCATCAAAATAGGGAATTCAATCAAAGGTACAATCACAACGACTCAGTCAAAAAACTGAAGCAACGACTCAATCAAATACCTGAGCAATACTAGATACAACATCAAACAGCGAAGAATTCGCGGATTTTTATATATACAGGAAAACGGTGTAAGCTAATCTAAGAAATTAATCACACAGAAATTAGCCCTAAATTCAAAATCAACAATATTATGCACACAGAGTTAAAGCAATCAACACCGTAATTAAGAAAAAGTGGCATCAATGCACCCAAAAACAAAACCAAAAAAAAAGGCAAAAACAAAAAAGAAAGGCATACAGCAGCGCAGAGGAATTCAATATAAGTAGATGGTCACGCCAAAAAAAAAACTGGCGAATTGAACTACAGAGACAACCACAATTGAGCTAAAAGTTATTTAATTGACCAACCCAGCATTATTTGATCCACTAAACGGTTGAAGCGTCCATGAAAATCCTGTATTTTGATTTAGATGTGTATCATCAAACTCCTGATCGTAAAGCCAGTTCGAATCCTCCTGCGTTGCCATCTCGCGGAATCAGCTGCTTTACGACCGTCGGAAAGTGGAATGGTGCTTTTTTTTTTTTATATAATAATAATTTCATAAAAACTTAAATCTCTTCTATCCTATTTATCTATATCTACACTCTTATTCCATTATGTATAAAATGTCATTAGTCTGTCAATAAATTAAAAATAGGGAGTTACTATTTACCGCCCCTTTTACTTGTTACCGCCCCCTAAAGGGTTGAAAAAAAACATTTATGCCCCTATGTTATTTAAATTAATTTAAAAGGTAAAATATAATAAAAAGTAAGAATTTTATTTAAAATCCTTTACTACGCAACACTTTTCAAATCACACATCCAAATCAAACTAAAAAACAGAGAATTTGCAAATCGAAATGGATCGACGAGGCGGAAAGGGAAAGGGGGTGTTGTCACTATTGGTAAGAAAATTGTCGTAAATTCATTCGTACGTAGATATATTGTCGAAATAGGCTGAAAAACGGTCGATCGGACGCGAAATCGGACTAAAAAGGCACGGCCGGAACGAAATTTCGGCCGGCCAAGTCACGACCGAAACGTGATTTCGGTCGGCCAAGTCCCGACCGAAATCAGATTTCGGTCGCGACAGGTTCGACCGAAATTAGATTTCGGTCGAGACTTGGCCGACCGAAATCATGTTTCGGTTGCCATGGATCCGACCGAAATCGTGTTTCGGTCGGATCTGTCCCAACCGAAACCCGATTTCGGTCAGATCATCGGCGATCGAAAGTCGATTTCGGCCGTGCCTGACAACGACCGAAATCGGATTTCGGTCGTGTCAGTGTCCGACCGAAATTCGATTTCGGTTGAATATTTTTTTTTAAATAATTATCTAATTGCAGGCCAAGGGTGGGAAGTCCCTACTCGGAGGGAGCAGCAGACCCCCCCCGTTGGACGAATCTGGAGAGCGTCATACGAGGGCGCGCGGCGTTGACGTATCCGTTCGTAGGGAACGGGAGCAGGAGAGGCGGCAGCAAGCGGTTGATTCTCATTCCGTATATGCGGATCACGATCCGCATGCGGATGAGGAGGCGCATGCGGATGAGGAGGTGCCCTACAATGCGGCATCGTTTGAGTCATCCGACGACGATGCGATACCGGTCTCCTCACGTAAGTCCCTTATCCATTCATTATAAACTGACTTTCGATGTCGTGTCTTAATATACGTACAACAAATTAAATTTATTTTTGGGGTATTTGTAAAAAATAAAATAGGGAGCAAGCGCTCCAGGGTCGTAGATGACGATTCCTGGAGGGTGCAGGGGCCACATCCAGGTGGTCCAGAAGATGGCGAGGGGATCCCTAGTTACTTGGGGCACATCGCGCCCCGCATCTGGATGGGTGAGGAGGAGAGACCCCTGCTAAAGTGCGAACAGCGTGCGTCAGTGCTTCGGTCGCTTAAGCAGTGGTACTGCCAATTCCTGCCGGAGACGCAGAGCGAGATAGATGGCACGGGGCTTAGCCACCTCCCAGATGCCATGCTGGGACACTTGGACCAGCCTCTTCTGAGCGCTTTTGTGGAGCGTTGGCACCTCGACACGAACATCTTCCACATGCCGTGGGGCGAGATGACGATCATGCTCCACGACGTCGAGCAGATCCTGCGTATCCCTATCGAGGGCAGCACGGTATCGGGCTCACCAGACGCCGACGACCAGCAGATCGCAGCGAGGGAAATTATGGGCGTCAACGCAGACGCGCTGAGGGGATTATGGAGAGGCGGTGCGGTTGCGTGGAAAGACGTGACGCAGAGGATGCGGGAGGGAAATAGGCCGGCAGGGTTCCAGGCAATCGCTTGGCTTTGGATTGTATTGGGGTCGACGCTGTTCGTCGACAAGAGCGGGAACCGGGTGAAGCCCGACATCATGTACGAGTTCTACCGCTCGCTGCCAGATGCCAGTCATTACTCGTGGGGTTCGGCCGCCCTTGCTTACCTCTATCGCCAGCTTGGCCTCGCAAGCCGAGCGGCTTCTAGGGGTTTAGCTGGGTGCATGTCGTTACAACAGGCGTGGATCTACGAGTACTTCCCATGCTTCCGCCCACACCGTCTACCCCAGTATGTGGAGCCTGGCGAGGCACGATCACGCATGTGGTCCGTATCTCAGTACGAGCAGACGGGCCACCGTTTGATTGACATCCGCCGTCAGCTAGACATGATGACTGCGAGCCAGGTATAATAACAAATTATATTCTATATTCACGACGATTATATAAAAATTGCGAACTGTTATCAGGTTGCTTGGTTGCCGTACGGTCCCGATCCAGCGGCGCTGCACCAGAGGACTATTTTCGTGGGCTGGGTTAGATATCGCATCATCGTGGAGCCCTACGCACCCTCGAGGGTGTTGCGCCAGCTGGGGTACGTGCAGCTCATACCGCCGCCGATGAGTATGCCACATAAGGCGGTCATGCCAGCAGACCCATCGTACTATAGGGTGCACTATTCTGCGGATGCGGCAGAGCATGCTTGGCGTCAGTTCCCGTACGCGTACATCCTCAACCTGTCGTACATCACCCGGTCGGCCGCAGAGTACCTTGGTGAGTCCGTTGCCCCGGGTACATGGACTGGTATGAGCGACATTCGCACCCGCGTCTGTTGTCGTCAGTGTCGGGATCCTCTTCGAGCACCATACCCCCGCGCAGCCACTCCGACTACGTACGTAATTTAATGCCATTTGACCTTTTGAAATTTGTATGTTTAATCAATTTTTATATGTATCAATTCTGTGTACAGTGGTACAGCTCGATGTATGCGATTAGCACCGAGATGCTAGGTACGTTGCAGCTCCACGACCAGGAGGAGACGGAGCGCTACAGAGGCAGGCTGGACGACATGAACGAACGCTGGCGCAATGCCCCGTGAGATTGCGTACTATTTTCTTTGTCCATCGTTTGTGTATCGGACCCGGTTTTTTTTTATTTATATTATTTCTATGTGTCGGACACGTATTTTTTTATTTATATTATTTCTATGTATCGGACACGTATTTTTTTTATTTATATTATTTCTATGTATCGGACGCGTATTTTTTTTATTGATTACGTTTAATAAATTTAATAATATAGGAAAAAATAACATAAGAAAATATTAATATTAGAAAATAATAACATAAAAAATATTAATAATAAGAAATAACATTAATATAGGAAAAAATAACATAAAAATATATTAATAATAAGAAATAATATTAATATACGAAATAATAACATAAAAAAATATTAATAATAAGAAATAATATTAATAATATAGGAAATAATAACATAAAAAAATATTAATAATAAGAAATAATATTAATATAGGAAATAATAACATAAAAAAATATTAATATTAGAAAGTAATAACATAAAAAAAGATTAATAATAAGAAATAATATTAATAATATAGGAAATAATATAAAAAAATATTAATAATAAGAAATAATATTAATATAGGAAATAATAACATAAAAAATATTAATATTAGAAAATAATAACATAAAAAAATATTAATAATAAGAAATAATATTAATATAGGAAATAATAACATAAAAAAATATTAATAGTAATACAAAAAATTAATAATAAAAAATAATAACATAAAATAATAATAAAATATTAAAATAATATTAATAATATGACATAATAACATAAAAAAATAATAACATATTAAAACAATATTAATAATATAATTTAATAACATCAAAATAAATAATAATATTATAAAATATTATTTGTAATACAAAATAATAACATTTACAAATAATATTAATAATACAATTTAATAACATCAAAATAAATAATAATATTATAAAATATTATTAATAATTACAATAGAAAATTCTCGCGCATGAGTTGCACCCAGTGTTCGAATCTGTTCTGATATCTAAGTTCCCAACCAGCAAGTCGACGATCACGATATGTGAACCAATACGGATGCCACATAAGGCGGGCATAGGAAAGTCTGGACATAAATTCAGTCTAATATAATGTTGGTACTCGTCTCCAAGGTGCGCTATGACGATAGTTCGATTCGGTCGATCAGCAGTCCGAACGGCACGCAGTGGCAGTATCGTCGTGGAATGCATGTTGATGGTCGATCCATTGCCGTACCCGTAGAGGATAACTACAGCGTTCCAAATTGTCGCCACAGCCCACAAATCGCACGGTGTCAACATCCAGTGGTTTGCCAAGCAAGGCCCCCCGTCCCAGCGTATACGATCCTACTGCAGATCCAATTAATCGCCGTAGTACAATGCCGAGTAACGATCGCAACGGGCCTCGATTTCGTTCGCGATGTTATTCCTTACGGTGACACATTCGTCCTCGCCATTGTATATATGGGAGGCGATAGTGCGAAATCCGCAGTTGGCGTCAGCCACCACATCCTTATAACTAATTATATACGGATGGATGACTGATGTTACGTGGTACTGCAAGCGGCTGTGGATGAAATTGGATTCACCTGTACAAAGCATTTTACCGGTATTAGAAGTGCATAAATATTCGTATGTACTTAGGAGTGAAATATAGTAGTACCTGTCTCCATAGTAGAAGTACGAGATCGCTTCGCAGACGAGATGACGTACGACCCTGGCTGCTACGACCCTGACTGCTACGACTGGTACTGCTGCGCCCTCCGCTCCGTCCCCCCCTTGGAATTGCGTACTCCCAAGCACTACGATCACGTTTCGTCGAGTCTCTTTTCTTTGGCCGACCTTTTACAAATGTCTTCACAACAGGCTCATTCCACTCTTGGGCCTCGGGATAGAGATGTTCGTGAACTACTCGATGGAGGCCTCGCATAACGGCGGGATCGCGACCTTCTACCTCACGCACGAGGTCGTATAAGCGCTCTTGATCAGTAATATCGGGAACTACTCCCTCGCTGATTGTGAGTGTCCTCCAGAAGTCGTGCAAGCATTCTAACGAAACTGGATAGTTGTTGTCCACGCATTGCTGAAGCTCGCAAGCACATGGTAGTTGGTGCATACGTCGTACTACACATCCGCACCTGGAGTAAACCTCATTCGACAACTCTTTGGCCCGCCGCAGCTCATTTGCCATAATTCGTATCGCATGGTGTGAAACTCGGTCTGATAATGTTAGGAATGGAAATCCTGACATCGGAATCTGTCGTTCGACCGGGACTCCTCAACTGTCTGCATGTCAACATTAAAAACTTATTAGATAAGGATATCTGACACGTAATAATAATTAATTTACCTTTCTGATGCGATTCAACTGGTTCACTATCTGCTCGTGCACCTTCACCCATACGGTGTCAAGAGACCCAGTGGCCGAGTTCAACCATCCTTTCAGCTCGCTATGAGCACTCTCCACACGACATGTAGTGGTGTTCCCGAAATGAAGTACATCGTTCGTCCAAGCTCTGGCGAACTTCTCCTTATGCACCAACCACGTCTGCTCAACATAACTAATGATTGCTGAGTCGGCACTCCAACGCACACGCATGTCATTCACTGCCTTCTCGTATCCGTCAACCGTCGGAGCGTCCACAACTGCTTTCCAGGACTTGTGCGTGAAGTGAGCTGCGGTCTTTTTGCTCTTCCCCGCCAACCAATAAACTTTGTTCTCCACATCTTTATAAATATGCCACGTGCACAGCAGATGGTGAGAATGGGGAAATACCATATGTACCGGTCGAAGAAGGCCCAACTCACGATCAGTGACAATCGCCAACGGATGGACACCTGGCCCTAGAATATCCCTGATAGACTGCAACATCCACCCGTAACTTCTCTCCGTCTCGTCCTCCATGACGGCAAACCCGCACAGAAAGTTGTGATTACAGGGAGTCATCCCTATAATCTCAACTAGAGGCATCTTATATCTATTGGTCTTGTACGTCGAGTCAATCCCAATAAAATAAGGATACGCCTCAGCAGTGCGAGTGACTCCAGGTGTGCGAGAAAGACATGTGTCAGCACATTAGACTCCTCGTCTCTCACCGCTTCAACAAAATATCCGGCCTCTGTCGCCTGGTGCATCAACTGGCTCACCACGTCTCGACCCTCAGAATCTTGCTTCTTCAAACGATCTCTGTAATTATATATATGACGGATCATCGCGTTATCTTCTGCGTGTCGAGCCCTTATCGCTGAGAGGATATGTGCTGGTTTCGCTTGGGCAGCAGTCATTTCCTCTATGACCTTCTTTGCCTGGCTGCTTAACCCACTCGTCTGGCGGTGTCCCTCGGGATACTGTATCAAAGGGTGATTGTGTATGGAATTCTCAGGTGCACCCGTACGAATGTACCATTCCCTAATAGATGGATCCTGCTGGGCTATGACTACAAATGGGCACCTGCACTTATTAGACTTCGACATCCTCTCCAATTCATCTTCATTGCCTCTATAAGGTTCTCCGCGAGAACATCTAATCAATTTTTTTGTTCCTGCCTTCTTGTGCGACGAAATTATCACCTCGAAACCAAGACCTATAGCGACGCCTTTCGCCCAGTTAATGGCTTCCACGTCGATCGGAAAGCGTCCTCCTTCGCAGAAATGCTAACTGTAGTTTATCCCATCACCCGTGGAATCCTCCGGGACAATCTCCGAGTCTGACAAAAAAAAAAATTAAACAACCGAAATCAAATTTCGGTCCCTCTAAGAGGCGACCGAAACGAGATTTCGGACACCTCTGTCGTAGCAGAAACCGGATCTCGGCCGCGACAGTCATAGCCGAATCCAAATTTCGGCTACGACAGTCGCGGCCGAACTAGAATTTCGGTCGCCCTCTTGAGCGACCGAAATTTATTTTCGGTCATCACAAGGGTTGACCGAAATTGTTGTTCGGTCACCCATTGTGTTGACCGAAATTATGTTTCGGTCGGGCCGAAATTTTCGCTCGAATCCGACCGTTTTTCGAGAATTCACGTCTATAAAAACGAAATTTACGAGAATTTGCTTACCATACGTGCCAATAGACGCTTTCTTTTGACTTTTCCATTTCCCAAATAGACGATTCATTGCGATTTGAACGTTTTTTTTTGTTTTGTTTGAGTCTGATTTGAATGTTTAATTGCTATATGAAATTATTTGTCTGGAAAAGGAGTTTAAATAAAAAATTTAATTCAAAAGGGCAATTTTGTCTTTTTTCAGCCCTTTAGGGGGCGGTGACTAGGAAAAAGGGGGCGGTGAATAGCAATTCAGTTAAAAATACTACTAAATAGTTTAAAATCACCAACTAGATGGTATTTTTATATCTCAATTTTGTCCTATTTAGTTAATTTTTCAAAAATTAATATACATGTATTATATAGCCTACGCATTTGAGTGTGCAAATAAACTAGAATTTATGGTGATAGGTGAGTATAAACTGCCATTTAGTCTGTCAAATAGTTAGTTTCTTTTTTTACAATTTTAATCTTAATAAGTTAATTTATTACAGTTAATTCTTAATTTACATTTTTTATTTGTTAAATAATTTAATTATTTATATAAAAATATAAAATAACTTATATATTTGCACATAGTATGTGCTATACTAGTACAAAGAAGCCACGTGTCTAAAAAGTGTCGATTGGTCTGTCAAATAGTTGTTGCAATTTTACATTTAATATTTTAGTTTATTATAATTTCTTAGTTTAAAGCTTTATTTTTAAGTGAAAAAATATACTTGATGCATGGACATACATAGGATGTGCTAAACAACTTAGTTCTTATATAAAAGAGTCTACAATAAAAACGGTCAAAATTTGTTTGTCAAGTTGATATACTTAATAGTAGTTGGCTTAATTATTTTTTAGTACCATAAGTTAGGGGGGTCGCGTTATAGGGACCGTTATCTTCTGGTTGGCAAAATAGGGAGTGTAACTTTTAAAAAAATGGCAATTGACGGACACTATATGGTCCGACCCTGTATTATAACCCAAAACCGCTTGTGTGGCAGCCGATCCGCTGACGTGTTTGCGTAGTCACTTAAACAGATTAGCGACGGATTTTCCGTCGCTAAATGGCAAAAAAAATAAAATAAAATAAAAACACCTCCGATTTGGGGCTCTTCGATTTTCCACTACCTCGGAATGACCGACACACACTGCACGGACAAAAGCAGCAGCAGCGGCGGCGAGCAATTTATCAGTAGGGGTTTCACCGAGAGCGAGAGCGGCGGCAACAGAAGCAGCAGCGGCGGAGATTCAGCCGTCGTCGCCCTAAATCAAAACCTCCGAGAAGCAGCTCGGCTGATCAAGTCATTGGAGGGGAAGCTCAGCTCCGCCCGGGGCTGCTCCTCCGTCCTCGACGGCGTGGGTTTCTCCGGCGGAAGCCCTAAGGATTTCGTCCTTGTTTTGCAGTACTGTATCAGTATGAGATCTGTGAAAAGCTCAAGTTCATATGCGAAATGGACTCTGCTAACTATTTTTTATTTTTTTTTATTTTTCCAGGTTAGCGACGGAATTTCCGTCGCTAAATCCGTCACGAAAATACTTCATTTTTTTTTCAGTTCAGCGACGGAATTTCCGTCCCTAAAATCCGTCGCTAATTTTTTAAGAACACACGTCAGCGGGTCGTATTCCACGTCGGCGGGTTTGGGTCAAAATACCGGGTCGGGGCGTATACTGTCCTGAAAATGCCGTCTTTTCGAAACTTAAAGTCCCTATACTGCAAAACCTCAAAATACTGGTCCCTATAACGCAAACCCCCCTAACATACGGGACAAAAAAAATAATTAAGCCATAGTAGTTTTACCCATTATCTTTTTATTTTATTAAGATTTTATCGTTAAATTAAAATTTTACTGAATAACTTAATTAGTAATCTAAATGTTCAAATATAAACTAAATATATTTGCGCAATAAAGGTGTGCTAAACAAACTAGTCTATACTGTTTACTAAGGGGGTGTTTGTTTCCGGTGATCCAAGATCACTCTCACATACCGCAATTCACCGTGATGTGGATCAATTACATGTTTATTTTGGGGTTATATTTCATTTTGCATATCAATGTGATATTAGAATATTGTGTTTGTCTAATTACGATGATGTATGGGATGATATTACGTAAATGTCATATTTAACCCTGCGAATACTATATTGATAATGTGGATTAATATATATATATATATATATATATATATATGTTTACATAATAATGATTATTATTGTAATACCGAGTTTAAATTCTTTTTTAAAATTGTTTTTTGTAGTTATTCAATAATTATTTATTATTGCATAAATGTCATATTTAACCCTGTAATTGTGTTAATTCTTTTTGCAGTACCATCTCGTTTGCCTTTTATTAGGCTTGCTTAGGTTCGACGACTTGGTAGATGTTGCTTAATAAAGCGTTATATGAATGTGAAATTTTATTGTAAGTTATATATGTGACTTGATTTGTTACAAAGTCTCTTAGTCTTTCGGGGGGTTTGGTATTTCTTGTGGATCTTCTTAAATTTGTAAGTTGTATTGGTGGTCCAAAACTATCTCCCCTGTTATTGATTCTACTGGTTCATGAGTTTCTTCTTCATGTTGAGAAGTTATTGATATATTTTCTTCTAGGAGTTGTTCAGGTAGAGCTATTTGTATGTTTTCGTAGTTTTCAGATCTATTCTTGGTATAAAATGGTTTATCTTCCATAAATACAAAGTTTCTGGAAATATAGAATTTTCTAGATTGGTGGTCATAACACTTGTAACCCTTGTTCTTAGAGGAATATCCAATGAAAATCATTTTAATTGGATATGGTTCTAATTTGTCTTGTCTTTTTCGTAGATGTTCTAGGTTAAGTTTTCGTTTTAATAATATCACGAGTGGGCTTTTGTTTTTCGGTTGTACACTGGGGAGTCTGTTGATCAGATATGTAGCAGTGAGTACTGCATCTGACTAGTACACCTTAGGTACGTTATTTTGAAATAGTAGACCTCGAGTGACTTCTAGGAGGTGTCGGTTTTTCCTTGCGGATACTTCGTTTGGTTCAGGAGTATTTACGCAAGTGGTTTGGTGTATAATTCCTTTTTCTCTGAACATATCTAAGAAGTTTGTTGATGTATTCTGTGCCAATATCTGAATGGAGTATTATAATTTTTGCGTTATATTGATTTTTAATTAGATTTGAAAAATCTTGAAATTTCGAAAAAACTTCGGATTTGTTTCTTAATAAGTAAATCCACGTTATGCAAAAAAGTCATCAATAAAAAGTGACGAAGTATCAAAACCCTTCATATGAACCAACGGGAGCAGGGCCCCAGACATCGGAATGAATTAAATCAAAAATATTTGAGCTTTATTCGTAGAAAGCGAGAAAGGAAGTTTTGTTTGCTTTGACAGTTGGCAAACATCACAATTACTAGAATTTATAATCGACAAAGGAAATAACTTGATAATGTCTTGTCAGGGATGTCTTGGTGAAGAATATTGTTGGCAGAAGGCTGATAGAAGCTTGACACTTTTGGTTGAGATTCTATTGTATATAAGCCGTTTTTTAGTTCTCCTTACCAATCATGTTCCCTGTCCTCCGATCCTGAAAGATCACTTTGGTTGGTGAGAAGATTACATTACAATTTAATTCTTGAGTTATTTGTTTGACGGACAGAAAGTTTGAGGTAAGATTAGGTAAGTAGAAGACATTTGGAATTTCTTTTGAGAAAATTTTAGTAGTCCCAATTCCTTTGATCATAACTTTATTTACATTAGCAACAGTTACATATTGGTTGTTATTTGAGATTTTTAGTTTGTTGATATTTTTAGGACTATGCGGCATGTGGTCGGCTGCACCAGAATCAACTATCCAATAATCTTATAATTATTATTTAAGCGATTTGTTTTAAAATTTTGAGGAGTGAATAGTTTCATACCTTCCGTGTTTACCTGGTTGGCGTAAATGATGTGATAGCTGGGCCGATGAGGGCAGGGAGTGATCGTCGGTGCCAGAGAGGTGCACGACAGGAGTGGCTCATGGCAGGCTTCAAGGCGAAGGGGTACATGAACGAATAGATCCGACACCCGAATGAGAGGGGATCCTGAGAATGGCAACGTATGGACGTGTCAGTCTAAGAATCGTATAAGAGAATTGATAGTACACTCATATTACTGATAAACGTATTTTAATACGTTTATTGTTATGTTTATTTGGGTTATAATAGGAAACTTTTGATCATTCCATGCATTTATTGGCTCTATTTACACTCATTTAAATATTGTAGGACCTTCGAATGATTATCGAGAAAAGAGGAACGAAAACGAGGCGAAAACGACGCGAAAACGGCAAAGTTTGAAGCTGCCAGTAATAAGTCACGGCCGTGAACGATCTTGCAAGAGGCCGTGAACGAGGGCAGTAAGCTCAAGGAGAAAAAGTTCCAACAGTCACGGCCGTGAATCACCTTGCACAAGGCCGTGAACGTGGGCAGTGAGCTCAAGATCCAGTGTCGCGGCCGTGAACGCTCATGTAAGAAGCCGTGAACGTAGACAGAGAGTTTTGAGGAACGTGTCACGGCCGTGAAATACTCGTGTCAAAGGCCGTGACTCGCGGCATAGACTAAGCAACCGCTATGCTATTCACTGTCACGGCCGTGAACCTATATGCAAGAGGCCGTGACCCTCTCCAGAGAGTCAATATTTAGGGTTTAAGCCGCCGTCACGGCCGTGAAGATCGGTGCACGAGGCCGTGACTCGTGCCAGGAAGTCAAGAAATAGGGTTTTTAGCCGCCTTCATGGCCGTGAAGGCCCGTTAAGAGGCCGTGAACATGCCTAATTTCAGGGTTTTAGCCCATTTTCGAAGCATAAAAGGAGAGCTTTCCTTAGAACTGAAGAAAAACTTGATAGAGACGAAAATTGAGAGAAAAGGAAGGAGGAAGAACACTAGAAGCAACCTTGTGATTCGGAGACGCTGAAGGGACGATCCAACAACGTAGTCACGCCCAGTCGATCGAGGAACGAGAGCTCCACCTCAGAAACGCCATACTACTTCTTAGGGAGGTTTTATGAGTTCTTTATCTTCGTTTCCTTTGAATCTCGTTGTTGTTATGCTTAATATGAGTAGCTAACCCTCTTGTGTGTTTGGGAATAGATGAACGTTGGGTTATGTTGTAGTTAAGGCGTGGGATAATCGTGAACACGTGTATTCGACTATTTATCGTTCTATGATGTTGTTTCTTCGTATCAATATGTCTATGTGTTGGTATGCATGTGTGGTATATCGTTTAGGGCGACAGCTAAATAACGATTAGGTCATTCGTAGACGTTAGGATTCGAGTATAGGGCGACAGCAAATACTCGTTCCTCGCCGTCTAGTAATCGCTAAATTTAGATCCCCACGAACGTTTAGGGCGACAGCAAATCCGTGAGTGGGTAGGAAATTACTGCGATTTAGTCGATAATCACGTAGGAGCGATATTCCGTAAACCTTAGCCAACAAAACTCAGCGGGATTCGAATCCCGGAGACATATTTGTCATCTTAAGTCACTCTTATTACTTCTAGTTGTGTTCCTTAGTCTTTCGATCCTTTAAGTTGCTCTGTTAAGTTAGTTCGTAATATAAACAAATCCTGTTATTTTATTTAGGTTAAATATCGAGTCGATAGGTTAATACTAGTACTCAATTTATTCCTCGTGTTCGATACTCGGATATTCGCTATAGCTATATTACAAACGATAGGTACACTGCCTATCGCGCGTGATTCTAGTTATAATATATTCATTTTTATTACTTGACGTACTCGCACGATCTTTTAATTTAAATATACACACACGCGATCAAGTTTTTGGCGCCGTTGCCGGGGAATTAGGAACACCCTAGTTCGGTAATTTAGCTATTTTTCCAGTTTTTGGTTAATTGCGTTTTTTTGTTTCTACATCATTATTAGTCTCATTACCTTTTCAACGTATTTGTCTAGTTCTTCGCTAAGTTTCGTTTTCACTCATTGAAGGTACTGTTTGACGGTGGATGACCCGAAGCCACCCATCGGGTCCAATTGTTGAAGGTGATCCAGATTTCGAGCGGAAATTGCGAAGGCAACTCAGATACAATTCAGAAGGCACGGCTAGTAACTATCAAGAAGCGTTAGTAAGCTACTCAGAGGACAACTCTCAGGAGTCGGCAGAGAATTCTCGAACAGAGGCATCTGTAGACGGTCGAGAGACAGAAGTCGAGATGGCTGAACGCAGAGTACCGGTCCACCAGGACCAAGAAGAGGAACAATCTCTACAAGACCTACTCAAGAGTGCCTCCCTCGGCGGAACTGAATCGGCAATCGTTATTCCGCCGATCGAGAACAACAATTTCGAGCTGAAGCACGCCTGGCTTCAGATGATCTTTCAGACGGCCCAGTTTGAAGGAAATCCTGATGATGATCCGTACTCCCACCTGAAGGCTTTTCTTACAGTAACAGACACCATTAAGATTAATGGGGTCCCGAGTGATGCTATCAAACTAATGTTGTTTCCATTCTCACTCAAGTACAGGGCGAAGGATTGGTTGGAGATGTTACCGCCCAGATCGATCACTACGTGGGAAGAACTACGAGCAGCATTCATCGGCCATTACTTCCCACTGTCAAAGGTATTAAGGTTGAAGACGGAGATTTCCCTTTTTCACCAGAAGGATTCAGAGAATCTTTACGAAGTGTGGGAGAGGTACAAATCGTTGTTGAAGAAATGTCCACAACACGGGATGTCGAAGGCCGCTATGATCAACCGATTTCATGAGGGCCTCAATGATCAAACAGTTCATATGTTAGACGGAGCCGCGGGAGGAGGGCTCGTAAAGCTCAATGCTACAGACGCTTGGAACCTAATCGAAGACTACTCGAGGAACAGTTTCATGAGAGGCAATACGAGGATTAAGACTCCAGGAGTGTTTGGGGTGAGCGAGGAGACTGCTACACATGCCAAGATTGAGGCGTTGCAACAGCAGATTGCAACTACCAATTCCCAGCTCCAGACAGTGATCAACACACTACTCCCAAAGGCCGGGCAAACACAACCAATACATGCCGTGATGACAAGCCCATCGCCTCAGAAGCCATATACACCACAATGCGAGATTTGTGGTGCAGCTCATGAGACCTCGGAGTGCCAAGTCGGACAATCACTGGAACACGTGGACTATATGGGGAATTACCAAGGCCAGCGAAGTTTTCAACCTCGCGCGCATCCAAATCTATCATATGGGAACCAAAACCACAACGCCCAAGGACAACCGGGATTCCAACCTAGATCTTCTAGTTTCCAAGGAGGAACATCACGTCCGTATCAGAATACATCTGCAGGGTCGGGGTCCGACGACATTAGGGAAATGAAGGATATGATGAAGACGCTCATCACCAATTTCAGCAACACCACACAAGCCCACGAGAGTCGGATGAATAAGATGGAGGAGTACATAGAAGTACGTGCCCAGAATACCGACGCTTCTATCAAGAAATTGGAGCAACAAGTGGGCCAAATGGCGAAGCAGTTGGCTGAGCGAACTCAGGGATCACTCCCAAGTTATACCGAACCAAATCCTAAGGAGTATTGCAAGGCGGTCACCCTGAGAAACGGAAGAGAGTTGCAAGAGATACCTCCCAAGAAGAAATCAAATGATAAAGCTGAGGTCGAGGTCCACGACGAGCCAGAAATGGAGATGGGCAAAGGCAGCAATGTTGAGAAAGCTGAAGCTGAAAAGGAAAACGCCGAAGCTGAGAAGGAGAAGGTCGAGCCTGAGAAAGAAAAGGCAAAGGAGATCGAGCGGCCACCGGTGAAGCCATACCAGCCAAAAATTCCTTACCCAGCCCGACTAAAGAAGGATAAAGACGAGGCACAATTTGGTAAATTTATGAGTATGTGTAAGGAATTGCATATTAACCTACCTTTTGTTGAAGCTATTACGCAGATGCCTAGCTTCGCCAAGTTCTTGAAGGACCTACTAACGAACAGAAGGAAGCTCGAACATGTCTCCACCGTATGCCTGCGAGGAGAGTGCTCGGCGATACTCCAAAGCAAGATCCCTAAGAAGCTTAAGGACCCAGGGAGTTTTACTATTCCCTGTCTTATAGGAGACTTAGTTGTTGAGCGTGCGTTAGCTGACCTAGGTGCTAGCATTAATTTAATGCCATATTCAATGTTTAAGCGCTTAGGATTAGGTGAGCCATGACCCACTAGGATGAGCTTGCAGTTAGCCGATAGATCGTTGAAGTATCCTCGAGGTGTTATCGAGGACGTTCTAGTTAAAGTGGATAAGTTCGTAATTCCTGCTGATTTCGTTATTTTAGACATGGAGGAGGATGATAATGTCCCGTTGATATTAGGCAGACCGTTCCTAGCCACAGGAGAAACCATGATAGACGTTAGGAATGGTACATTGACGTTGACAGTAGATGGAGAAAAGGTTACATTTAGTATGGCAGATTCGATGAAAAAGAGTAATGAGCAAGACGATAAATGCTATTTTTTAGACGTGTTTGAGCACGATTTTCTCTTTTCTGTGCAAGGTCTGTCACAGGTCGGCGAGCAGGACATGCATGCACTTATGGCAATCGACGAGTGTGGGGAGGAGGTCGACGAGCCTATCATAGCCATCGACGAGAGCAGCGAAGAGGACAAAGAAAAGAGCTCTGTTGAGGAGCCACCGGTCCTAGAGTTGAAGCCGCTGCCCGACCACCTCGAGTACGCGTTCCTTAGCAGCAATGGAGGGCTACCAGTCATCATCTCGTCGAGCCTAGACAACGGACAGAAGGGCCAGCTCTTGGATGTGTTGAAAGCACACAAGAAGGCCTTGGCGTGGAAAATATCTGACATAAGGGGTATCAGCCCGAGCTACTGCACGCATAAGATCCTCATGGAGGACGATTTCAAGCCGGTCGCTCAACGCCAAAGGCGGCTCAACCCCAATATGAAGGACGTGGTAAAGAAGGAAGTGATCAAACTGCTAGACGCAGGGATGATCTATCCCATTTCAGACAGCATGGGTCAGCCCGGTCCAAGTAGTCCCAAAGAAGGGAGGCATGACGGTCGTCACCAATGACAAGAACGAGCTGATTCCGACGAGGACGGTGACTGGATGGCGCGTCTGCATCGACTACAGGAAGTTGAACGATGCAACTAGAAAGGATCATTTTCCTTTACCATTTATTGACCAGATGTTAGAAAAACTCGCCGGTCACTCATTTTACTGTTTCCTAGATGGTTTGTCAGGTTATCTACAGATCCCCATAGCACCCGAGGACCAGGAAAAGACCACGTTCACTTGTCCGTTCGGAACGTTCGCGTACCGAAGGATGCCATTTGGCTTATGCAATGCCCCAGCCACCTTCCAGCGATGCATGATGGCCATATTCGACGAACTGGTAGGTGAGGTAATGGAGGTATTTATGGACGACGTTTCTGTGTTCGGTTCCTCGTTTGATGCATGTTTGTCAAATCTGAAACTCGTACTCGCACGATGCGAGGAAACAAACTTGGCACTTAATTGGGAAAAGTGCCGCTTCATGGTTCGAGAGGGTATAGTTCTCGGTCATAAGATCTCCTCTAAGGGAATCGAAGTGGACCGAGCTAAGTTAGAGACGATAGAAAAATTGCCCGTTCCCTCGAACGTGAGGTCCATTAGGAGCTTTCTAGGACATGCGGGGTTTTATCGTAGGTTTATTAAAGATTTTTCTAAGATCGCAAGACCCATGTCTAGGTTGCTAGAAAAAGATGCCCCGTTTGATTTTAATGACGAGTGCTTGCATGCTTTCAATTTGCTTAAGGAGCGACTTATCGCAGCACCTATTATGGTCGCCCCTGACTGGGGGCTGCCCTTTGAACTAATGTGCGATGCTAGTGACTATGCAGTTGGAGCCGTGTTAGGCCAGTGTAAGGACAACCATTTCAGGCCGATCTACTATGCGAGTAAGACATTAGACGCAGCCCAAGCCAATTATACGACCACCGAAAAGGAGCTGTTGGCTGTCGTGTTTGCTTTCGACAAGTTCAGGTCATATCTTATCCTATCCAAAGTTATCGTTTTTACTGACCATTCTGCTCTTAAGTACTTGTTAGCAAAGCCCGATGCCAAGCCACAGCTAATCAGATGGATCCTACTACTGCAAGAATTCGATATTGAGATTCGGGATAAGAAGGGTGCGGAGAACCTAGCGGCGGATCACCTCTCTCGACTGGAGGAGTCCGAAATATACCACAAGGACGGAAGGCCGATACAAGATAGGTTCCCAGACGAGCATCTTTACTCAATACAGGTGGTAAGTGACGTCACTCCCTGGTTTGCAGATTACGCTAACTATCTTGTTGCGAGGGTCCTACCAAAGGAGTATACCAGTCAGCAAAAGAAGAAATTCTTTTCTGACTTGAGATACTACTTTTGGGAAGACCCATATCTTTTCAGGCGATGTGCAGACCAGGTGATACGACGATGCGTTGCGGTTCCAGAAACGACATAGATCCTAAGGCACTGCCACAATGGACCGACCGGAGGGCACTACGCAGCCAACAGAACCGCTCAGAAGGTGTTGGAAAGCGGATTCTACTGGCCCACGATATTCAAGGACGCCCAAAGGTACGTTGACACTTGTGATCAGTGTCAGCGCGCAGGTACTCTCTCGAAACGAGACGAAATGCCCCAGAACTTCATCCTAATTTGTGAAATTTTCGACGTTTGGGGTATAGATTTTATGGGACCATTCCCTAGCTCGTACAATAATAAGTACATCCTAGTTGCGGTCGATTATGTGTCTAAATGGGCCGAGGCGCAAGCCTTACCCACGAACGACGCTAGGGTAGTCGTTAGATTTCTTCGAGCATTGTTTTCACGTTTTGGGGCGCCTAGGTGCATTATTAGTGATAGGGGTACACATTTCTGTAACACCCAGTTTGCACGCACGTTAGAACGTTATGGTGTTAGACACAGCCTATCCACCCCATACCACCCCCAAGCTAGTGGTCAAGTAGAAGTAGTGAACCGTGAGTTGAAGCGCATTCTAGAGAAAACTATAAATGGGAATCGACGGGAATGGCGAATAAGCTTAACGACGCACTTTGGGCGTATAGGACTGCATATAAGACGCCAATAGGCACTACCCCATATCGACTAGTTTACGGAAAGGCATGTCACCTTCCTGTTGAACTAGAACATAAAGCCTACTGGGCGATAAAGTCCCTAAACCTCGATTTGGTGCAAGCCGGTGAAAAACGTAAGCTCCAGATCAATGAGGTTGATGAATGGCGTTTGTCGGCATACGACAATGCAAAAATGTATAAGGAGCGCTCAAAAGCGTATCACGATAAGAAGATCAAGCAACATAGAGAATTTCAAGAGGGGGATCAAGTCCTCCTTTTCAATTCTCGTCTTAGACTTTTTCCCGGAAAGCTAAGATCTCGTTGGTCTGGACCTTTTACAGTTACTCGTGTTTTTCCCTATGGTACTGTCGAAATTTCAAATGTTGAGCAGGGAAATTTCAAGGTTAATGGCCATCGACTGAAACATTACTACGGAGGAGGAGCTGACACAGGAACAAAGGAGGTCATGTACCTCGATTTCAAGCTATCATAGAACGAAAAAGGGTACGTCCGGCTCACGACGTTAAAGAAGCGCTTCTTGGGAGGCAACCCAGGTATTTTTATTTATGTTTTAAGCATTATAAATTAAAAATAAAAAATAAAATAAAATAAATATATATATATATAATATATTAATTAATAATCTAAAACTTATATAAATTAAATTAAATAAAACAACAATAATAATAATAACAGTAATATTTTAATTAATAATAAGTTTATTACAAACATTGAAGATGGGTACAACGCAGAGTCTAGAGACGAGATAGGAACGATAGTTTTACTTCATAAACGATGGTTACAATACCATTACAACGTGTGAAAGACCAACACAAAAGCAAATTAAAACAGCGAATAACACAAAAGACAGAACAATAGTTTATTTTGCTTCATAAGGGCGGGTTACACACAAGGCACCTTGTGATAACCCAACACACGAAAGCAAGTAAAACTCCAAACAAGCCCAAAAGAAGAGCAAGGTAGAGTGATACCATATCTAAATTACGACGAACCCTTGCATACTCTTCACTCTCATCCTCACGACCTTGCTGCTGTCCCCAATTCATAGTGGCTATATAACTCTTTCGAAAATAAGATTGTTAAAGACGTGGGTTTATGGTAGATGATGCTATTGTGTTGTTTTACCACTGTCTATTTATAGGCATGAACGGTACAAAAATATCATTATCATACCCGGCAATCCATTAAATGATACAGACGAATTTTTGACTTGGAAGATTTGACGCCGCGTGAGAAAGTGATTTTTCTCTTGTCGATTACAAGATTTTTCTTCGCGCAAATCGTTCTCGAAGAAAATTCGTTGATTGCGTGTCAATCATAGTTACAATATATATTAAATAATAATAACTAAAAAAAAATTTGAAAAGAAAAAAAAAAGCAAGTCACGGCCAATGACTCACAAGTCACGGCCGCGACTTGGCACGCCAACACGCGCTACCCTTCTTCACGGCCTTTTGCTCAAGCACCCACGGCCGTGAATTGTAGTGACACAACACATTTCGCGCACTGTCTCAAGTCACGGCCAGAGGGTAAACAGTCACGGTCGTGACTCCTTAAAAAAAAAAAGTCACGGCCAATTATTCGTTAGTCACGGCCGCGACTAGGTCCAACCATTGCCACTGCCTACATTCACGGTCATGTGCTTAGCCACTCGTGGCCGTGAACGACGAATTACGCATACACTGCCAGTACTCACGGCTGGTGGATACGTATTCACGGCCGTGACTCGGACGGGTTATATAAAAAAAAGAAAAAAGAAAAAGAGAGAATAAAAAATAATAATAAATAAATAAATAAAAAATATAAAAAAAAGGGAAAATAAAAATAGGTTGTCACGGCCCGTGTCTCAGGTGTCACGGCCGTGACACTGGCGGGCTAAACTCACTGTCCTCAGTCACGGCCCATGACCCATGATTCACGGCCGTGACTCGAAGAATGAGACCTTCTCTGCTCGTCTTCACGGCCTTCGTATGATTATTCACGGCCGTGAATGCTTCGATTTTCACACATTAAAACCCATTTTTATCACTCCATTCGTCTTCTTCACACTAAACAACGACCCAAATCAAAAATCTCATCTCTTTCACTCCAAAATCATCGCATTTCGGACCAGTTCAGACGCTCGAATTCCCAACGAGCACGCACAAAACGATTTACCTCCGTTTCAACGCAACTAAATCGACGAGGTATGATTTTTTTTCTCCAAATTAATATTTTGCGAATGCGGGTATTTTTCGACGATTGGGACCGAGTTTTGTGTTTACATTGCTCTTTCATGGATCGATTATTGCTTTAAACATGATGGGTTAGATCAATTTCTTGATTTCGTCCGTTAATTTCCATGATTGGCACTATGAACCCTAATTTTCGAAATTTGGGGCTTTTACAATTTGGGTCAAATATGGTGTTTGCATTGCTCTTTATGGTTAAATATATGCTATGAATGCCTTGGGTTCGAGTAATTTCTTGATTCCGTCCAATAATTTTCATTTGGGAATGATAAACCATAATTTTACAAATTGGGGAATTTTGGAATTTGGAACGGAATTGATTGCGTTTAATGGTTTACTTAGCGTTGATTCATCGTTTGAAGTTGCAGATTGTGCTTGGTTAATCGATTATTGCGATTTGAATGAGTATTTTAGTTGGTCTATTATGTGTTCGACAAAATGCCGCTTTGAATGTTCATATGTTCTTGCTTTAGAATTGTCAATTTTGTCGCTACGTTGGTCGAGTCGAGCTGTGTTGATTATCTTTTTCTCGCCAACTAACATTTGGACTTCTAGGTACTATGGGTCGAAGCCGCTCATCTGCATCAATGAGTCGTCAACGTCGAGGCCCAAGCACGAGCCGCACACCGTCACTGCTAGAGTCTATGGGGCAGTTTGACGATGAGACACACCAGGCCCGTTACAACAGGCTAAAGAACACGGAGTTCATCCCGACCGACCAAATTGACCACGACACGCTGGAAAAGTACAACATTGACCAGCAGGTGGCCGGCTACCTGTCACTGAGTGGGTGGCGAGATTTCTTCCACATCGACGAGCCGGGATATAAGGAGCTGACACTGGAGTTCCTGTCCACCTTCGCCCACGAAGAATTTGGCCGTAACAAGATCACATTCCGGGCGTTTAACACGGAGGAGGTGGTTACTATTAAAGACTTCTGCCGTGCAATTGGAACACCGGAGCTACCTTACGGGCACCAAGGACTACAAGACTTATACTACAAGAATTATCTGGAAAACCCGGACGTCCGACAGGCCGGTTGGGCGGAGATTACGAGACCCGGCAAGCCCCCCTTCAGCGTCAAAACGTCGAAGGCCTCGTCGCTCAGGAGCCCCGGCCTGCGATATATCCACCGGCTCCTGACGACTTCGCTCACACCTAGGGGCGATTCACACGGCGCGATAGGCCTTCGCGACCTCTTCTATTTACTCAAGATGCAGCGCGGGGAACACGTACACCTAGGAATGGCCCTGAAGCACGCCTTCGCGGCACAGGCCGACGTTCGTAGCCACGGGAAGATCGTAGTAGCGCCATTTGTTACTAGGATCATCAAAGGCCTTAACCTATGGCCAGAAAATCCACCGGAGATGGAGATTGTGGGCGGGCGTAATCCGGTCGACGAGGATATGATGGTGAAGATGAAGATGTTGATCAAGGCGCCCACCTGGTCTCGCTCGAACAAGGTTTACGTCTGGCACGAGGTCTACCATGGGCAGACAGACCTGGGCGACGCATACCCAGAGCCACTACAAATTGAGGGCATGGGGCCATTCCCAGTTCACCCAGACACTGCCGGCACTTCCCATTCCTCTGGTTATCACGAGGGCGAATCATCAGGGGTTGCTCGTTTTGCCTCAGTCGCCGACCTTCACACACTGCGTGAGGACATGCTACGCTACAACGAGGAGGCCATTCGACGCGATGAGGAGACACGACGGCGCCAGGAAGAGTATGAGCGTCGAAACGAGGAAGCCCACCGACGCTACCGCGAAGAGCAACAGCGATATGAGCAGGCCCTTAAAGCCATGAACGACGCGGTCAGGCGATCACAGGAGTCGCTGGCGTTCCTTCGCCCTCGGCAGCCCTCACCACCACCACCTTAGTTCCGACTTCAGTTGGGATTTTTCTTTTGTAAAACACTTTGTGTGTTTGGTTTAGTCATCACGACACTTTTGATGATTATGACTCGTTTTTGCTATTACTTTTTATTTCCATCGTACGTTTAATTTTCTTATTAAGTGCTTACAGGAAACGTGACACGAATTCAGACTACGACCCAAAATATTCACAATCAGTGAAGCAACCATGTTCAAACTACATCAAATGATAGAGGCAGGGCCACGCCAATTTTTCAGGGGAGTCACGTTCTTTTCAACTTCTTTTACCTACCTGTTATTTCTTTTACACGTTGAGGACAACGTGAATCTTAAGTGTGGGGAGGGGGAATTTTGTTAAGGAATTTTGTTGAAAAGTTACGTGAAAATTTTTTATGACGTGTTTTGGGCTTTTAAATCTATAAAAGTTTGGCATGATTATTTGCATTCATCTCAATGTGGATTGCATATTAGGGAGTCTAGTGAGCGATAAAGACATGCATCAGTGATTTAATCTTTTCAGCATGAATAGATATAGTGTTACTTTGAGAGATTCACACACATAACCCATGTTCCGTTGTGAGAGTTTGAGCTGACGAGCTTTTGCTTATTTTTTTTCTTGGTTGTGTGAGTAGTGCATAATTTACGTCTCTCTAGAACTTGCTTGTTTGATACGCATTGAAATTGCTATAGTATGTTTTGTATGAATATGACGAAGGCATTAGGAAATAAGTCCACGGCCAAAGTTCCCGACCACGACTGATCACCGTAGTTAGCCACTTTGTGCCTAAGCCTATTTATTCCTTACACCTCGTATATCATAACCCTCTGACCTAAATAAGCCTCCAGAGATCATTTGAACCCGAGTTAAGCGGAAGTGAAAGTCAAATGTCAAAGTCGAAAAGCGCAGAGATGACGGCCCGCCGGAAGTGAACAGTTTGTTGAAGAAAAAAAAAAGAAGAAAAAAAAAAGAAGAAGAAGAAGAAAAAAAATTTGGAGAAGTGAAGCATGAGGAGAATAAGCTGTTGCGAAAAAAAAAAGAAAAAGAACCTTTCCTCTGATAATCTTCCGGTCTCGTGTTTTCCACATCATCCCCTCATTTATAGACTTGGAAGAAGAAAGGCATAGTGGAACGCAGCAAAAATAAGAATATGAAGACGGCGTAATCAGAAAGGCTAATTGTTGGCGTGCTTTAGACAATGACATGAAGATCGACACGACTGCTACTCATATGTGATTCCATTACCACTTCAATACTATCTGAACCCATTTAACCCGAAAAAGACCTTCTGATTCATGCTAACTGCTTTAAGTAGTAGACGTGCGATTGACTTGCAAGCATATGGTTTAGACTAGATTATTGCATGAATTGAGTGATTCACCGATTTTTTTAGCCTATACACTGAGTGATTTGAGTGAATCCCTGCGAGGTGTGGATCTCGATTAGTAGTGCTAAGGAAATTCGTGTCGATTAGTGCTGATTATTTTTTGCAGTGTCCATAATTGCTTGATTCCATTTTGTGTTTTCCATCTGCGTTGGTGAATTGTGAATGGTCGTGCCGTTATCTTGATAACCTTTTCTTGCTTTTTAATTTGCTTGAGGACAAGCAAAAGCTTAAGTGTGGGGAGGTTTGATAAACGTATTTTAATACGTTTATTGTTATGTTTATTTGGGTTATAATAGGAAACTTTTGATCATTCCATGCATTTATTGGCTCTATTTACACTCATTTAAATATTGTAGGACCTTCGAATGATTATCGAGAAAAGAGGAACGAAAACGAGGCAAAAACGACGCGAAAACGACAAAGTTTGAAGCTGCCAGTAATAAGTCACGGCCGTGAACGATCTTGCAAGAGGCCGTGAACGAGGGCAGTAAGCTCAAGGAGAAAAAGTTCCAACAGTCACGGCCGTGAATCACCTTGCACAAGGCCGTGAACGTGGGCAGTGAGCTCAAGTTCCAGTGTCGCGGCCGTGAACGCTCATGTAAGAAGCCGTGAACGTGGACAGAGAGTTTTAAGGAACGTGTCACGGTCGTGAAATACTCATGTCAAAGGCCGTGACTCGCGGCATAGACTAAGCAACCGCTATGCTATTCACTGTCACGGCCGTGAACCTATATGCAAGAGGCCGTGACCCTCTCCAGAGAGTCAATATTTAGGGTTTAAGCCGCCGTCACGGCCGTGAAGATCGGTGCACGAGGCCGTGACTCGTGCCAGGAAGTCAAGAAATATGGTTTTTAGCCGCCGGTGGTTTTTAGCCGCCTTCACGGCCGTGAAGGCCCGTTAAGAGGCCGTGAACATGCCTAATTTCAGGGTTTTAGCCCATTTTCGAAGCATAAAAGGAGAGCTTTCCTTAGAACTGAAGAAAAACTTGATAGAGACGAAAATTGAGAGAAAAGGAAGGAGGAAGAACACTAGAAGCAACCTTGTGATTCGGAGACGCTGAAGGGACGATCCAACAACGTAGCCACGCCCAGTCGATCGAGGAACGAGAGCTCCACCTCAGAAACGCCATACTACTTCTTAGGGAGGTTTTATGAGTTCTTTATCTTCGTTTCCTTTGAATCTCGTTGTTGTTATGCTTAATATGAGTAGCTAACCCTCTTGTGTGTTTGGGAATAGATGAACGTTGGGTTATGTTGTAGTTAAGGCGTGGGATAATCGTGAACACGTGTATTCGACTATTTATCATTCTATGATGTTGTTTCTTCGTATCAATATGTCTATGTGTTGGTATGCGTGTGTGGTATATCGTTTAGGGCGACAGCTAAATAACGATTAGGTCATTCGTAGACGTTAGGATTCGAGTATAGGGCGACAGCAAATACTCGTTCCTCGCCGTCTAGTAATCGCTAAATTTAGATCCCCACGAACGTTTAGGGCGACAGCAAATCCGTGAGTGGGTAGGAAATTACTGCGATTTAGTCGATAATCACGTAGGAGCGATATTCCGTAAACCTTAGCCAACAAAACTCAGCGGGATTCGAATCCCGGACACATATTTGTCATCTTAAGTCACTCTTATTACTTCTAGTTGTGTTCCTTAGTCTTTCGATCCTTTAAGTTGCTCTTTTAAGTTAGTTCGTAATATAAACAAATCCTGTTATTTTATTTAGGTTAAATATCGAGTCGATAGGTTAATACTAGTACTCAATTTATTCCTCGTGTTCGATACTCGGATATTCGCTATAGCTATATTACAAACGATAGGTACACTGCCTATCGTGCGTGATTCTAGTTATAATATATTCGTTTTAATTATTACTTGACGTACTCGCACGATCTTTTAATTTAAATATACACACACGCGATCAATTACCAAGGTCGACCTACCTTTTCAGGAGTCCGTCTATAAAAACTCCGAAGTTAAGCGTGCTTGACTTGGGACAATCTAGGGATGGGTGACCCCTTGGGAAGTTTGCCCAAGGTGCGTGTGAGCGAGGACGAAGCACGCTGAAAGGTTAAATGGTGGTACAGTGGGGCCAGACTATCAGGCGGAGTGTGGTAGGCCCAACTCCACTGGTCACACAGTGACACCTGGTATGAGACGGGATGTTACAGTTGTGTGGCTTCATCAGGTCCAGCCCAAGAAGTATGAGGCCCAGCATTGGAAGGTCCAGTAGGTTGACGATGGGCTGGTGATAAGAGCTTCCAGCCCAATTTGCTCCAGCATGTCCAGCCCAGTTCTTTTCTCCATGTCCGGCCCAACTAGCACTATGAGACTTAATGGGCCTTGAGTCGTCCCAGGCCCAATGCAACTTTTTTGCTTCATCCCTTCCATCGAAACCCTTCTGTTCCTCTTTAGTGTGAGCGACGAAGCCCTTTCGAGGGTGATTTCTGCTCGATCTGCGTCCCGTTTAGGCCGCAGATTGGGTGTAAAAACCAGCATCCTTCTCGTGTGTGCCCCTCTTTCTTGCAGTTATCGCATCGGGGTTTATCTCCAGTGCTTTTTTTTTGTCGGCTCGAAATTTTGGGTTTGGCCCCTTCGCCGCCATAGCTCGATCTTCGGCCGCCGGGAGAGGGTCGGTGTTCATCGCCTTGCGCCTAGATTCCTCCCCTTCGATGGTGGCGATGACTGTGCTCAAGAATGGTAGCTTCAAATCGACCAATATTTGGGTGCGTACTTGTTCGTAACTTTGATCTTGTCCCGCTAAGAGCATATAGATACAGTCCTGCTCTTTTCGTTGTGTGATCATCTCGATTTCGATCACCTCTGGTTCGTATGTGTCTAGCTCGTCCCCATTTAGATTTTAGAGCACCGAGGTATTTGGTGAAGATCTGGGTTCCCGTCTTCTGCAATTGAGCAATATCTTGTCTAAGTTGAAAAATATGAGCTTGATTATTACCACGGTTGAATAGGCTTCCGGCCGCTTTCCACATCTCCTGGGAGGTTTCAGATGCTAGGGACAGTTTGGCTAGGTGTGGTTCCATGGAGTTATTATCCAAGTCATTACTTGGTTGTCATCCATATCCCACGAGTCATAATCCTTATCGGGTCGCTTTTTATCGCCGGCAACATATCCCCACTTGCCCTTTCCTTTAAGTAGCATCTTCATGGATCTCACCCAATCAGCATAGTTGAGCTCGTTGAGTATAATTATAGTTAGTCTGGAGTGGTTGTACCCCTCGTATTTTGAGTCGGTCATTGCCGTTTTGAAGAAGGACTACGATCCTAGGCGGCAATTAGACGGTTCACCTATTTTTCATCAATATTGCAAAATATTTGAACACTTAAAATATCACATTGCTTCAAAGCTCAAATCATAGATGGAAATATATAGAAACTAACTCATAACAAGTTCAACATCAAGAGAAACGTTCAAAATATCATATTACACCAAGTTCGTAAGTATCTAACTAATACCAAATGCATACATACGATCAAATAGTCCTCAAACGTTTCATATTTCAAACAACATCAAATAAAATCCAAATTTTCACTTGTCCAATCAACATTTCACCTGCAATTTATAGAGAGAAATCGAAAACAACTAATTGATTAATCAAGAAAAAACAATGATATATAACAATTTAAGTCTTAGTAGATTAGATCAATTCTAATTATTTGCACTTACCTCCTACTTAATCATCGGTAACCTCATCTTCATATTCGAAATCATCATTATACAAATCCATTATCGTTCGATCATCATCACTAACTTCAATTCCATCAACAATCCATTCTTGTGCAGTAGATGCATCATAGGAAGATAACACATCTACATCTCTTCTATCTTTCTCTCTTTTTTGTTTACTAAACAACCTTGCATTAAATTGGATAATACAAGATTATTGAGTAGACCTGCATTAAGCGTATTTCTTTTCTTTGTATGAACCTACACAACAAGTACAAAATATATAATAGAAATGTCAACTCAAACAAATAACATTATTATTTGTGACAAGTATACTAACCCCTTCAAAGGTGCTCCAATCTACTTTCATAACCGGATAAACTAGTTGTCAACGAGAGGATTCTCATGGCTAAGCTTCGAAGATTTGGGGTTATTGAACCAAACGTTGACCACCACGTCACTATATAAATAACATAAAACAATAAGACACGTAAACAATTTGTTATAGAAATAACAAAATCAATGTAAAGAATACCAGGATCAAAGTTATCATCGTTTGAGAGGCATCTCGATGCTACATTTGACCTTCCAAAAATTGAGCTTTTCTCCTTTTAGATGGGAAGCCTATCCAACAAGATCTTGTTTTGTATAATATCATCGCCAGGAAATATAGCATCCACGCAATCAATCACAACAATCGACACCTCATTTTTTAATTGAATGAGAGGATCTTTGTAATGATAGTACGGATTTAACAAATAAGCCACCAAATGCAGAGGACTATCAAGTCTACCTTTCATTTCCTCATCAATAACATCAATGATCGACTCATAATTGCTCGGAATATTATTTTGAGAAACCTTGATCTCTTCCTTTGCCCGGAACTTCCAAACATCATCTTCAACTCTGTTTTTTTCCATCAAACTTTGTAGAGTAAGAAATGTCGAAGCAAACCATGTTACCCCCGGTCTCACAATATCCTTCTTTTTCGTATGCTCTCTCATCATTGCTAAGACTTTGTGGTGTGCATAGACAAAAATCGTCAATGTCTTTGCTTGATCAATGACTTTCTTGAACCTGTTTTGTTTTCCAATAGCCTCAAGCATGAGATTCATTTTGTGAGCAACACACGAAGTCCGAAAGATCTTTGGCCTCTTATTTTTCAACAACTTTGAGGCCCCAATATTGTTCGATGCTGGTAACAATTTGCACAACATTCTCTGGGTCAACCTCCTCAATGCACTTATCAACATATTCAAATATGACTTCACTTGTGTGTGCAAAATTTGAAAAGTCATCAGAAGATAGAAAAACAGTACCTAAACGAGAATTGACACAGAGATCCATGATGCTCCTCCTTTTTCTATCACTCCAAGCATCTGTCATAATTGAGCATCCATTTATTTTCCACTCTTCCTCATGTGTCTTCAACAAATTCTTAGTTTTATCAACTGCTTTCCTCAAAATTGGTACCGTCAATTCGTATCTTGTCGGTGGCACAAAGCCGGGTCCAAATTGACCAATCGCTTCCACCACCAATTTAAAGTGTCTAGCTCAATCGCATTAAATGGAATACCAACTTCATAAACCCAATCACCAACATATTCTCGCATGTACTTAGTTCTTTGTTTGAAAAGTGCTTCGTTGAGATTTTGATCCCCTACCTTGCTTTTGGCCGAAACCATAAAAGTCTCCGATCTGATAGCACAAAACTAATTTATCCATCGGACCAAGAGAAAAGGTGATTTCAATTGCCCAAGAGACTCTTCTAGTTGATCTCCACGGATATCCTCTCCAGTTGAGTCATTGAGAACATTAACTTGTGATCTCAACTCTACGCTTTCCTCCTTCTTTTTCCTCTTAAGTTTTGCTTCATTGATTGCGTTTCTACAAATTGCTTGATCTTATTTTGAAAATTTTGAGCATGGAGCAACATTCCTTGATATATGTGCTGTGTTCCTGATTCTATAAACTCCTCCACTTATCATCTTCCTGAATTCATATTCTAAAAATGGAATTACAGATTACAGGCTACACTACAACACAAATAAATTATAAATCTTATAGATGGATATAGTTTTTTATTAGAATCTAACCTTAGCTCTCTCTTAATCGAAGACGGCGGATGGTGGACTGATGGCGACGACGTCTGGTGGCGGCAAGACGGCGACGATGGTGGCAGGTGAAGGAACGGCGACGAAGGGATGGGGTGGAGAAGAAGGTTTGAATCGCATTTGATAATTGATTTATGGATTGCGTTTAGATCTGATATTTTTTTCTTCCTAATATTGAATTATTTAATTAATATTTTTTTAAGCTATCGTTTCTGTTTAAAAAAATTAATTTTTTTGTTTCAAAATGAACGACTAAGCGGCCCCAAAATCGCTCTGTGCGCCAAATAATCGGCCCTTTAAAACAGACGATTTGGGCTTATTCGCCACGGTTGACGCCGATTAGCGCCTGGCTGTAATTGATTTGGACGGATTTTGTTTGTTGTCTTCTCTTAACCGAATCCGAGAAAGATGATGAATTAAGTCTCTGATCCACCTCAATCTTCAACAGAGTGCAAAAAAAATACTAGTTGCTAGAATAGAATGCCCAGTGTTCCGACCTGATTGGATGTTTTCTACTTGTAAAGATAATTTATTGGAAATTATATCAAAAAAAAGGCATTGTTTTATCTTATGCTGATACATTATGATAAAGTCCTTAGATCATTATAAGCTGAAAGGACATGATTACGCATTTCATGGTGATCACGTAATATGTCTTAGGCTGTGATCTTAAATAAGTTCCAAGTCGATGGGTATTTCAAAGCAGGACAATGAATAACCCGAAAAGACTTGTGCATATGTTGCATGCTTGTTAGACGAGGATGTTACGTTCCATTAGCATGACGCAAATGCATACCTGCAGATGCTTGTTGGGGAACAAGTTCATTGAACATGACCCGGCGAAAAATTCTTAATTGAAAATATTTGTCGAATGAGAATTTTCGTGTTGCGATAGTACATGACTAATCCTCTGTCTAGAGGCACGATAGTAATCTTGTGCGCATTGTGCTCTACTTAGATTTATCCTTTGATTGCGGGATAATCACAAAAGGGATATTTTTGGGTATTGTATCCGTGTGCATGGAGATTTGTCCGTGGCCAACACTTATATTAATAAGTGAATTTCCTATGTTTTTCATAGTTTATGATTCAAAGACCTTGGCCAAGGCAGGATGAATTGAGATTCATAAATGAATCATTTAAACTTGAAATGGAATCATAGTAATTAGATCAATTGGGTTTTGACTTATAATTCCATGCCCACGGTCTAATCGGGAAATTAGTCGTCGAAAGGATTTTACGTGTATTCCATGCCCACGGTTTTGACTTGCAATTGAAAAGGTTTACTCGCTATTTCACTTAACGCTAGGTAATCACTCTACTTGCTAGGTGTTACCGTGATCTATGGATTCTTGATATTAAGGAGTTAATTTAAGTAAATCACAAGGACTTGTAAATCCACTATAGTGCTTATCGTGAACCTAAAAGGGTCACACGATGTTTTGGAGAATGACAATAAGATATCGATATTCCAATCTTTGGACAGATTAACTAAGCTTTAATTCAATTGTTGAATTAATATATCAAATAATTTGATTATTTAAATTAAAGGAATAAAATAATTACTAGGATTGATTATTTGGGTTTTACCTAAATAGTAGTTGAATTTTAAAGTTGGAGTTTAGAAAATCAAGTTAAGTCCTTAAGCGGGTTCATTTAATAAATCAAGCCCAATTCACTAAAAAAAAAGAAAAGGGTTTTTCAAAGTCTTGCATTGTAGTTTTTAAAATTATAATTTAAAGACTATAAAATGGTTTTGTGTGGGTAATGTATTAGACTATCATATACATATGATGTATATAATGCAAAAAACGTTTTAAGCGAATTAATGGGAAGTTAAAAGACAATTAATGATTTGGCTAAAGTGGCTAACGTGTGCTTATTATTTTAATAGAAAAACTTCTATTAATCAACCAATATCCGCAAGAAGGATGTTACACATGTCGTTCGTAGGAGCCGAAAGGCCTTCTCCCACGGAGCCAAGCTGTTTGGTTAAATAGTGAGCAACACGATTACCCTCTCTTTTCACAAAGTAAAAAGTAAGAGAACAAAAATAAGGTAATAAACCAAAGCAATCCTCGAGTATTCCCCCACATAGAGCCGACTCATCATTCCTTGTTCGCAGATGATTAATGATCGAAACACAATTCCTTCGATGATAATAGAAAGGTTTTACATACTACTATAAATGCATACATATTAAACGTTATTGGAATTATCAATACACAAACGTTACGTGTGGAGGTTTATATAAATCATGTAACACCCACGCCATAAGCAAGAGAGATACGAACCATCATACTCGCTCGTTGTGACGTGCGCTTGAAAAGAAAAGAGTTTCTTTTGATATTCCTTTTCTTGTACTGATTTAAAGGTCCGGATTGTTTCTACTAGCGAAGAAATCATTCCGACGTCATAATTCGAAAGGTGGACTCAATTAGAGGGGAGGCATTTGAATTCCTACGGTGGTCGCCACTAGCCGGGAATTGATTCCCTCTCCTTCGTCGCTGAAAAGAAGCTAAGGAATAGGTCATATACTAAACCCTAGCCAAGCAAAATTCGTACCACTTACGTGATTTTAAAAGATGACGATCCCAACAATCGTTAGAGGAACCGACGGGGCGAACATTTATACGATAAATGTACAATTTTATTTCGAAGTTTCCGCTGCGATCTCCTCGTGCGGCCTAGCGAAACCCAACAGTGGTATCAGAGCCACGGGTTTTAGCATCTTTAAAGATTTTGCTTCGGTTGTTTATACGATAAACAAATTTATTTGCTTCTTTTCATGAAACACATAATGTGTTCGTAAGAAAAGTGTTTTATGTGATCATAGGAAATATATTTTTGTTGATATGATGAATGACAGATGGTTATTGCTAAATGATCGCTTACATAAATTGGTGAATTTGTTCGTTTCAAATTCATGTGATGAATGGTTTATCATGTTTTCTTTTTCCATGATTATTTGCAGACTAGGATGCATGTTAGATTTATTTGAATATTGCTTGCGGTACATATGATGATTCTTATTCTTAATCGATCAGGTCTTAGAAACCCTAAGTTTTTGAAACTTTGAAGGAATCTAATTCGATTAGTTCCATATCAAATTGAAATGGAGAAAATAGGTGGAGACCTATTATTCCTGCCCTCCATCGTAGATGACATGACGATGCTATCGTGATTGGTCGCTGGCCATGAGTCGTGGAGTGGCTTTGTGCGAAAAGCTATGATCTCTACTAAACATATAGATGTTCGTGAGGTGGTTTCATCTTTGTGTTGGCCACGAGTCGTGGGACACCTTGATGTACCATTTGCGCGAAGGTTTGATGGGCTTGATTTGACACGTAGTACTATATGTGCTCATAAAATTGGGGTGTATAGGAAAAGTGAGGCAAAATAATCTTGAAGGTTGTATGTTGATACAATTGTCAAAGCGTTGACTACCAATATAATTTATTCATGGGCTCATAAAATTGAGGTGTGAATTATTTTAATTGGACTGAAAGCCCACTATGAAAATGTGGTTTTCAAAATATATTTTGGGGTTTAAATAAAATAGTGGGAAAATTTAATATAAAAACAATTATATTAAATAGATATTTTTCCATAGTCTGTTCATTGCCTGCTTCGTTTATTTTTGTAGATTTTTATACTACAATGGCTAAATATCCAATTGCAAGTATTATTGAGCAGAACATGTTGACTGGCCCAAATTTCGATGACTGGTCGAGAAACCTTAAGATTGTCCTTTAGTCTGAAAAGAAGGATTACGTGCTTGACACAACCCCTCCTCCTGTACCTGAGGATGAGACGTCTGAAGACTATGAGCAGTATCTTATTCATGTTGATGATAACCTACATGCTCGGTGCTACATGTTAGCATCTATGTCAAATGAGCTGCAGAGTCAGCATGAGCCATTTGATAATGCTAGAGATATTCTTGTTCACCCACAAGAGCTGTACGATGAGAGAACTATGCAAATGAGATATCAGATATCTAAAGATCTTTGCAGATGTCGTATGACTGAGGGCTCTTCAGTCCAAGTGCATGGGCTTAAGATGATAGGCCTCATAGAAAAGATTAAGTCACTAGGAGTCGTTATAAATAATGAGCTATTTGTGGACCTTGTGTTGCAATCCCTACATCCATCATTTGACACCTTCGTTGTCAACGTTAACATGCACTCCATGGAGACTACTCTCCCCGAGTTGGTGAATATGCTAAAGACGGCTGAGTCCACTGTAAAGAAGGACAAACCGGTGCTTCTAGTTGGATTCACTTCTAAGGCAGCAGTGTCTAAGAAAAGAAACTGGAAGGGAAAGGTTCCCACCAAGCTCAACAAGAAGGCGAAGGGCAATGAGGCAAAGGGCAAAGGAAAAGAAAAGGTTAATTCTCAATCCAATCACAAGTGTTTTCATTGTGGCAAAATGGGGCACTGGAAGAGGAACTGCAAGGAATACCTTGCTAGCCTGAAGCGTTCGGGTATGTATTATGTTGAAGTGTGGAGGTTTTGGAATACCTTGCTAGCCTGCAGCAGTGTCTAATATAAATGCATACAAATTAAACGTTTTTGGAATCAATACAAAAACGTTACGTGTGGAGGTTTATATAAATCATGTAACACCCACGCAATAAGCAAGAGAGATACGAACCATCATACTCGCTCGTTGTGACATGCACTTGAAAAGAAAAGAGTTTCTTTTGATATTCCTTTTCTTGTATTGATTTAAAGGTCCGGATTGTTTCTACTAGCGAAAAAATCATTCCGACGTCATAATTCGAAAGGTGTACTCAATTAGAGGCGAGGCATTTGAATCCCTACGGTGAGTAACGAGTACGGTGACGTCTACGACGAACTTACGAAGACGGTGGTCGCCACTAGCCGGGAATTGATTCCCTCTCCTTCGTCGCTAAAAAGAAGCTAACGAATAGGTCATATACTAAACCCTAGCCAAGCAAAATTCGTACCACTTACGTGATTTTAAAAGATGACGATCCCAACAATCGTTAGAGGAACCGACGGGGCGAACATTTATACGATAAATGTACAATTTCGTTTCGAAGTTTCCGCTGCGGTCGCCTCGTGTGGCCTAGCGAACCCAACACTAGTGTCCTTTATGATAGAGAGTTAGTAATTTCTATTAAAAAAATGTGTGGGGACATGCTCCCCACCCGTCCCCGTCCTCGAGCCTGACATCGTTTGAACTAAATAGCAATTCTCCACTCCCGATTGTATTTTGTTGTTATACATAATATGTAATGTAACATAAGTTAAATAACATTTTCATAACGTATTTTGTAACATTTCTTTTTAACGTATGAAATAATTTTGTCGAACTTTATTTGATGTTTCTTTTTGTTGCATTTTTGTCGTAGTTTTATCGTAATATTTGATGTTATGTTAGTTTATTTTCTAATACAAAATCTTTGTGCTAATATATATATATATATAACCTGAATCTTGCCACGGGATCCCCAATCTCCGTATTGTACCGCGATTCTTCGTTCCCAAACCAATTCAACATAAGTGGTGAATCAATCATAACGATATTTGAACTAGGATTTGATATTCAGATGACATGTCCCATATCAATCCAAAAAGAGCTAGATAGTTCATTACATGGACTAAACAAACACAAAGATAAGAGCTAGAGGAGATGATCAACTTGCTTAGGTGATCGCCTAAAAACACGTCCCTTATTTTAGATATGGTGGATGTTAAGAATTAGAAACCATAATATGTCAGATGTGTCTCACACCGAATAATTGAGAAAAAAATGGATTAGTTTATAAGTTGATGAGCTACCCATATGAAATTCCATAAATTTATGTGCGCGAACTTTTCACTAAGTGGGCCAATGTTAAGCCGTATGATGAAATTGCACAATGTGCAACTTTAAAGGTGCATGTGTAATGTGTTAGGTAAATTATTGGGATAATGACAGCGTGGGTGGAATATTACGAAGTCAGGACACGCAATCGGACACAGACAAACTAGAATTTTAAAAAGTTACGAAGTCACGTGTCCCTCTTATTCATGATATTTCACCATCCTTATACCTATAAGAATTTTCGGATACTATAGAGTTATTCATCTCCGTTTGATTTTGAAATTAATTTTAATATCATTGTTCAAAGATTAACAGCGGTAGATTATATTAGTAAAAAGTTGAGTTTTCATTTTCTTCATAATTGACATAAATTTTTTTTTACAGAAATCAAATCGGTACAAGTTTGACAGCTTTTCCACCTAAATAACCCTCTAATTGGAAAAAAAAACCCCACTTTGGTCAACCCACGCGGTATTAAACCTCGTCTGAATTTTTCGTTTTTAATGTTCGAAATTAGCATTCTCTCGCTGGATCTCATTGTTCAGTCCTCCTCAAGATTAAGAAACCAAGAAAGAGAATTTTTCACTTCTTTTCGTCTTTCTCCTTGGGCTTTTAGAATTCTTTTTTGGATTTTCTTTATATTTTTGTTATCACATATGCTCATGTTTGACCTTTTCCTGTAGTGGGATTAGTATTGAGCTATTTGTCGTTCAGATTCTTGAATAAAGTCGGTGCCTTAATTCGTCAAATAGCTGTGTTCTTGTCTGAGATTCTAGTAGGAATACGCTTGTCTGAATGCTATTGAAGACCGCACCTGTTTTGTGCTATTTCTGAGCTGGGAAACATCAGATATTAAAGGGCATTCATCTTCGTTGATTGAAATCAGCGGAAGATCTCATAAAGACTTCACCTTTTGGTACTACGTTTACAGATTGTTAATTAAGGTTTCGGTGATTGTTGTTGTTGGGATTGAATCAGGGCTCAATAGTATTTGGGTGCTCTGCTTAGGGCTAACCAAGAATCTTTATAATCATCCTCAGAAGGCTGCTTGATTATTACATCATCCTAAAAAAAAAGGGTTCGTTGCCCTTTTCTGTTTAACGTCTGTGGACCTATGCTATGAGAATCAATATGCTTATGAGAATGAAGATTCCCAGAAAGAATGTTGCGGGCCAGGCCCTTTATTTTATGGGCACCCTTCTTCTGCTCTTCAATTTGGTAGCCATCGACGTTGAAAGCAAATTGGAAGATGGTGAGCCTTTGCTTGACCATTTAGTAGAGTCTGGGATGATTAATCAAGTAATGGTAGGTCCATTTAATCTTTTCTCTCTTACAGTTTTTCGTTGGCGGGAATTGATTCTTTGTTTTGGTATAGAGATACGTGGTTTCTTCTGCTTACATCTGTTTGTTCAAAGATTCTGGTTAATGAAGATAATGAGTTATCGTTTTGGCCACTATTCAGTAATGCATCGATTTTAACTGCAGGTCGAATTATTACAGAGTAACTGCATCGACGATTTCTTACAGGCCAAGAAAACTCTCCTAAGCTTCCACTCGCATTCGGCGTTTGAGAAGCAGTCGAGTGATACTATCAAAAACTTCCTCCCTCGGATCAGCCAAGTCATCATCGACTGCATAAGAGAGAAAAATCTCATCTTTCGTAGCGCTGAAGAAGAAAAAGACTCAAACGATTGGTACCGTAAGTACTTTGGCTATCTATTTACCTCAAACCGTCGCATATTAGCACAGTCACCTATCGAATCGCCCGCCCCTTCTCCTTCTTTTGGCTCTCCTTCTCCAAGTCCATCGCCTTCTATTTCACCAGTTCTTGCTCCAAACCCTAACGCCAGCCCTCCACAGATTTATTTCCCGCCAAATTTAGGCAAATCTAATTTGCAGCCTTCGGCCAACGATGTTATCTCTAACGGTCCTAACATAGGATCAAGTGGTCACAAAACGAGCAAGAAAACCGTCGTAATTGCTGTTGTAGTAACTGCTACTGTAACACTTCTCGCCTCCGTTTTGATCTTTCTCTTCTGGCGAAGATGCTGTGGGAAATCTGTTGGTAGGAATGACGAAAGGCCTCTCCTTAGCTTGAGCTTGAGCGAATATTCGATAGGTAATCAAATAAAGTTATTCTTTTTCTTTCGTAACTGTTGGTTAATTCTTTTTGCTGATAATCTTCGTTGTTTTCTTAGCCTCTCCACACAAGGCGTTCGGCCTTGGAACTTCGATCGACGAAGAAAAGCTCGGAACTAATAATAATAATAATAACAATAATAATAATAATAATAATAATAATAATAATAATAATAATAATAATAATAATCAGTCGTTCAGCAGCAAACCGAATTATTACAACCACAATGTCGGTCCCAATTATTACGCGGAGTCTAATTCGATCGCCGAACCGAAGATCGAAACTAAGATCGCAAACTCATCGCAAGCTTCAGTTTCGTCGCCTCTCAAGCCGCCGCCAGGTAGGACGAATCCTCCCAAACCTCCTCCTAGCACCGCCTCTCCACCACCGCCGGTGCCACCTGTGAACCCTTTCTCCGGCGGCCCACCACCACCGCCTCTGCCATCTCAGGCGAAGCCTCCGCCTCCTCCTCCTCCTATATCCAGCGGCCCCCACCCACCACCAGCACCACCACCACAGGCACGCCCGCCACCACCTCCACTTGCCGCCGCCGGCCCGATGCCACCTCGCCCGCCCCACGTGGGCCCACGCCCGCCGAAGCCTTTGGGCTCGGGCCCACATCCTCCATTGCCCAGTAGTTCGACGTCTGTTGAAGATGGTGGGGTGGCCAATAAAGCTAAGCTTAAGCCTTTCTTTTGGGACAAAGTGTTGGCCAACCCGGACCAGTCGATGGTTTGGCATCAAATCAAGTCGGGATCTTTCCAGTGAGTCGTACATTCTTTATTGCTTCAATTCTTCATTTTCTTTTCTTTTTATTGTGTGCATATATCATAGCTTAATTATATTTTTATGTAACAAGGGTTGACGTTTTAAGGACACTTAAGTTAAGGATATCAGTTTTAGTCCTATAAGTATCAAAATTGAAGCAATTTAGGAACACTTAAGTCAAAAGGTGAAAATTTTAGTCCTGTAAGTATAAAAAATTGAAGTAATTTACTTCAATTTTGATACTTACAGGACTAAAGTTGCTAACCTTAAATGTTCTTAAAACGTCACCTCCTCTAATATGGAGATTTTTGTTAAATAGGATTACTTTGTGTGAAATAAAAAAAAAGGGGATTCTAGGTTTTTTAATTTTAAAAAAGGTATTGGGTGTTGAAAAAAAAAACGAAGGTTTGATTATCACTTTGATCCGCTCGACTGAAATTTCATGTCGAAATGAGTTGTTAATCGATGGGTTCGTGATTAGTAAACATATTAACCCCAAATCTGAGTGAATTTTCGTTTTTCTGAGCCTGAAATTGACGTCTTCGAACAGAAAACGGTTTATTCGAGTTTTTATTGGAATTATTCGACCTCAGATTGAGTTTCTCGAATAACATTCGGGTAGAAAAATAACATTTATTCGGGTAAAAAAAATCGAATTAAAAATGAACTATTATTTTGTTTTCCAGTTTTTATACTCGAATTAATTATTCGAATTAAAAAATAATAGTTCGAATTATTCGAATTTTTTTTTTACTCGAAAAAAAACTGTTTAAGTTGGGGTATTTTGGTAACTTTCGGTTCACTCCCTTTTGTTTAATAAAAATAGGAACTGCTCCCTTAGGTTAAAATAACCCCTCTAATATACAGGTCTGATAGTACAACTAAGCCTCTATCACAAACTACCGATTTCAATAATTGTCTGACAAATTAGGTTCAACGAAGAGATGATAGAAACCCTCTTCGGCTACGCACCTTCGGACAAGAGCAAGAACGAGGCGAAGAAAGAGTCTTCGTCTCATGACGTTCAAAACCAATTCGTCCGCTTGATCGATCCCAAAAAGGCACAGAATCTCGCAATCATGCTCAAAGCGCTGAATGTTACTACAGAAGAAGTCTGCGATGCGCTCGTAGAAGGTATAATCTTTTCTTCAGTTATTAAATTCATTTTCTGGGACTTCATTGCATTGGGTTTTTATCATTTATGTGTATATATATCAGGCAACGAGCTTCCCTCCGATCTAATCCAGACGTTATTAAAAATGGCCCCGGCGAACGACGAGGAACTTAAGCTGAGGCTATACAGCGGCGAAATCTCCCAATTGGGACCCGCCGAGCGCTTCCTTAAAGTCTTGGTCGATACACCGCACGCTTTTAAGAGGCTAGAATCGTTGCTCTTCATGACCACAATTCAAGAGGACGTTTCCATGTTGAAGGAATCGTTCCAAGTGTTGGAGGTGAGATTCGATTCCCGGGATTTCCAATTTTCTTTTCTTTTTCGCGTATCTATTACATTCGAGATCCCTTAACCGCAAAAACCATTTTCTTTCTTTTTCTGTCCAAAGGCTGCTTGCACGGAGCTTCGAAAGAGCAGATTGTTCCTGAAGCTTCTAGAAGCAGTCCTAAAAACAGGAAACAGAATGAACGACGGAACCTTCCGCGGTGGGGCCCAAGCTTTCAAGCTCGACACTCTCTTAAAACTATCAGACGTCAAAGGAACAGACGGCAAAACCACGTTACTGCACTTTGTGGTGCAAGAAATAATTCGATCAGAAGGGATAAAAGCTGTAAGAACGAAGGCCCAAGAAACTCAAACCTCGTCGAGCTTTAAATCTTACAATGATTCCCCATTAGAAGAAGTAGAAGAAGGAGAAGAAGACTCAGACGAACACTTTAGGAGAATAGGCCTGCAAGTGGTCTCGGGTTTGACCTACGAGCTCGAAAATGTGAAGAAAGCAGCAAACTTGGATTTGGACAGCATCACATCTACAGTGTCCAAACTCGGGAAAGAACTCAAAAAATCTCGGGATTTTGCGAGCAATGAGATGAAGGATTCGCCCGAAAAGGAGAACGGATTCTATGAGACTCTCAAGAGCTTCGTTAGAAATGCTGAGGTGGACGTTTTGTGGTCGTTCGAAGAGGAGAAGAGGATCATGGCGTTGGTGAAGAGCACGGGGGATTACTTTCACGGTAATAATAACTCGGGGAGAGATGAAGGGCTGAGATTGTTCGTCGTCGTTCGTGATTTTCTGGTGATTTTGGATAAGGTTTGCAGGGAAATCAAGAATTTCCCCGTAACGAAAAGAGTGGATAAGGCGAAGGCGAAGGAAAGCCAAGGGGTCGTCGTCGAGGATTCGAAGCGGGTAGATCATCGGCGGGTTTTTTTTCCGGCCATAGCGGGTCGACGGGTCGATAGTTCGAGCTCGGACGACGAATCTTAGGATAAATTTGGTCGTTACTAAATTCCCTCTATACGAACGACATTCAATCAAACATTTGCAGTTTCATCTTCTCTTATTTCTTTTGTTTGAATTGTTCAAGAATAGGTATTTAGGAGTAGGAACTATTTAGAGATTATTTCGTACTGCTTCCAATCCAATGTATAAAGATCTTTATTTGTTTTTCTGGAAATGATTTCGTCCCTCGGTGACGATTACTGAGAAGTGATCTAAATTGTAATAACTCAGTGGAATCTTTGTATGTTACGCTTCGAGTATCGTTATTAACATACTTTTCCTTTTTACGCATCGAAAATGCACCCTAAAGAAATTGTTGAAGTCGAAAGTTGGTGAATCGATTATCCGTGCGGCCCAATTATAAATGGGCTTGAGAATAGCAAAAGGCCCATTACCTTTATTATTGGCCCATTAAGATCTAGGGTTTTTCTGCTATATATATGCTCGACCCCATGCTACGGATTTGTAAATGTGCTTTCGGCACTGTGTAAACAATTTCCCTTGATTGAACTTCGATTCCTTTCGATTATTCATATTGGGATTTACGAATTTGTGTTTTCTTTCCCTCATTTCGTGTGTTTTGTGTCTTGATTTGGGTATTGGGAGATGATGAGTATCCTAATCGTTTCTATTTTTCATAGGCAGTTAAAAGTTTTGAACTTTTTTCTGCTGGGCTGAACGATTCAATTTGCACGTCAGTCTGATCCCAACCAAACTCATGGAGTGGCGTTTTCTTAATAGCAAATTGGTCATTCATTACGGTTTTTGTATGGCTAAAGATTTATCCTAAAAATTTCGACTTTTGGATAGTGGTAGGTTAATTTGGGTTTTTTCTGGGAAATAGCTTCATAAAATATACTCCCTCCGTCCCTATAAGATATGTACATTTGGATTCCTGCACGGGTTTTAAGAAACTGAATATTTCAATAATATAGAGGTAGAAAGGTGTGTGGTGTGACACGTCTGTGTGACACGTCTATATTTAATATTATTATATTGATTGTGTGTGATAGTTTTTTACTAAAAATGGAAATGTACAAAAGATAGTGGGACGTCCGATTTAGTAATATGTACAAAAGTTACTGGGACGGAGGGAGTATTGTAACTTCGTGAATCGGTCATATTAAATTCCTGGTAGTCGTGTATGGTTTTAAGCCACAATTTTAACTTTTTATTAGAACAATTTACTATTTTAATTCTGTTATTCTGCTTCCCTTTTTCAAACAAATTGAAATAGGCTGTTTTTAATTTTGACTTCATTTCTTCATGCTGCGATATTCTGCTGCTGTTGTCGGAGTTAAAAAAGACTTGTTTTTGGCAAGTTTCAATTTTAGTACTGTTTTAGGCAGAATTGGAGTTGCAATAGAAATTGCCCCATGATGGGTCCTTTTGAACTCTGATTGCAGCACGGAATTATCACTCATGAAAATTGCGTCGCCGGTTACTAGGATTGCAAACGAATGGAGTCGAATATCATCGTATTCTATTTGTATTCGTTTATTTTGGAATATTCGTATAAATATTTGTTTTGAATATATTCGCGAATGTCGAATTAATATTTAAAAAAACAATTAAAAAACAAATACTTCATCCGTTCCAACAACTTTATCACATAAGTTACTGGGCACGTAAATTAAGGTGATATTATTAGAACAATATAGTACAATAAAAAGGTAAAAAATGTATATTTTGACAAGTCTTTTAAGAATATTTATTATTATTATATTGATTGTTTGTGATAGTTTTTTTCCTAAATAAGGAAATGTGATAAAATTTATAGGACGTCCCAAATGGAAAAGTGTCATAAAATTAGCAGGACGGAGTGATAAGTGAAAAAAACACCTTGAAATATATGGTTACGGCATAAAACGAAACTTAGCAAACTCCCTAGGTTTTTTTTTAATTGTTTATTAGTGTATTTATTTTAATTTAAAACATTTGGGCTTTTAAGTCTGGGTTATATTTTTTTAAGCATTTCATATTAATATGTCACTTCAGTTACAAATATTTATAATATGTTATATCATTTAACAATATATATAACATCATTCTAATCGAATATTCAAAAGAGATTCGAATCGAATATTGTTATATCATATTCATTTGAAAATTATTCGAAAAAAGAAAAAAACTTTTATTCGGACTTCTTGTTATTTTTTTTCGTTGAAAATGACATAAAGAATGAGAGATATTAAGCTTTTTATCATTCTGGCGACGAGCTATTTTCCGCAGGACCTCCACTACATTATCGTCACTATAGTGGAGTTTAGCCACCAAGTTCAAGATGGATTGGTGTTGTTCCTCTACGCCTAGGATACCAGAATATCGAACCATGAACGAAGAAATGCATGAAAAAAAAAGCTTGTTGATTTGATATTCTTAATATTTCGAATTCAAATTTAAATTTCGAATTGAACTCTGAACGAACAAAAGATTCGATTCATTTGCACCCTTACCGGCCAGTGATAAATTTTATTATGATTTGGGTATTTTTTTTTCAACGATAATGTACTATCTCGTGAATTCTGAATCGAACAAAAAGATTCGATTCATTTGCAACCTTACCGGTCAGTGATAAATATTATTATGATTTGGGTATTTGTTTTTCAATGATAATGTACTATCTTGTTAATTTACAGTGAAAATAGAAGTAAAAATAATGGCTCCAAGGACTGTGTGCCAAAGGAAATTTGCAAAAGTGAGAATCTTGCTCTCTTCAATAGAACCAGTTTGATTGGCAGAATTGTATTGAATTAAAACCACCTAAGCAGAATTGTATTGAATTAAAACCACCTAATTGTTTTCGAATAAATCTTCATTCATTGCAACAAAAACTTCCAAATTCGCATGTTCTTCCACTTGACGGTATAGGGGGCTCCCATATTGAGTACACATACTAGGGTTGCAAACTGATCGAGTTGAATACTGTAATATTTTATTCGTATTTAATTAACGATTCAAATAGAATAATGTAATATTCTATTCGTATTTAACTACTGATTCGAATTTCATATTCGCCATTACAAACGAAAAATATTTGTATTCGTAATTGATTACTATTCGAATCTTAAAATTGTTTCGATTTCGTATTCGGAAAATTTTGAATTGCATATTCGAATATGAAAATATATTATTATCAAATATATTTAATTATTACTTATTATATATTATTTTTTTACTTTTTCATTATATAGAAAATATCATGTTTAAATATATATCGAATTATAATATGCTTTATATTTCAAATATATATTCTGATAAATAATTGAATCGAATACTTTAATATTTGTTTTCGTATTTGAAAAGTTGTCGAATAAAAAATCGGATTAAAATTTCGAACGAGTAAAAAATTCAATTAATTAACCCGAAACAAACTAGCAAAAAAAAAAAAGAACAGTTAACTGTAGAATCAATAGAACTGTCAGTTTTGGTGGGGCGGGCGGACTAGCCCACGGGCTGACATCGCTAAGAATCAATTTCTTTGTACTCGGAAATCAATAGTGAAAAATGGTGAGCAACTTAGACATCTTTAATAGAATCAGATTTCTTCATACTTAGATATCCCATAACTAACTACTCGGGAATTTTTTAGTTGACTATTTTTAAAGGAAATAATTTTAATTGGACAGAAAATTACAATGGAATTAGTATACAAATGCTGAAGAATATGAAGGAACAACAAAAAGATAAATTCAATTATAATTCCTTCTTCAATAGTTTCACCAATTACAATCCAGTCTTCAAACACTTTTTTGATATTTTTCCACATCCATATTTCCATTGCTTGAATCACCAATGCCAAAACGATTTTCATTTCTCAGATTTACATTGTAAGATCGTTGAAAAACTCTTATTCAACAGATAAAACATTCTTATACTATGAGATGAAAACACAGAGAATAAAAACAATATATAAACAAAAATAAAGAAATCGAGAAAGACAACGAAAAGATGGTGGGTGCTCCGACCCGATCTGCTGACGACCATAGATCTGTGGCCGCCAACGGAGAAGGAAAATAAATTACAATTTTTTTCTGTAGAGATATTTTTTTTCAGAGAGGAAGGAGTTTAGAATATTCTTGCTTGTTGAATTTTTAGTTTGACTTGAAACTTCTATTTTTGTTTTCCTTACACAAACCATCATATCAACTTTTTTTTAATGTGAACACTACAGACATAATAAACGATCCAACTTATTATTATATCCAAATAATGTCTCACAATACATAGCGCACACGAATAACTTGACAAAATCCACAGCTAAAACATAAAAAACACGTCGTCAGATTTACCAGAAAATTATCGCCATCATCAATCATCCAAGAAAATTTGATATACCACCGACGTTTTTTCATCATCATCGTAGACCAGACACGTTATCGAAACTCGAGCTCGATCTCATGCTGTACTCAGCCACGAGCTTCGCAAACGAAGACGACTTGTCCTCGAGCAACTTCTCAGGCGTATCGTATTCCTTGAGCAATCCTGCAAAAAACACGTAAGTAAAATTAAGAAAAAAAAAATTAACCAACGATGCGACCGAGATTTTTTTATTATTATGTACCGTTGTCGAGCAATAAGACCATATCGCTGTCGAGCACGGAGGTGATCCTATGCGCGATGGTTATAACCGTGCAGTCCGAGAATTGCGTCTTAAGAGTTTGTTGGATAAGGTTATCCGTCGCCGTGTCGACGGAAGCTGTTGCCTCGTCGAGGACCAAAACTTTGCTCTTCTTCAACAGCACTCGGCCGAGACAGACGAGCTGCCTTTGCCCCATGCTCCAATTCTCTCCGTTCTCAGACACTGGAGAGATTTAACATTATGTTTGGTTTGAGGAAGTTAGTCGAAAAAAAATGAAACGAAAAAAGGAAATGCTTATGTTTGCCTGATTGAATGAAATAGTTAATCAAAAGAAATAAGAAAATCTAGTTTAATTACTTTACCAAATCATCAGTAAAACCAAGAAAAAAAACTTGCTAAAATCATCAGACCGAATAAAAGAAAAAATTGAAACGTTCGATTCGAATGATTACCTGCAGAGTCGAGCTTTCCGGGCTTTTTCCGAACTTCGTCGCCTAACTGGCACTTATCCAGAGCCTGAAACAAGCAACTAGTACGTCAAAAACATGCAATCAAATCGTTTTTTTTTTTTCTCAAAAGTTCCTTTCGTTGTTTAAGCGGCGAAGGAAAATAAAACACATAATATACCTCCCATATTTGTTCGTCGTTGTACTCCTCGAGGGGGTCGAGGTTGCTCCTCACGGTTCCTTCGAACATGGTAGGGTCTTGAGGAATGATGCTAAGCCTCGACCTCAAATCGTGGAGACCAATCGACAATATATCCACTCCATCGATCACTATCTGACCGTTTGCGGGCTCCACGATGCGAAAAAGCGTCTGAATTAGGGTCGATTTCCCGCTCCCCGTCCGACCCACGATTCCCGTCCTCTTGCCCCCGAAGAACGTGCATGAAAGCCCACGCAAAACCAAAGGCATGTGCGGCGCGTATCTTACCTGCACGATAAGTCATGACATAAAAATAAACCTAGGATCATATGACATTTACTATTTTATTATGGATTCAATGTAATGTAGTCGACCCTGGAATATCCCCAGTCAATTAACTCCGAAAATGAGACTAATCTCCGAAATCATGCAAATATGTCTCAAATTCACAATACGATCGCCACTGGATTTGAACCCATGAACAAAGGGACAAAGTACCATCCCCGAGCCATGAGGCCAACCCCACGGGGACCAATTGTAATGAAACTCTCAAATCTATCATACCTGAAGGTCTCTGATGCTAACTTCTCCATGTACGGGCCAGAGGGCTTCGGGCTTGTTCGACTCTATTACGAGCGGGGGCTCGCTCGGGACCGAAGAGTACTGAAATATGCGCTCGACCGAAATAATTCTGTTCTCCATGGTGCATAGATTCCACACGACCCACGCTTGCTGCATGTTTAGGTTGAGCCCGTATGTAACTGCCAAGCCCGCCACGCCTTGAATTTTTCAAAATAAAAATATGTAAACGCGGAAGGTTTAGATTTAGGCCAAAAAAAAAGGAAAAGGAAAAGCGCTCACTTGGGTCGATCGTTCCTTCTGGGATGCAAATCAAGAAAATCAGGGAAAAGGCGAAGGTGACGAGGGATAGGACGTCGAGCCTTATGCAGAGCCACTCCATGGCTGCAGCCACGTGGAACTTTGGCCTTGAGTAGGCGTCGATGAGCTTCATGCTTATGGCTCGAAACCTCGACTCTTGGCCGAAGCTCCTTATGGTGGTCGAGCCCGAGAGGGTCTCCGAGAAGTGCTGTATGACCGGCGCCTTGCACACGCCGCAAAGCCTGGCTAGCTCCCGCGCTGCGCCTATGTAGTATCTCTTTCGAGACGATCGAAAAAAAAAACAATTATAAATAGCCGGGCATTAGTGTCCTTATTTTGAAGTTATTGTCCGTAAAATGTCACCTTCTAAATTCTGTCCCTATAATGCCACAACTCCTAAATTTCATGACTGAAATAATAACTAAAACCCTTTTTGAAAAGAGATGGAAATGAATACCTGCAACCACAGGCAAACTGCGACGACGGGGATAAACACGATGAAGACTTGCCATGCGACTTGGGACATCACGGCTACAATCCCGAGGAGCTGTATTATCGCAAATGCAAAGAGGCCGATGATCGACGCCGTGTTCAAGTCCACTGTGCTCTGGTCGGTCGACGCCTGGAAAGAAAAGAAATGATAGTTTTTGCTCGTCATCATCCAATGATCCCACGAAAGAATAAAAAAAAAAGCGAAGGATTCACATACTCTATTGAGAATCCGTCCGCTAGGAGTAGAGTCGAAGAAAGACATGGGCGCTCGAAAGATGCTTTGGTGCATCTTGTTGAAGAGCATATTCGCCGTCTTAAAGCCTATCGTAGCGACCAGCATGGCCCTGCCGAGTATGCAAAAAGCGCTGCCAATCGATAATATTACGTAGACCAGTATGAGCGTCGAGCCCTCGACAGGTGATTTAACGTCTTTGGACACGGGCGTGGCCCACGCCATCCAATAGTTGCTGCCTATCTGAAGCACCTGAAACAAAATCTGAGCCAAAAGGGCGAAGGGGGCCAAAAGTCCACCGTAAGCCGTGGTGACGTACTTCCAATAGACTTGAAGCCCTACTTTTCCCTTCTCCCTCTCTTCTTCCTCGACGATCTGCCCTTTCCTGACGTCGTCGTTGTTAGTGTCCGTTCCATTGCTGCTCTGAGATTCTTGGTCGCGCTTGGCTTTGCTCGGAGACAGAATCGTTGCAGTTTTGATGGAGTCGAGGGCCGATAGGGTCTCCTGGTGGGCTCCCACGAGCTCCATGAAATCAGTCCCTGACTGTAGGATTTCGTTGTATTTGCCCGCCTGCTTGATTTTCCCGTCTTTCATGACCTGATTTTCGAACATAAAAAAGACATCGAATTCGAGATCATGTGCTTTCATGTGTTAAATTTCATCTAACTAGCTTTTAAGTTAACTGGATGACCAAAACGACTTAAAATCAATAGTATTACGAGCTAAAAATGGCATTTCGGAATATGCGGACCGGTAACACTCATACCGCAAACATATGAGACTAAAAATGTTTGTGGCCCCCGCAAAGGTAATAAACCAATAATTCGGGGAATAGCTCACCAGAATGATGTCTGCAGCAGGTAGAAACTCGACCTGGTGGGTGACGTAAACTACGGTTTTTGAACTCAAAAGCTTCAGAATGCATTCCTACCAAAAGAAAAAAGAAAAAAAACCCAACTGTCAGAACGCATCGAGCAAAGATTCGATCTATTTGTATACGCCTTACGTTGAACAGATGCGTCCCTGTGTGAGCATCCACGGCGCTGAAAGGATCATCGAAAAGATAAATATCGGCGTCCTGATACAAAGCACGGGCGATCTGTATCCTCTGCTTCTGCCCACCGCTCAAGTTGATCCCTCTCTCCCCTATAACAGTCTGATCGCCGAAGGACAAAATCTCCAAGTCCTTCTTCAACGAACACGCCTCCAACACCTCGTCATACAATCTCCAATCCATTTCCTTACCGAACAAAATGTTGTCAATGATCTTTCCGCTCTGTATCCAAGGCGACTGAGCAACGTAAGCCTTCGTCCCACAAACCCTAACCCTCCCCGAGATCTTAGGTATCTCCCCCAACACGCTCGACAGAAGGCTCGATTTTCCCGAGCCAACCGTCCCACATATGGCGACCCTCATCCCAGGAGAAACCCTAATATCGATTTCCCTCAAAGTTGGAGAATCAGAAGAAGGGTCCCAAGAGAAGTTACCTTCGACGATCTCAATAGCCACCACAGAAGATTCGTCATCATCGACCCTCTCCACGACGTCTAGGGGAAGATCGTCGAGGGAGAGGAAAGAGGCGACTCGATCTAGCGAAACCTTCGTCTGAACGATCATCGAAATGGTGTCGGGGAGGCTGTATATGGGCTCTTGGAGGATCCTAAACGTGGCCAAGGCAGAGAGAATCTTGCCCGACTCGAGGGGTATCCTAAGCAGCAAGCAAGTGCCGAAAGTAGCCACTGAGACGAAGGTGGGCGCGCCCCAAAACACAAAGGTAGACATCGCCCCAGTGTATAAGTACCTCTTAAGCCAGCCCGTCTCTACCTTTCGAAGATCGAAGATCTTCGATAGAAACTTCATCTCCCAAGACTGAAGCTTTAAGATCCTCATGTTCCTCAACACCTCAGAAGTCGCCTTCATCCTCGTGTCCTTGGCCTTCATAAGCCCGTCTTGGTACTTCTCCTGCAAATTTCCCAAGGGAACGTTGGCCAGCATTACCAAAACGGTGGCCAAGAACGCAGACACGGAGGCTAGCCCCAAGTCCTTGTACAAGATTGTAAGAGCTAAAGCGACTTGTAGTACGACCATCCACGGATCGTGCATGTACCAGCCGAAATCGCCAATTCTCTCTGCGTCGACGGACATTATGTTGATGATTTCGCCCGTGGTTCTTCCCTGCTTGGACTGTGAAGAGAGGGTCAGCCCTTTGTTGTACACTTTCGAAACCAAGGCTGCCCTTGCCCTGTACCCGGCCTGCTGTACCTTGAAGAACCAATGCCTCTGAGAAAAGCATTCGAACATTTTCGCTACGAAGAACGCTGAGACCAATATGAATCCTTCGTTCTTGTAGTTTCGTCGACCGTTTAGGTACTGTACGAAGTTGTCGATGAGGAAGGGGCCGACGTAGTTCGCCAGGGTGTAGACTAGCACGTAGAAGGCAGACAGGGCGATTTCCTTCCACATGGTGAGGATTAGTCCCTTTGCTAGCATTATCGCGGTGATTCGTTTGCTGCCATGGGTGTAAGAACGGAGCTTTTCGTCGAAGAGAGGGAAAGCTTCTCTTACGGTATCTGTGCCGTCGAGCTGAGGGACGTCTTCGAGGTCTAAGGTTTTCTTGTAGCCGAGGGAGATTAAGGGGCCAATCCAAGAGAAGGTGAAGAGGCTGAAGAAGTTAGAGTATGAATAAGGGGTCACTGTTTCGTCGCCTTTTTGAGGATTCTTGATTTCTGCCGCCGTGCCATTGCCATTGCCATTGCCATTGCCATTGCTGCTGAGGTTATTACCGTTCAGAAGGGGCGTTCCAAGGATGGAATCCTCGTTCTTTTTCTTACCAGCAAACCCGAAAAAGCACAGAATTAGACCCATTATGGAAGATATAACATCAGATGCCCAGAACAGGCTTGAAAGGACATGAATGCGCTTGTAATAAAGGCAGTCGATTGCAAGGCAATAAAGGGACAGTGAAAAGAAAAGCCCCCACCAAATCCTTAAGAAGAGAGAGTACTTATTCTCTCCATAGCTTACTGAAAAATCAAGTAGAAGGGACAAAGCTAACCAAGCTAATGTCTTAACCCCCAAATCGGATAAAGTTACGATCTTTTCATCAGACCAACCGCTTCTGTACCAATAGAAGAGGTTTAGGAAGCATAGCAAGAGATTGAACAGAGAAAGGAACAGACAAGAATAGAGGGTTGGCCTGAAATACGACATACTATCTCTGCTATCATCGTTCTTACGCATCCTCTCAGCGTCGCTGCTACTACTACACTTTCTCCTAAGCCATGAGACAAATAGGACAAAGAGCAAAAACAGGTGCAATGAAGCCGTGAACAAACGTAGGAAGGTGGGTTCGAGCAATAGACTGCTCAGTCCCATGTCGTCGGAAAAGGAGATTGACGACCCAAAGGGCGGCGGCACACTCTCCGAATGCGTTTTATCAGCAGCAAAAAGCTCCATCTTTGTTGTGGTCTCTATGCAAGAGTGTGCGCCGAATTTCTTTTATTGTTTATTTCTTGGCTTCTCGTTTGAATAAAAACCGCACACACGCGGAGGGTTTAAATACATCTATCGATCATCAATTGCTAAGAAACAAGAAAAAAAAGGCCCATTATTGTCAATGAGATTGTGGATTTCCTAATCATCTTTTTGTCGCATTTAGGATGAATTACAATGGGCAAGAATGGTCAAATCTGTTAAAGTACGTGGTGGGCAAGGCTCTCGTTTTCGTTTGACGGAGGGGACAAGGATGGAGAGAGACAATCACAAGGGGGGGGAGTGAAATAACCCATCGAAGAAAAAAGTGATCTTTATTTAATGCGCTGCGATTACGATGAAGGGATATTTGAACATTTACTAATTATGATCAAATAATTATGGAGACAGAGACCAAACTTACGACGACTGTGATTGGCTTGTCTCGGTAATTAATGACTTTTGTCAATTTCGATTTAGGAAAGGAAAAATAGAATCTAAAATTAGATGGGGATTTTTACACATAAATATCCATTTGAAAAAAAAAAATTATAAATCAGTACCCTGTCGGCTTTTCTTATATATAGGTACCTAACAGAATAAATTGCAGATAGGTACCCAATCTGCAGTAGGTACGCCATACAACACATTTAGGTACCATATATCAACGTATTTTGATACACAATACAGGTAGAATTGGTACCCCGCTACAGCTTGCCGCAAGGTACCGTATGTAACGTATATAGGTATCATATACAGGTACCATATAGATGCGTAACACGGTACGCAATACACATATGAAAAGGTACGTTAACACCAGGAAAGTGGTACCCCCAATCAAACGGGTACTTAACTAAAAAATTTCTGACATGAGTACCTATGTGTAAAAATTTTATTCAATTAGGTATTTTCCTATAGATTACACAATTAGATGTTGCAATAAAGTACGTTTTTAATATTTTTTATTTGTGTAGATATTTGGAGTTTTTGCCCGTCCTTGGAAAATCGGGGAAAATAATATATCCCTAGAAATTACCAGCTGTTCCTTTGGTGTCCGATTTACATGGAATTTCTATCTTTTGAAATTCTTTTTTTTTGTTAAAGAACAAATTTGGAGGAAAATGGAGAAAATGTTAGTAACATTTTGTTGACGTCTCCTATCAGTCAAACACCGAGTCCGACAGTGGGCCCACAATCAGATGGTAAAGTGTGGTGAGCAAGTTTTTCCAAATGTGTGCTGAACAAGGAATAGGAAATATTTAAAAGGTGGTAAAGCAAAGAGATGTACATATCAACTCCTTATTTTATTAATTATATTTCGCCGTATCGAACAGTTTGTAACTAAATATTTGCCTCTATTTTCAAGCTAAATATTAGGGGTGGTAAACAGGTCGGGTTGGGTCACCTTCGGGTTCAACCCGTTTAATAAACGGGTTGAAAACTTCAACCCTGACCTGACCTGTTTACTTAAACAGGTTGAAAAATCAAACCCAAACCCAACCTGCTTTAACCCTAACCCAACCCGCCAACCCGTCAACCCGTTTAAAATTTAAAAGAAAAAAATAACAAAATTGACAGAATTATAAATCAAATTAAACAAAAAAAAGAAGAAATAATGCAATTTTTTTCTACAAAGGTCATCATAAATCATAACTAAGAAACAACTAAAGTTCCAAATAACAAAAGTCTCAACAATTAAATAACAAGCAAATTATTTCATGGTCATCAAGTATTAACCGAAGCCGATGATATTTGACTCGAACTCTCAATCATACTCTCTTCCATTTGATCTCCAACCCTTATGTTCATGACATCTTCGCATAATTCATCGAGCATAGGAGTAGGATCCATTTTTGCTAGAAAAATCAAATGATTATATAGGAAAAAAACGAAAACATAAACTGTGCCTAATTTCTTCTTGCTATATTCCTAAGGCTTTGTGTGATACACACGTATCTTATAGCCTAATTTCAATTTTCGTCTTCTTGTGTATATGAATATACCTTTGTTTACAATCAACGAAGCAAATACCGAACAGATTATCAGCTATAGACGAAAACTAAGAGTGATTTCTACCTTTTGGGGATGTTAAAGTCGACGCCGGGTGGCTTGGGAGCATGGAGCGTGAGAGTGGTAGAAAACTAGGGTTACTCCTTTATTTTTTTTATTTATATTAATAGGAATTTTAATAATATATATTATCAGGGTTAAATGGGTTGACTTCGGGTTGATTGCGGGTTGATTTCGGGTTGATTTCGGGTTGAAAATCTGAACCCTAACCTTACCCACTTAATAATTGGGTTGGGTTCGGGTTTACCCATTTACGTAAACAGGTCAAAAATGCCAACCCGAACCTGCTATTTTCGGGTGCGGTTTGTGTCGGGTTGGCGGGTCGGGTCGATTTTTAACAGCCCTACTAAATATGACCAAATTGTTAAAAAGTAAATAATTAAATAAACATCACCGACCAACATATAAAAGTGAATTGTCCGAGTAATTTGAAGTTTATGGTTAAAAGGAAATAAAGCTATATATACTAGTACGAGTTTTCAAAATCATATTGTAACTGAGAGAAATAAACGAAACAGTGAATATACTTGATATTCGAAATACAGTTCTATTTATCTCCACATCCTTCATGGGAAGTGTATCACCAAAATAAATTATGTATCGCCCTAATGTCATACTATTTGAATTTGTTTTTAAAATATATTTAATCTAACATGTAATTAGGTTTAGAATGATGTTAACGTACTTTTCACCGAGGACATTTTGATATATTTATCTCTAAAAAACCCTTAAAAGTAACTTTTTTTTCCTTTCAAAGAAAGGGGTTAATATCTTATTTGTAAAAGGATACGTTTTTTCTCAAAAGCTGATTCATGGTGCGACGTGTTTTTTTTTTTTTTGAAAACGAGGATTTCATTCATAAATCCAAATGGACACAAGGTTACAATAGAGCAATATTCAAAATATTACAACATATTTGACTATTTCTATTGTGTAAACACCGTTGATAGTACAATTACTTAAATGGCCACAAAGACCACCCACCTATTCACTAAATTGTACTACGAAAGGGACATTAATAGTAGAATTGTCAAAATAGGCCGTATGGAGGGGCACATGTAGCCCGTCATTTGTTCGGGTCGGGTTTTCGGTGTTCGGGTTTTTTGGGTCGGATACGACTTTTTCGGGTAGTTATTTTGATATCTGATCCCGACCCGATCAAATTCGGGTACCAGATGGTCAGGTCGAACCCCGGCCAGGTACCCGTGGGTAGAGTTCGGGTTTTTTTTTTTTAAATTTTTTTCAATTTTTTTAAAATTTAAGTAAGCTTAAATTAATTCAATTCCTTCAACAATAAAATAATTCAAACAACCATCAACAATAAAAATAAATTCAACACATCAACACCCAAAAAAAATCAACACCATGTGTCCGAGGGTACCTCGGTTCGGGTTCGAGTTTTTTTTTAGCTTTAGATAAGCTTAAATTCAATTCTTTCAACAATAAAATAAATTAAATACCATCAACATTAAAAAAATTTAAACACCATCAACACCATCAACATCAACAAAAAAAAAAATCCACAACACAATAAAAAATAAGTTTAAAAAATAAGCATATCTTTTTTTTCATTTATTAGTTGGGCTTAGTATTATGTTTGAGTTTTTTTTTTTATTTTCTTAGTTGGATTTATTTTCATATGAGTTGCGATTTTTATTTTACATTAGAACTGAACTGCGTAAATGCGAACTTTTTGTTTTTCATGACTTCACACCGAATGCATTTTTATTTTGTAGTGGCTCGGAATAGATAAAATGCGAATATGTCTTTTGATTCTATGTGAACGCGTAAATTTCATATGCATGTTTAGGGGATCATGCATCTAGACAAAATTGTTAAAATGCGTGTTTTTATGCTCATGACATAAAATTGAGATCTTATATGCTCATCGTGAAAATTATGCATATCTATTCTAAAATAGAATGAAACAATTTATGCGCACAATTTGAGGGGAACATACTCAAAATCATGCCTTTAGCTCCAAATAATTTTGACGTTTTTTCTCTAAGTGTTACAGAAAATATTAAAGCTCAACGAAGGAGTCAGACGTCACAAATCTTCAAAACAGGAGTTAATTGCATTGTTTTAAAATTTAGGGGGAGTTTTCTGTGATATTACTTTAAGTAACTCTGATATTTTAGGAAACTATTCCTGAAATTTTGGGTTAAAAATAAGAGAAATCTACACATAACTCCCTAATCCCAAACTATTAATCAACTAACTCCCCCCTTCCCATTCATTTATCATCAAACTCCCCATTTCAAACTTTTATATCACATAACTCCCTAATGGACGATTTTAGCCTTATAAAAACAACAATATTACCAAAAAACCTGTCAACACCCACGGACCCCCTACCAAAATTTGTAGTACCAATACACGTATTTTTGTAGTACCAATGTATAGATGTTCGTGGTACCATATCATGGTATCATTCCGTGAGATAATGTAGTACCATACGTAGGTTATTTGTAGTACCTTTTTTCGTGCCATTTGCTTAACTATCGCAACCCCTACCCTAAAATTGTACTCACGGACCCCTACCCAAAACTTGTAGTACCAATATACGTATTCTTGTAGTACCAATGTATAGATGTTCGTGGTACCATACCGTTGTACCATTCGTGAGATAATGTAGTACCATGCATAGGTTATTTGTAGTACCTTTTCTGTACCATTTGCTTAACTATCGCAACTCCTACCCTATTGTCGTGACGGTTACCGTAGATATTGGTACTACGAGTAACCTAATCTTGGTACCACACTAGCATATAATATGGTACCACGAATATCTATATATTGGTACTACAAAAATCCTCCATGGGCTCACGGGATGGTACGGCGAACATCTATATATTGGTACTACAAACATACGTATATTGGTACTACAATTTTGGATAAGGGTGGTCCGTGGGTGTTGACAAGTTTTTTGGTACCACAAACTTTTGTATATTGGTACTATAAAAATCGTCCATGGGCTCACGGGATGGTACGTCGAACATCTACATATTGGTACTACAAACATGCGTATATTGGTACTACAAGTTGGGGTGGGGGCGTGGAATTTAATGGGGGCAAAATCGTCCATGAGGTACTACAAACATACGTATATTGGTACGACAGAAATATAGGGGTAAAATCGTCCATGGGGAGTTATGTGTAAGATTGTTTTGATTTAGGGAGTTTGTTAATAAATTATGTGGAATGGGGAGTTATGTGTAAGAAAATAGGGGGAGATGATTTGACAGAAGTTACCCCTAAAAATAATCAGACGGTCAAGTGTGCGGAGCAAGTTTTTCCAAATGTGTGCCGAACAAGGAAATAATTAAATAAAGCCTACTAGCATAAAAGGTCGCAAAGCAAGAGATAATAACATATGAACGAACTCCTTTATGAAATTTATTTTGACCTATCAGTTAGTGACATATTTAACTCTAGTTTCAAGCAGAATATATGATCAGATTGTTAAAAATTAAATAATTAAACGTCACCGATCCACATATCAAAAAGTCCGAGAAATTTGAAGTTTAAGTTTAAAAGGAAATAAAGCTATATACAAGTTTTCAAAATCATACTTTAAATCAAAGAGAATACATGCAACAGTGAACAAATTTTTGATATTTGAAATACAGTTCTATCTATCTCCACATCCTTCATGGGAAGTATTCCACAAAATAAATTATGTATCGCCCTATTGTCATATTATTTGAATTTTAATATATTTACTTTAACATATAGTCCCTCCGTCCTAAATCGTTTTGGACATTTGGGGTATGGCACGGTTTTTAAGAAATTAAATATTTTAATAATATAGTACAATTAAAAGGTAAAAAAGTGTATATTTGGACACGCCTTTTAAGAATATTTAATAGTATTATATTGATTGTTTGTGGTAGCTTTTTGCTATAATAGGAAATGTCCAAAACGATTTGGGACGCTCGATATAGTAAAATGTCCAATACGATTTGAGACGGAGGTAGTAATTAGTTTATGTAAACGTACTTTTCACCAAGGACATTTTGATATATTAAAGTTATTTTTTTTCTGTCCAACAACGGGTTGATATCTTATTTGTAGAACTATACGTTTTCTCCAAAAGCTGATACATATATGCTGCGACGTTATTATCGATCTTTCCGTCTGTTTCATAATCCCTCCACTATAATGTCTACCTAAAATTACTTAAATGGCCAAATCGACCACCTATTCACTAAATTCTATTTTAGTTGAACTCCTTGGATCGTTTTATGAAAAAGATTTGGTTGGGACATGATACACACGGTGGTGTTGAACTTTGGGGCTTCCCATAACTGTTAATGATGTTAATATTCAATACAGATCGAATTTAGTCGGCGTTTGAGGGCTAAAGTGGGACATAATTCGAAGGCCGTCCGTTGCACTCGGGCTTTTACCGGTTAAATATTCGACTCTAGTCGAAAACAAGGCGGGAAATACCTCTCGAGGCTGGAAACAACTCCCACGGAAAAAGATCTCCCGAGGCGAAAAGCCCGCGAGGAGATTGCCCGCCCGACGAAAGACGCCTTGTTCGAGCACCACGCCGAGGGCATCACATGAACGAGGGAGTTGTCGAACGCATATAGCCTATAAGGCGCTATTTGGGCAAGTAAGAACATACAAGAGAGAATATGAGAATGTGTCATCAATCGTGGGATGACCAAATAGGAAGTTCTAACCATGATTGAGAACGTGCAATATCTATATTCTTATATAAAGAGCCTTTGTGAGATAAAAATTGTAAATTGGTTGTCAAAACAAACCAATCATATTTTTCTTCTTTAATTTACTATTAGAAAATAAAAAACCTATTAAAACATAATAACCACCTCATTCTATTTTTAGTATATCAATTGTTAAAAAAAACTTATTAAACGACGTAGCTTTAAAACTCGTAATAACGACATCATTCTTTTATTAAAATCATCCACTAATAATTAATTTTATAATTTTGAATACGCAAATGGTGTGCTAAAAGTACTAGTGGACAAATAATGGAAAGTGGGGCCGAGCGGTTTTCATCCACGGGTAACTATAAATATGTAGGTATTATCATTACAGAGAAGATTCATTCTCGGCATACTACGACAGTTCTCTCCCATTGAGTTACTCTCACATCACAATACGTCACGATGGATTCATAGTCAAACGTCCCATCGCTTCTCTCTAATTATTACATGATCTTATTTTCGACGATGATGATCTATCTGACTTGAGCATTGGAGGAGCGTCGCCGAAATGACGCCATTCAAGTGTGTTTTCTGATATTTCAGATATTCGGCGTGGATAAACGGTCGATTTACGCGCCAACACGGGTGGGGACTTTTTCGGACGCATCAAATTGGCGCCATCTTGGGAACGTGTACGGAAAAAGTACGACGCATTTTGAGGAAATCTGCCAACTCCAAAGCCGTTAGCCATTGTTGTGGCCTTCCCGAGTAGAGACCACCAACCTGCTGCGGGTCGAAACGAGCCATAGCAAACAGAAAATCAAACTAGAGCGGTTGAAAATCACACCCGAGCAGCTGAGCCTGCGACGACCATTCTCGACCCACACACTTCGGAAGTCGAGCCAATCGCTCACGCAATAAAAACCGACCCGAGCCTCACCACACCGAATTTTCATAGCTCGATGTCATACCGTCAGTGATCGCCGCAGGTAGAACAACGGACAACCTACCATCGATGCCTAGCTCATCGTTCGAAGCAGACTGATCACATGAGTTTCTGTCAAAATGGGCTGCGACGGAAAAAGGAAACGACCCCAAAAAACGTGGAGTTTGCACCTGACTTTGCAGCCCTCGACATCCGCCCACGAACAGTCAACGATATATCTAAGACCGCCAAGGAAACACTCTCTAAACGGATTTCACGTCGCAAACCCAAAAACCTGTTGGGCTTGGGCCCAAGTTGTGCCTTTGTCAATGTCCTACATTGGAAACGACAGGAAGGCATGAGGGTTCCCTCTCCTATATAAGGAGGGATATACCCTGAATTATAGGTATACCAACATATTAGAAAGTTATTTGTGTTAACAATTAACTCTAGAAAAATTCCCTTTGGGTGAGAGTTTGGGTTAGTGGGTGAAATAACTTTCGGGTTGTTGTTGTCGGGTTTTGGGTGTAGGCGAGCGTAGGATTGTGTGATTGTAATATTCACACAGTGGATTTTCTGCGGCCTTGTTACCCAGGTGGTTTTTCCCTCTTCGTTAACAAAGGGTTTTCCACGTTAAATCTTTGTGTTCTCCGGTTTTATTATTTCCGGCGGATCTTGGGCGGAATTTTGGTACGGCCAGATTTCCCGACAAGTGGTATCAGAGCGAGGTTAAACCTAGTTTGTTCGTGCGGTGGAGCTAGCGACGGGTGGAGCTTGAGCGCAGAAGGGTTTTCGGCAGACGAGTTGCTATTCGATTTTCTGTGAAGTTCTTGTTCGCTAATCCACAAGGATGTCCGGAAGTAGGTTTTCAAATCTGGTGAGATTTGATGTGGAGAAGTTCGACGGAAGAATCAATTTTGGCTTGTGGCAAGTGCAAGTCAAGGATGTATTGATTCAGTCGGGGTTACACAAAGCTTTGAAGGGCAAGGAAGTTTCCAAAGGCGGTGCTACCAGCAGCACTGAGGAAACAGCTGGTGCAATTTGCTGGACGTGTGGACAATCTGGGCACGTGAAAAGAAATTGTCACAAAGGTGGAGCAGGTTCGGCAAGCATCTCCAAGTCTATAAGTGGAGATACCGAGAAAGACGCTAATTTTGTCTCTCTCTCTCCACCGATGAGTTTTTTTGAGAGAGACAAGGGCGTCCTTATGGCATGTCGCTAAATGTCATGAGAGAGGGCGCGCTACTATTAGCGGGTCCACAGTTTACACACGGGCATTGGTTTGGCGTTGATGCAAGGTGTGAGGTGGAAATTTCGTGTTGAGGGCTGATGAACTTCCTAGCAAGCCAAGTGTGGAGGTTGCACCATAAATTTCAGCAAGGTTATTTCGACATGGGCCGAAGAAATGCTTGGATGTGATTCCAAGTGGATATGCTTTTATGATGGAGCATGGTAGCGGAAGCTATGTGGATCTTCGCCAAGTGAAGGTGTCAAGATGGACAAAGTCATAAGGTGGAGATTGTTGGGCTTGGGTCCAAGTTGTGCCTTTGTCAATGTTCCACATCGGAAACTACAAGAAGGCATGAGTGTTCCTTCTCCTATATAAGGAGGGCTATACCCTGAATTATAGGTACACCAACACATTAGAAAGTTATTTGTGTTAACAATTAACTCTAGGAAAATTCCCTTTGGGTGAGAGTTTGGGTTAGCGGGTGAAATAAATTTCGGGTTGTTGTTGTCGGGTTTAGGGTGTAGGCGAACGTAGAAGAATTGTGTGATTGTAATATTCACATAGCGAATTTTCTGCGGCCTTGTTGCTCGGGTGATTTTTCCCTCTTCGTTAACAGAGGATTTTCCACGTTCAATCTTTGTATTTTCCAGTTTTATTATTTCCGACGGATCTTGGGCAGGATTTCGGTATGGCCGGATTTCCCAACAAAACCTTCGGTAGCGGCAGCAAGCGCAGGCTGAATCAGCACCGCGTCATCAACTCTACTGTGAAATTCAATGAAAAGCCCATACTAAACCCAAGACAAGAAAATATGAGCCCAGACTAATAATGGATAGTGTGACATTTTACAGCGCTCTTATAAGTTCTAGATGTGATTTTTTTCCCATATAACGTGCCAAGACCTTGACCGTAAAAATAAATAAAACAATAAAAGATTACCTCGCTGTTTATGCAGACTTGTGCTAAGAGTTAATTGATGAACATACTCTAAAAAATAATATTAATATCGAAACGTTCAAGTATTTGACTACGCCGCACAACATACGGTGCGAGTAAAAAATTGAAAGATGGCATGAAAGTCGGCATTCAGTATTACTTCTTATAAATTTACATTGACTTACGAGGCTTTCATTCTCGTCAATGAAACATAAAAAGCAAACGAAAGGTCATTTTTTTCAGATGAAACGTTGTTACCTACCACATCACTATTGAGTGGATTGGAAAATATTCATTTCACCGATATAATACGAAAAACGATTTCCAGTTTGTTTTGAATATAAGACTGGTGATATTTCGGTTTAAGTCTGTAATCCCCGACCTTCTATTTTTGAAATTTTCTTTCTATCTTTTACTAGTAAAAATCATCTTAATTACTATTGCTCAGGATAAGATAGTATTATATCATTACCCTCGTTATAATAGATAACTAAGAAAGTTAGAAACAATATATCATAGTCATCAATTAAATATATTCATTCTATTTTTTGATCTCCTAGTCGTATTGCTATGAGTCAAATTTAAAAGGCATACACGAGTCCTCGTACACCGATGTGGAAAAAAGACTCTTGTCTTGGAGACAGCAGAAGATATCTCTAACTTGGGAAGTCCACTTCAATTTGATTTTAAACAAAACGTTGTTGTACAAAGCTGACCTCCATATCAATGTTCCGTGATCAATAACTCCACGCACTAATTCATTCGCAGTACACTATAATATATATACTCATAAGATATGCAAAGGTAAGGATAATGGTGATTGCTGCTGTTCTTTATATGATTTGGACTGAGAGGAATCGAAGATTGCATGGGGAGGATGCGAGAGCAGTGGAGGAAGTGGTGAGAATAATTAAGCAAGTTGCACTTGAACAGATTACTGAAGATTTTACATACAAGACGGGACGAACTGACTTTTTTACAACATTTACTTAGCTAGTTTTCGGTTGGTAGTTCTGTGTAAGGAAACAAAAGTGTAATGTGCTGAACATTTTTCATATGGGGTATAATGATAACTTCTTACCAAAAAGAAAAATATATATACTCACCAACTTAAACCATTATTCTCTTCACATATACACACAAACACAAACAAAATGGAAATTCAACTCCCATCACCATTCCTTCTACTAGCCTCCTTCATAGCACTCATCGCCTTCCTAATCCTCACCAAAATACCGAAAAAAACCCTAGCAAAAAACCCTAACACGAAGCTCCCGCCGGGCCGTGGAAAATGCCCGTCTTCGGTAACATCCACAACATAACGGGCACGATGCCCCACCGGCCCCTCCACAGGCTGGCCCGGTCATGCACCTTAAGGTCGGCGAGCTCTCCACGGTGGTCGTTTCGAGCCCCGAGTGGGCCCGGGAGATCATGAAGACCCACGATGTGAACTTCGCGTATAGGCCCACGATACTAGCCGCCGATATCTTCGGCTACAACTGCGTGAGCATTGGGTTCGCCCCCTACGGGGACTATTGGAAGCAGCTGAGGAGGATTTGCCAGGTTTCTTCCTAAAATAAATTGGTGAATTTGATATGGAGGGGTGTTCATTCAGTACAAACCGTGCCGAACCGAAACTACGGTTCGATGATTTTAAAATCGAATCGGTTTGGTTTTATTTTTTTTACCGAAATTTTTAGTTTCATTTCGGTTAACCGACCAAAACGAACTTTTACTAAAAATAAAATTAATATTGAATATTATTTATATTTTTATAATAGGGTTTTTTAGAGTTAAATACCTATTTGAAGTTTAAACTTAGGGATCAGTCCCTATCAGTATTGTTTTGTGATTAGATACTGCTGCCATTGGGCAAAAAAATTATTTCAACTCCCTGGTCTGCAAATTATCATACTACCATTTATCTTAAATAAACTGATAATTAAAAGATAAATGAGTATTGGAAAAAAAAAAGATAAAGTGGGTCTACTACGTTGCAGAGGAACCACAGTGAAGAAAAACATTTCTCAAAGAAGACGAACTCATTCTTCACCATTAATTCGGTTGTTGGCTCTATTCGCTTCTTAGTTTATCTATTCTGACCAAGAAAAGCTACCTCCAAGTCTCCAACCACCGAATTGAGGGAGCTGCGTTAAGGTTAGGTATATGCTCCCCCATTTTTGTTCATTTGTCATTCGAGTTGTATTTATGTGGCCATTTAAGAAGGAATTGTACTAAACGGCGTGCACGAGTTGAGTACAAGCAAGCGTACTTCGACGGGTTAAGGTCCTCGTGGAGTGGAAAAAGGAGAAAGATGTCTCGTGAGAGTGTGGTAAATTGCGAAGCTTGAAGGTGCATAAGTCTCTGTGAAGCTCGGTTTGTGGTCATTGTCGAGATAAAATTTTCACAGCTGGTTTATTTTATGTCATTGTTCTTGTCGAGCTTGAAAAATCTATGTAATTCGAAGTTGTGAAACAACTCTGATAAAAGTGGAAGATGTCATTAATGATCGATTCTGTAATTTTTTTTAAAGATTGATGCGGATTTTGGAAGAATATTAACAAGAGACGTATTAAGTCTGATGTAAATGTGAAATGATGTTTTGTTTCAGATTGTGTTTTTGTCAATAACTTGCTTGGTGCGAGTTTTTTGCTAGTGTACTGTAGATGACAAGATACTTAAATTAGATACTAAAATACTTAAAATCAGGCTAAAAGTACTTCATTTTAGACCCCAAATACTGGTATTTATGTGGAAAATACCTGCAAATCGTGCCGAATTATATATGTCTAAAACTGTAGACTTCAACGAGGCATCTTGCACAATAAGGACATTGATCATCACAATACCAAAAGAGGTGTTTCCCCCATCTTCTTTATCGTATAACTCTGATACTTGATTTCGATACTAAAATACTCAATATCGGGCCAAAAGTACTTAATTTCAGACTCAAAATACTAGTATTTATGTGGAAAATACCTGCAAATTGTGCTGAATTATGTATGACAAAAATTGTAGGACATCTTGCGTAACAAGGACATTGATCATCACCAATACCAAAAGACGCGTTTACCCCCATCTTCTTTTTGTTCGAATTCTGGTATTTGACAGATTATGTAGGGCAAGTAGAAAAAAACTAGTTTTTTCATGATTTTGGTGATTCATGTCATAACACTTGATATGGTTCATTAAAACAACAATTTTTGTGGAACATATCCCGCCCCCTTTCAGAAGTATTTTTGTATGAGAATCGGTATTTTATATGACAAATTAAGTATTTCTGCTCATAATTTAAGTATGTTTTATTCGATTTCAGGTACTCGACAGATTATGTAGAGCAAGTAGAAAAAACTCATGTTTTTGGTGATTCATGTCATTAACACTTGATAAGGTTCATTAAAACAACAATTTTTGTGGAATGTATCTCGTCTCATTTGAAAAGTATTTTTGTACGAGAATCGGTATTTGTATGACAAGTCAAGTATTTCTGCTCATAATTTAAGTTTTTTTTGTTCGAATTCAAGTATTCAACAGATTATGTAGGGCAAGTAGAAAAAACTACTTTTTTCCATGTTTTTGGTGATTCATGTGATTAACACTTGATATGGTTCATTAAAACAACAATTTTTTTGGAATGTATCTCGTCCCCTTTCAAAAGTATTTTTTGTATGAGCATCGGTATTTTATATGGTAAATCAAGTATTTAGGCTCATAATATAAGTACTTTTTGTTCGACTTCATGTATTTTTTGTATGAGAATTCTTTTTTATATTGGAATACACGCACCATTAGGTACTGTTAGTCTCGATTTAGGTATTTTATTGTTGAATTCAAGTATTTGACCTCGAATGAATGTGAAGTTGCTAGAAAACTCATTTTATGTTGTTGATGATGATTAATGTCATTAATATATAAGATGATGATTAAAAACCATCATTTTGGACTTTTGTAACTCGACCATATACATAAGTATTTTAGGCCTAAAAATCAGTATTTTCGGACATAAATTAGGTACTTTTAGTCTTGATTTAGGTATTTTATTGTACAATTCAAGTATTTGGCCTTGAATGAATGCGGAATTGCTAGAAAACTCATTTTATGTTTTTGATGATGAGTAATGTCATTAATATGTAAGATGTTGATCAAAAAACATCATTTTGGACTTTTGTAATTCGACCATATACACAAGTATTTTAGGCCTAAAAATCAGTATTTTCGGACATAAATTAGGTACTTTTAGTCTCGATTTAGGTATTTTATTGTTCGATTCAAGTATTTGGCCTTGAATAAATGTGAAATTGCTAGAAAACTCATTTTATGTTTTTGATGATGAGTAATGTCATTAATATGTAAGATGTCGATCAGAAAACATCATTTTAGACTTTTGTAACTCGACCATATATACAAGTATTTTAGGCCTAAACATCAGTATTTGTGGACTTAAATTAGGTACCTTTAGTCTCGATTTGGGTATTTATTGTTCAATTCAATTATTTGACCTCGAATGAATGCAAAGTTGCTAGAAAACTCATTTTATGTTTGTTGATGATGAGTAATGTCATTAACATGTAAGATGATAAAAAAACATCATTATAGACTTTTATAACTCGACCATATATGCAAGTATTTTATGCATAAAATCAGTATTTGTGGCCTTAAATTAGGTACTTTTAGTCTCCATTTAGGTATTTTAATGTTGAATTCAAGTATTTGACTTCGAATGAATGTGAAGTTGCTAGAAAACTCACTTTATGTTGTTGATGATGAGTAATGTCATTAATATTTAAGATGTTGATCAAAAAACATCATTTTAGACTTTTATAACTCGACCATATATACAAGTATTTTATGCAGAAAAATCAGTATTTGTGGCCTTAAATTAGGTACTTTTAGTCTCGATTTAGGTATTTTAGTGTTGAATTCAAGTATTTGACCTCGAAGGAATGCGAAGAGACTAGAAAACTCATTTTATGTTGTTGATGATGATTGATGTCATTAATATTTTTGGACTTTTGTAACTCGACCATATATACAAGTATTTTATGCATAAAAATCAGTATTTGTGGCCTTAAATTAGATACTTTTAGTCTCGATTTAGGTATTTTATTGTTCAATTCAAGTATTTGGCTTTGAATGAATGTGAAGTTGCTAGAAAACTCATTTTATGTTGTTGAGGATGAGTAATGTCATTAATATCTAAGATGTTAATCAAAAAACATCATTTTAGACTTTGATAACTCGACCATATATACAAGTATCTTATGCATAAAAATCAGTATTCGTGGCCTTAATTAGGTACTTTTAGTCTCGATTTAGGTATTATTGTTGAATTCAAGTATCTGACCTCGAATGAATGTGAAGTTGCTAGAAAACTCAATTTATCGTGATGATTAATTTCATTAATATGTAAGATGTTGATTAAAAACTATCATTTTGGACTTTTGTAACTCGACCATATACACAAGTATTTTAGGCATAAACATCAGTATTTTCGGACTTAAATTAGGTACTTTAGTCTCGTTTTAGGTATTTTATTGCTGAATCCAAGTGTTTGACCTTGAATGGATGTGAAGTTGCTAGAAAACTCATTTTATGTTGTTGGGATGAGTAATGCCATTAATATGTAAGATGTTGATCAAAAACATCATTTTAGACTTTTATAACTCGACCATATACACAAGACAACTTGCATAATAAGGACATTGATCATCACCAATACCAAAATAGGTGTTTTCCTCCAACTTTTTCGTACTAAGTCGGATACTTGAATTCGACACTAAAATACTCAATCTCAGGCCAAACGTAGTCAATTTCGGATCCAAAATACTGGTATTTGTGCTGAAAATACCTTAGACTGTACCAAGTTATATATGACAAATTGTCGATTTCAAATGGCCACATATGTAACGACCCTCACTTTCTAACAAAAATTTTGGCGGATTTTCGCAGCGTAAGCAGCGGAAAAAGCCCATTTATTAAAACTTTTTCTAAAATAAGATATAATAATATTTACACATCATCTAAATAATCATATATATTTACACATGTCATAACCCTAAAATAATAAAATATTAAAACCCTAACGTCACTCCACAGGTCGCATCCATGTACTGCCCTGCCTTAAAAAATCCGTGGAGTCACCGCCATCAGCCCGCCTAGTCACGACGTACTCCAACGTTGGACTCAGATGTACCTACAACACGTAAACTGAGCTCCTTGCCCAGTAGATGAAACATGCATGTATGCAACGTGCGCTCAAACCCATTCCCAAACACCTCACAAATGCACGCTCGACTCGTCTTACCTCACAAATGCACGCTCGACTTATTTCTCTCATCTCAACCTAACGTATTTCCAAACATCACACCAGGTTCTCACATCTCAATACATACGCGTTGGAGGCTTACCAGCATGACACGCCAACCTATCACACATAGAACCTCAAGCCACACACACTGACGCTTCCTGGCCTGACGCACTGAACCGCGGCCCAAGCCTCACGCACCGGACACTCACCGGCATGACGCACTTGAGTCACACACGCTCCAGGCCTCACGCGCCGGTCACGCCAGCCCGTCGCACTTGAGACCTCACACTGCCTCATCGCCCACTACCATCTAAGATCCCAATACTAACCTCAACTCTAACTCAAATCGATACCCCGCTCATCATTAAAGCAAGATGTCACCGTTTTATACGGTGCTCAACCTCGCACTGACGTGATATGCATGCGCAGTGCAAATAATATACATAGGACATGCAATAAATGTACATATGATGTGCAACAAATATAATACACATAAAACACGTAATTCGCTAAGATAATCACGTAGGCACGTAAATATCACATAAAATTCACATAACGTTTACGTGCCGTAGGTGAGTTTCACCTACCTGTCGTCCTAAATTTCGCAAGCGGTAAATCTTTACTGTTTTAGACCTTTGTATACAATATAATTATAAATATTAGTATATGCATGAGATTTAAACTAAGAACATAGAATGATTGTACTTCAAAGGTCATACATATTTCTAAATTATTTCCGCAAGATTCCCTAAAAATATCTCCCCAAAGTTACTAGAATAATTTCATCAAAAATCCTACTTCTGTCCAAGAATTAGATTACTTACCCTAATTTACCGAAACTTGAGCATAACGATTTCTTAACATATAGAAAACTCCAACAAGATCGAAAATCTCCAAAGCTTGTAAATACATTAAACATTCACAATTAATTCAACCAAAACGTTTATAAATAAATTCCCAAAAATAATTTACTCTTTAAAACTTAGCGACATTAAAACCTAAATTACCGAAAACTTTCAACATTAGGACTCAAAGTACCGAAAACTCCCTAAAGTTGAAGCTACTTAATCACCCTATAATATTAAGGGCTCAAAAGTACAAAGTCCCTCGAAAACCCTAAATTACCAAATACTCCCAATACTAAAGATATTCTACTGTCGAAGACTACTAAATTAAACATCAAAGTATTCCTAAATAACTACTTCGAACATCCCAAAATTTTAAACCTCATATGTAAGTCACGAAAACACCACATAATTTATATTAAACCCATATTGAAATCACTTAAACACATATACACCGAAGTAGCTTGCCCTAATACTCGAAATCATATAACCACATAAATACCTTATGATCTGGATGGGGAGAAGTGTAAATTAGAGCATATCATACCTTATTGAACCATACGCAAAAGCTCGAGGGTTACAATTATTACTTGCTTCAGTTTTCCTTACTTTTACTTCACGAGGGTTTCCTCAATAATGCGTGATGATGATGAATGATAGGTAATGTGATAAGTAGGTGCCGAAGCTTTCTTATGGTTAGATAAAGTTTTCACATACCATTTTATATTAATTTCCAATAGTCATCTTTTATCTTTCACTTAGTTTATTCTCAATATAATTGTAATTGTATGTTTATCAATATTTTGTGAGTAAAAACAAGTAAGGTGACGACTAGATTAGGTGACCATCTTTTCGTTCTAATCGTTTCTCTTTATCTTGTTTAATGATTGTACTAAACACTCTAACACTTTTGTTCTTATTTCCAATCCTAACGTGTAGTGAATCTGTTGGCTATATTGTCCTCTATTATTTAGCTTGTACTATGTTATTAATTTAGTATAGACAAAATTTCGAAAGTTTAAGTCTTACTTTACATACCCAACGTGTAATGATAGTCTAATAAAGTTAGATATTTTACTAACTCTACAAGAAATGCATCCCATCACTATCCTCTTTGATAGATAATCGTCCATTTCTACAAATATAAATTAGTTTTCAATAATGATTACCAAAACCATTAACCACAATCAATAATAAGATACTCATGTTAAGGTATGCAATATAGTCCGAAAACTTCATCCCTTATCACTTAATAAATTTTATTACTGGCACATAATATATAGCCACAAAAGCATTCAAAGTTATCCCTTACCATCAATATTCGTTTGGGCCTTAGTAGCTACATTGGGATTTATTTCATTTTGGCCTCTATAATTAACTTCTCTACACCACAATATTTAGTTGGTTTTATTTGGGACAATATCATTTATTGAAGAGAATAAATTCTTAGATTTCTCTTATGGTAACTACGCTACTTTAAAATACTTACAGTAATCCCGTTTTAAATTTTACGGGTATTACAACATATATATGAATTCAAAGTACTTTGTTTTGAAGGTTTTTGGCCGATTGAATTCATACAATCACTATCACTAAAATAGATGTATACCTGGTCGGAAAACCACCTAAAGCAATCAAATGATCACGTCTATTATTCTACGCAAGCATGACGAGTGCCGGCGAGCAACGAAACAAGAAATCTGAGATCGATGGACAAACCACCTACGACCAACGGAACTACTGAAACAAGCACCATTCTAAATATACAATAACACTAGCAGCAGACCTAAAACTCATCTGCACCACATAGATGAGTGCAAAAATCTGCCATTAAAAATCAATGGAACTTCAAATTACAAGCATAATTTCAAACTTCCATTATCTTCAAACTTCAAATGAGTATACAACAACACTAATAGCAAACCTAAAACTCATCTGCACGACATAGATGAGTGTGCAAATCTTGTTGAAAACCCTCATAGCATCTTCCAGCTTGTGCGCTTTGTAGACCCTCTCAATCACGGTCGTATATAGACCACTTCAGGGATGGTGCCTCTCTCGTGCATTAAATCGAACAACTTCGTTGCTTCCTGAACGAGCTCGTCTTGCACGATTAGTCAATCATGGCCATGGCATGTAGGATCAAACCCATCTCTTTCATCTTCTGCAAATCCTATTCACGTCTTGTGAAGGCGCTAGCTTTTATGCTTCTTCGTCCTCCGACTTGGATTTTTCTTCCGTGGCAGGATTCTCGATACTTAGCTCGAATCTTTCGAGGAAGACGACATCCGTTTTGTTTGTGTATTTTCCGATTTGAAAGAGGTATGGGGCTTGGATTAGGATTTGAGGTCTTTGCAAGGGCCGGTTCGGGATGGGTTTGACGGGAACTAAGGTGAATTGAACAATGGTGTTTTATTCTCTCTCTTTTCTACGGTTTAGAGACACATAAAGGTCATTATAGTAACTTACTATGCCGGGGAGTTGAAACTAATTTTCTATCTAATATCAGTACCTATTTATAAAACTAAACATGTAGGAACTGATTCTTAAGTTAAATTTGTCAAGAGGTATTTTTTACTAAAACCCCTTTATAATATACTGTTTAAAAAAATTAGAAGTTCGTACCGTAATAATTAACCGAACCGAGCTGAAATTCATTTGGGTTATGAAAATTGAAAACTGAATACCAAACCGAATGTACGAACCAAAAATTCAGTTTCTAACTGAACGATAACACCCCTAGTGATATAAAGAGACTGATTGCTTCTTCATATATTAAAGTGGACTGATGGACTTGATTTATTAGTGGGACAAACCTCATTTTATAATCTCAACAGGCCAGGCTTCTGAATATAGGCCGGATACAGTCCTACCGAGCCATAAGGGAGGAGGTGGCTCGGGATTTCGCCCGGTGGGTGGCGGCCCACGAGGGGTCGGTGTTCAACCTTTCGGAGAGGTACTCGTGACCTACGACGTGACCTCTAGGGCTAGGCTGGGCAGGACGAGGAAGGAGCACGAGAACTTGGTGGCTTTGATTAAGGACGTCTTGGCCTTGGTGGCGGGATTCGACTTGGCGGACTTGTTCCCATCGGTGAAGCTTTTCCAGGTGGTGAGCAGAAGGAGGATCATGAAGCTCTTCGTTCAGTCGGATAAGATATTCGACGAGATCATTGACGAGCACAGAGCTAAGGCCAAGAGGAATGACGGCGGTGGTGATAAGATGCAAGAAGATTTGGTCGACGTGCTCCTCAAGTTTCAAAACCAGGAGCTCGAGATTCCTCTGTCGACTGATAGTATCAAGACCGTGATTTTGTTGAGTTTTTAATTTTACTCCAAAGATTGGGCCCTACGGATCATAAACAAAAAGGCCACGGTTCGAATCCTGCTAGTGACTTTGATTATCGTTGTTGTCGGCGACCTGACCTATTGCCATTTCGAAGAGTATGACACTAGTCAGTTGAGTGAAAATCAACAAACTACTATTTTTTCCATTGTAAACTGATCTATATCACATCTCATTCGCAAAGTTTATCACCTAAAGTTGTAACTACAACCGATTTGTATCTTTGTCGTCAGGACGTGTACATAGGCGGGAGCGACACGACGGGGACGACGATGGACTGGGCCATGGTGGAGATGCTTCGAAACCTGACGTCCTAAAAAAGGCCCAAGAAGAGGTTCGGAGGGTCTTCGAAGAGACGGGCCAAGTCGACGAGTCGAACATATACGAGCTAAAGTACCTGAAATCGGTCATCAAAGAAACCCTTCGTATGCACCCTCTGATCCCATTGCTTCTCCCGAGGAAGGCCCACCAAGACTGCGAACACCAAAGTGATCGTCAATGCGTGGGCCATAAATCGTGACCCGGCGTATTGGGCCGACCCGACTGTTTTCAGGCCCGAGAGGTTCTTGGACAGCCAGCTCGACTTTAAGGGCGGGAACTTCGAGTACATACATACCTTTTGGTGCTGGGAGGAGGGTATGTCCCAGGATTTCTTTTGGGATAGCGAACGTCGAGCTCGGGCTGGCGATGCTGTTGTTCCATTTTAATTGGAACCTTCCGGAAGCTATGGGGCGGTAGGACAGCGACATGACTGAGGCGCTCGGGTCTTCGACCCATAGGAAGACGAATCTTCGGGTCGTGCCCGTGGTCGAAAGGCCCGTCCCGGCGGGGAACTGATGTGTGTGAGAAAAAGCGAGTGATAAAGGAAGGATTTGCTGTAATAGTAAGTGTAGGACCCGAGAACCGCAAATTAGGTCGGCCAATAAATTACGTATATAACCTAAGTGATTTCGTATTACTTGCGTATGTGTGATATGTTGACGTAATCCTATGAGGTTTGTGCTCGTGATTTTGTACGAATTACGCACAATTACGTGAAATCGATATCGTGTTTATGCTAATTGCGTAATCTATGTGAGGATTTCGAGAAATAGAAAGAACAAGGAAATGAAGAGAATGGTAATAATTATATGGAAATTGGGCCATGCAATGTGGGCTAAAAATTTAATAGTTGGTCCAATCCTTAAGAAAACCAATGGGGAGACAAAAGGTTCCTTGAATCATGGGAAACCCACGCCAATAAAGTCCCATCACCCCAACCTATAATCAAAATATCTATCTAAACACCATTTCAAGGTTGTAAACCCAATAAGAAACAACACCCATCGAAAATTAAAGAAGAAAGAAAAGGGAGAAGGAGCCGAAAGGAGTTCAACTCAAAGAACACACTAAGTAGCTTGAAGATCAAAGCCTAGTAAGTGAAGTACTCCCTTACAACTCTTAAACGTGTTTTGAGGGCCTATGACCTTAGTATAGAATAACCTTGGGGTGCATTAACGATTGTAAGGTAGAAGGGACCCTAGAACTTAGAAAACTCTGGGCAGAATGGAACGATGGATGTGATTTCGCGTAGATGAAATTTGGATGATCGAATCGGGTAGATTGAGAAACCGTAGAAATCGGGCGAAATGTTGCATGTGAGGGATCGATTGAAAGGAATGAGAAGACACATTTAATCGGGCGATTTAAGTCTTAGATGAACTCGGCGATTTGTGGTGTTCAAAACATGAAAGTCGGGCGATCTCATGCAAACCCAAATCAGCCGAATGTCTAGAACACCTCATGCATGAAATCGGGCAAAAATCGGACGATTTAAAAGAAAACTACAGGTGGCAAGAGGAGAACAAATCGCCGAAGACGAACTGAACCAACCTTAAAACGGGCGAAATGAGGAGCAACATCCAAGAAATCGGGCGATTCCATGCAAGCTTGAAAATCGGACAAATTGCCTTGAACATTCCATGCATGGAATCGGGCAAATGAAGATGACAACTTGATGATGAGAGCATTCGGCGATTTCAGATTCCACTTCACAAATCGGGCGACCTGAAGAGTTTGAAAACGGCCGAAAACGATCCCACCACACGCTTGGATTCGGGCGAATTGTGGTGGTGACTAAAACGGCGATTTTAACTTGCAAATTCTTAAATCAGGTGAAATAAATTTCCATGCAAGATGAATCGGGCGACTTCAAGATGAATTAAATTCGGGCAAATTGAAAACTAACAATTTGCTAACTCTCGCTGAACTCATTAGGACACGGAATCGACATTAACTTTACTTAGGAATTTATTGGGCAAGGGTAGCCTAGACTCGAAGCTAGCAACTTATAGTATAGCAAAATTAACAAAGTTAGATATTTTAGTTCGACTTAGGTACTTAATAAAAACATATTACTGATACGATGATATTATGTTTAAAGGTCGTACGTTAGGAGCAAACGGGGAGAACACTAATTGCGCTTGGACGACAGGTAAGTAGAAATTCAACTACGACACGTAACTTGCCTGCGTACAATTATGTGAATTACGTGCTCGTGAATTTTGTATGAAATGTGTACGTATGATACGATTAAATTATGTGCATGATGGCATGATTAGAATACGTACATGAGCATAGCATGAGCATTTGCACGCATGCGTAGTGTATAAGACGCGAGGTATGAGCGTGCGTAAGATCGCCTGTGTGCGATGTATACTCGCCGATATTGGCGTCTGTGTCGACTCGAATGAAGAGTCACGGCTTCCCCTATGCGGCCAGTAAGGCGAATGAAGCTATAAGGCCTGTATAAGAGGCTGGGGGAAATACCCCGTATGCGGGAGATGCAACCTGGAGGATGCGGCCCGGTGCACACGCTGAGTAAGGGAAGATTCCTTCGGGCGACCTTCTAGCGTGTAAAGCACTACCCGGAGGGAAGATTCCTTCGGGTGACCTCCGTGGTTAGTGGCCTCGGTGTTGGCTACCAGTGAGAAGCGCTCGCGTGGAGGCCACACTGAGTAAGGGAAGATTCCTTCGGGTGACCTTCTAGTGTGTGAACCTCCACACTTGAGATCATATAAGATGGCGTATAGTGGGATTGAAAGCCGAGGGCCCGTATGAAGTAAGAGTATGAGAAAAAGAGTACGAGTGTAAGAAAAAGAGTATGAGCGTTAGAAAATGACGGCGTGGATTGTCGTTCGTTAGGACACGTGCATACATGCATAATTTCTGCTTACTGAGCCTCGGTGGCTCATCGTTTATGTTACGTGTTGTAGGTACCGACGATCACGGTAGGCGATCCGACTTTTATGCGAGGCAGATCTTTTGAAGCTATCCGGCTGCTTTTGAGGTGGGAGTGTGTGTATGGATGACGACCTGTGAAGGCCGGGCGCATAGGAAGCTTTTGGCTGCACACACACACACACACACACACACTTGTCTTCTGTATAGACATGACTACGAGGAATTGTAGAACGATTTGCGAACATTCTTTTGACATGTGTATAAGACTTCCGCACGTAGTTTAAAAGAACAAGAAAAATTTTATTCGCATTTTTACGCTTTTGCGCGATAATAAAGCATTAGAGACTTAGGATTAGAACGGAATTACGAGGTCGGACGACGGGTCCTGACAGAGTGGTATCAGAGCTTCGGTCACAGGTCCTGCAGACTGTCCATACACACACACACACTCAAAAGCGCGGAAGCGGCCTTGCTTGTAAGTACTATGTTATGTGAATTGCTTGTATGGTTTAATTTATTGGCCTTAGGGATTACCAGGATAGGTTGAGAAGATGGTTAGACTTAGGGGTGAAGGATGTAGGGAGTCGGACCAGGGTAGGGATACCAGTAACCCTACCGATAGCCGGGATGCTACCATCCTGCAACTAATAAAACTGGTCCGGCAACAATCGGCCCAGATCCAACAGCTGATCCAACAGCAAAACGCTGGTGGACAATCAGCCAACCTACCTCCCCCGTCCGAACGAATTGAGATGATCGGGGAGAGGTTCAGAAAGCTTAATCCTCCACTGTTCGAGGATTCTGTAGACCCCACATCCGCCGAGGATTGGCTGAGGACGCTGGAGAACATGTTCCAGCACAGCCGCACCCCTGAGGCGGAGAAGGTCATGTGCGCTGCCTACCTGCTGAGGGGGAGCGCCGGACACTGGTGGGACACCATCTCAGCCATCGAAAACCCACTAACGATGAGCTGGGATCGGTTTAAGAGATTTTCAGAGGAAAGTACTACACCGCCCCCGTCAGAGCCCAGCGGATGAATGAGTTCATCAACCTCCGCCAAGGGGCAATGACAGTGGCAGAATACATCAGGAAGTTCGAGCAGCTTGGAAGGTTTGCTGCTCATATGGTTAGCACGGACGCGCTCAAAATCGAGCGGTTCATGGAAGGATTGAAGCCCGAACTGTATCGGGATGTAAGCATGGCGGGAGTCCAAGGAGCCACGTACACACAAGTGGCTGAGAGAGCGCTTGTGGCGGAGCAGGCAGAGGCCAGGATTGCTCGCGCCCAAGAAGCAAAGCGCAAATTTGTACAAGGGCCGCAAGGGAGCGGGGGCAATCCGAAGCGGTAATTCATTGCCAAGGAAGGGAAACAGGGACTCCAGAATCGACCTGGACCACCCCCACAGTTCAATCCCAACCAGGGTAGACCCCAGCTGGATCTACCCGTATGCCCGAAGTGCGCACGGAGACACCCGGGAGTCTGCAACTCCCAGAATGCTGTCTGCTTCAAATGTGGCAAGACAGGCCATTACCTGAGGGCATGTCCGGAAGGGGGATCCGGGAGCCAAGCGGGAAACCAAGCAGCACCACCAAGGGTACTGGCCCGGGTCTACACTATAACGCTTTTGGTTTGTGGGCATGGATATTAGATAGTGGAGCCACTAACCATATGTGCCACAACATAAAAACTATGACATCAGCTAAACCATTGACCAAATTTTGCCCCATATACCTTCCTGATGGTTCCATAAAGTCTGTCAAACATACGGGAAATGTTATCCTAGCAGAAAAGATTCCCTTATATGATGTCCTACATGTCCCCGATTTCAAATTTAACCTCATTTCTGTGAACAAACTATCAAAAACTAACGGCTTGGACACTATTTTTTCTGTTAACCATTGTCTTATACAGGACCATCAGACTAAATCCATAGTAGCTTTTGGAAGAGTGGTTGATGGGCTTTACGTACTTGATGAAGATTCTTTCAACCATAGTAGGATCAAGCACTTCTATTCGAAAGGTAACTCTGTTAAAAACCTCATACAGCCCAAAACCTGTCAGTCAAATGTCCTTGCATATAATGTGCATCATGTAGATCAAGCGACATGGCACAATCGTTTAGGTCACCCTTCGTCCACTGTTATGAGTCATTTACCTGTCTCTTTTACGAATAAAGAAGCTCATGTATTATGTCAAGTCTGTCCCATTGCCAAACAGCAAAAGCTAAAATTTCCTTTGAGCTCAATACAAACCATGTCTTGTTTTGACTTACTACACATTGATATATGGGGGCCTTACAAGCATGCTACTCACAATGGTTCACATTATTTTTTGACCATTGTTGATGACTTTAGTAGATCTACATGGACTTTTCTCATGTCTTTCAAATCCCAGGCCATCACATTACTCAGAAATTTCCTTTTCATGACCAAAAACCATTTCCAGAAATCTGTCAAAATTGTAAGGACTGATAATGTGAGTGAGTTTCTAAGCCATTCATGTCAACATCTCCTCAAGGAACTCGGCGTTACACACCAAAAAACCTGCCCTTACACACCACAACAAAACGGGGTGGTGGAACGAAAGCATAAACATCTCTTACAAATAGCTCGATCTATTATGTTTCTTTCGCACCTTCCTAAGATTTTTTGGGGGGAAGCCATACTAGTTGCTAGTTTTTTAGTTAACAGACAGCCATCAGCAATGCTGCAATGGCAGAGCCCATACCAAATTCTCCACAATAGACCACCAGATTTATCCCACATCCGAACATTTGGTTGCCTTTGTTTTGCCACCAATACCAATCCAAACAAAGACAAATTTGGCCCACGAGCTATAAAGGGAATTTTCTGGGATACCCACAGGGACAAAAAGCCTACAAAGTTTTTGATATAGCCTCACAAAAAATAATCATATCTAGGGATGTTGTGTTCCATGAGGAGATGTTCCCATATCAGCCACCTTCAGCCATACACCAGAAAAAGAACCCTTACCTCAATACCGAGCTCTCTGCTATGGATACATCTTTACCTATTCCCTCATTCATACCTTCAGAATATTTCCCTGAAACACCTACAATACATGTCAACCCTACCAGCTCAGAAAATAGCATTTCTCACATAACCACATCTGTACCTTGTAATATCAATGACATTGCCCCTGTTACTTCTATTCCCACTGACCATATGCCATCGCCCCGGCGAAGTTCCCGAGTTAGAAGTGCTCCTACTTGGATGAAAGACTGTGTCACGGACCGTACGCAAGTCTCTGATGCTGCTCAACCGCAGTGTACTATGGTAAGATCATCTTTCTATTCACCACTTACATATCCCTTCTATGTCAATCCCTCGATATCCCCTACATATATGTGTTTTTTAGCTAAGCTACAAAATGTCCATGAGCCACAAACCTATGATCAAGCCAAGAACAGCCCCGAGTGGATTACTGCAATGAACAATGAGCTAAAGGCGTTGGAAGAGAATGCAACTTGGGAACTTACAATGCTACCGAAAGAAAAGAAGCCCATTGGCTGTAAATGGGTGTTCAAGGTAAAATGCAAGGCAGATGGCACTATTGAGAAGTATAAAGCGCGTTTGGTGGCCAAAGGATATAATCAAATTGAGAGCGTCGATTACTTCGACAGCTTTTCCCCGGTTGCAAAACCTGTCACTATTCGATTGGTTATTGCTATTGCTGCATCAAATTCGTGGCCTCTGGAGCAGTTAGACATAAATAACGCATTCTTGCACGGCTATTTACATGAAGAGGTTTACATGAAGCCTCCTCCTGGCTATAACGCAGTTGCTCCCAATCAAGTTTGTAGATTAAAAAGATCCCTCTACGGCCTCAAGCAAGCCTCTCGACAATGGAATGAAGACTTCACATCTAAGTTGCATGGTTATGGTTTCCGTCAATCCCCAAATGACCACTGCCTTTTCACCCTCAAAGCAGATTGATTTTTCTTGATTCTATTAGTATATGTCGACGATGTTCTTCTCACAGGTTCTTCACTACCAGAAATTAAACGTGTCAATGCTTTTTAAGAGGACGCTTTCACCATCAAAGATCTTGGCCCTGCACATTTCTTTTTGGGTATCGAGTTGCTGCAAACTGCTAATGGAATATACTTAAATCAGCGAAAGTATGTGCTTGACCTCTTAGATGCCGTGGGACTTCTTGGCTCTAAGCCGATCAACCACTCCTTTGCCAGGTCGATATGTCTTTCCCCGAGATCAAAATTGTGGTCCTCTGCTAGACAATCCATCACAGTATCGCACCATCATCGGACGCTTATTATATCTTGGTTTTACACGCCCAGACATAACCTATGCCGTTCAACAGTTAAGTCAATTCGCCCATGCCCCAAGAGCTGCTCATTGGTCTGCTATGGTCACAGTTCTACGGTATCTTAAGGCTTACCCTTCTCAGGGTCTGTTTTATCCTACCAAGAACATTTTCTCTCTCACGGCCTACAGCGATTCAGATTGGGCAGCTTGCTCTACATCCCGACGTTCACTTACAGGTTATTGCATTTTTTTTGGAGATTCCCTTGTTAGTTGGAAGACGAAGAAGCAATCAACCGTTTCTCGTTCGTCTGCTGAAGCCGAGTATCGCAGCTTAGCATCCACTAATGCGAGGTTCGCTGGATCACCTACTTACTGAGAGATCTTCACATTTCACTATCACTTCCCATTCCTTTGTGGTGTGATAATAAAGCCGCCATTCACATCACAGAGAACCCCGTGTTTCACGAGCGTACGAAGCACATCGAAATTGATTGTCACATTGCTCGGGATTCTTATAAGAGTGGGTTCATTTCATTACATCACATCACTTCTTCTCAACAGCCGGCCGACATTTTCACCAAATCTCTTGCTGCTCCAACGTTCCGGTTTTTAGTTTCCAAGTTGGGATTGAAGGATTATCATCAATCACCAACTTGGGGAGGGGATGTAGAAGTTTATACAGATGATAATCCAAGCTTGGATGCACAACTTGTTAATTCAGGGAGTATCACGTGAAGAGCTTGCGACTTCTTTCTTGTTTTATTTCTTTTATTAGTCAGCTTATTAGTTAGTAAGTTAGTTAGAAAAATACACCTGTATATAAAGCAACACAGCTGTATTCATCTTCTTTGATTGATCATAATAGAAAATATCTTCTACATTCTGCTACGCTTTCTCATCAGCTAGTTCACTATGTTGAACCCTAGCTGAGATCTACAACTTGTTCAAATACGAAATTAGGCCGGGTTAGGAACGTCGAGAGGCCAAGTTCTCTACATATATCAACACAGGTTTAGTAATTATTATCATAATTATTGGAACTATAATAGTTGAGATAATCACATTAATCAGAACATACATTAATTCTCAAACAAACACACGTTACATGATTTTCTTTTCTTTTGCTATTTCACACGTATTCTCTTGAACAATCCTCGGGCGCAAAACAAAGCGCGTCATCTTTGAGATCAAACACCATCCTCACATTCTGCTGCTGGTGGGCCCCCAACAGCGTCGTGTTCCTCGACTCCAACGCCATGAAACCGAAGAAATTTCTCTCAATGAGAAACAAATTTGTCGGCGGGACGTAAAAGTCGGCCCCCTCGAAGTGAAACGTCACGCTCGGGAGCTTCGGAAGCCCGTGGTCGGGCTTCGCGTAGCACACAAGGCCCTTCGGTATCTCACTCCCAGTGTACCTCCTCAAGCCCGAGAAATAGTCGTCCACGCTCCTCGCAAAAGACGGAAACGCCCTGTTGTTCAGGAGGCTCACGCTCGAGCCCGAGTCGATCACGCAGCCCGAGGAGAACGTGCCTGAGGGGAGCTGTAGCCTTTTCCCGTCGACGCTCAGATCCTTCAGTTTCACCTGTGTTGAAAATAAAATAGAAAACTGCTGGGGTTACTTATTTTTTTCGGTAATGTAGGTGGTATTACAGGGACAACGAATTTAGGGGTGGAAACGATAAAAATTTCAAAATTATGCAGTCGGAACATGTTCGAACCCTAGATTGTACCTCATTTCCTAGAGTTCGACAAATATTATAGGGTTTCGGCAAATTTAAACGGTGACATTATACGGGCAATAAATTTCAAAATTAAGCAGTTTTTGAAAAAAATCTAGGGTTATGACGTGTCCCTAAATTGCTTAAGTTTGAAAGTTATTGTCCATATTATGTCGCCCTTTAAATTCTTTATCCTATAACGCCAACCCTAATTTACAAGACTTAATTGAACCTTTAAAAAATATAGTACACTTCCTTCAAGCTTAACCTTTTAGAGTGGTCGCTCAACAAACCTGATAGAACATCTCCTTTGGCCCGTTCAGGAAACCTGTCTTCTGGACCCTTCTTCTTCGCCGAATCACCGCTTCGTCCCCGAACCTAAGATACGTTTCCCTCGCATGGGTCCCGTTCTTAACCGCCGGAAGACAGTACGAAAACCTATGCTTTACCACATCTCCGAGCTGACGCACGAAGGAGACGGCTTGCCTGTCCATGCCGAATATCCCCGTGACCTTATTTTCCGACCCGAACGTCCCACGGCTGAAAGCCCCGCAACCAAACGCCAGAGGGTAAGTTTGCGACTCTCCCTTACTGTTTTCGAAGAGAAAGTTCTCATACGAGGCGACGCCCGAGGAGAACTGCAAAGAGTAATAGACGACGTAGTAATAACAGCCGTGGAAGAGGCACACGAAATTCTTTCGTGCTAGCCTATCGTCTGGCCTCAAGGGCTTGTAGGACTTCGACTTCGACGGGTCGAAGAGAGGTTGCTGCTGCTTGAAGCACATGAGGCACGGCCTGCACTGTGTCCACGTCAGCCCGCTGCCCGTATCGAAGATTAGGGTTCGACTGACCGGCGGCGAGCCGAAGGTTAGGTCGACGGTGAACAAGGGTTCGTAGTAGGTCAGAGGAAGGTGGAAGGATTCGATTTTTTTTGTGTGATTTTGATCATTTTTGATTCGTTGGAAGTACGAAGCGCGCGACTGAGAGATTTCGGCGTTTTTGACGAAACGGTCGCAATCGGAGATGTTTGGTACGTAGAGAGGGGAATTTGCGTGATCTCTGTGGGTGAGCTTTAGTGTTAGGGAGGTTGCTGTTGAAGCTTCTTTGCGTGGGAGGGAGGAGATTATTATGAGGTTTAGTGCTGAAAATAGTTTTATTACGGCAATGGATTGGGGCATGATGATTTTATTCATTACGGCCATTAACTACGACCGCACACAAAATATATGTCCATATATATTATAAATAAATATAAAACATGCCTTAACTATTCTTATTTGTGTGGCAGGAATGATTAATTCTGTGTTATCTGCTGTTTTGAGAGCAATCGATTTTAAATTACAAGGGAAAGTGCATTTACTGTTTCTAAACTTGAAACTTAAATAAATAAAAAATAATTAAATGATCGAGAAATTACTGCTCGGCGGATGTAAATTTTCAGAACAATGTAGATATTTTTAGGTCAGATTATATTATGTGGGGTTATGAAGAATCTATATATACATATATTTATATAGAGGAACTTTATGGTGCTCATCTCCTGTCGATGTGGCACCGATTCTTGCCATGTCGACATGCCACATCGACATAAGATTGATATGCGACATTAATTGACACATTTTAGGTGCCATTGGTTGACCCATCGGCGCTATTGTGGAATGCTTATGCACAAAAATCAATAGCACATAACATGTGCCACATAAAGCCGTAAAAATGCAACATTAGCGTCCGAGGGGTCGACCAACAGAATGTGTCAATTAATGTCGCATATCATCTTAATGGTAACGTTTTGGATGTCCATGTATCTATAGTTGCATACCATCTAATAATGCATTGAGTTTATTATTAGTGGATTTTAATAGCTACAATCACCTAAACAGTCGTACTATTTTTTAATCACAAAGCGTATGTAGTCTCTCTCACACCCACACATTGACTCCTTTTTTTTTCTAATCAAGTTTATTGATCTTTGCATTCGGCTCATTGAAATTTGATCAGGTAACTTGAAGCTATTTTAGTTTATTTCTTTTTGAGTAGACCATTACTAATGTCATTCTCAGGCACAAGCATAGGCAGCACGTCATCGAAGATTCTGCATGTGAAAGGAACCTTTCATTTTTTTCTTCGAGGAATAATGTTTTGCTGGTAACCGATTTAATTGTGAATTTATATTCTGATATATGCTGCGCCAGTAGTTTTAGATTCTAACAAGGGATAAAACCTAAAATGATCCCTAATGTTTACCCTGTGAACGAATTTAATCCTCGATGTTTCGCGTGAACCAATTTAGTCCCCGATGTTATCGAAAATGAACAAAATTGGTCCCTCCGTCAATTCGACCGTCAATTTAGACGGCTATGGTATTTGCGACGGCATTAGCGACGGAATATCCGTCGCTAACTGAAAAAGTAAAAAAAATAATAAATTATATATTTAAAATAAGGAAAAAAAATTCAAAAAATAGATAAACAATTTAAAAAAAAGTGAATATTACTAACAAATTAAATAAAAAATAAAAATAATAAAAAATAAAAAATAATAAAAGTAAAATAAAAAACTAAAATTAAAATTAAAATGATAAAACATTAAAAATGAGGGAAAAATCAAAAAAAAAGGAAAAAAATTCAAAAAATTGAGTAAAAATTTTAAAAAAACAGAATATTACTAATAAATTAAATGAAAAAATAAATAATAATAAAATATTAAAAAAATAAAAGTAAAATAAAAACCTAAAATTAAAATAAAAAATGATAAAGATAAATTTAAGATTTAAAAAACGTAAAAAATAAAATATATTTATTTATTAAAAATAAATAAAAAGGAAAAACAAAATTAAGGTCTGGGAATTATTGTCAATTAATTGGGACAAAGGCGAGATCGTGAATAAAATAAAATATAAATTCTCAACCATCGCCGTTAACTAGACAAAGACGAGATCGGGAATCATCGTCAATTAATCGTGATAATGTTAAAAAAAAATCAAGAACTGAGACGGCGATGCAATCACCCAGTATATTTGTTAAAACAAATTCGAGAACTGTGACGATTATGTCCTCAATAACTTGGCAGGGACGGTCTTCGTAAACTTTTAGAGGCATTTTTGTATCCTTAATTTTGTTTTTCCTTTTTATATATTTTTTAATAAATATTTTTTTTTTTACTTTTATTAAATCCTATATTTATATTTATCATTTTTTATTTAATTTTAGTTTTTTATTTTATTTTTATTATTAGTATTTTTTATTATTATTTATTTTTTTATTTAATTTATTAGTATTTGTTTTGCATTTTATTCTATTTTTTGAATTTTTTTTTCCTTTTTTGGATTATTCCTAATTTTTAATGATTAATTTAACATTTTCTATTTAATTTTAGTTCTTCATTTTAGTTTTCTTATTTTTGATTTTTTATTATTGAATATTTTTATTTAGTTTATTAGTAATATTCACTTTTTTTAATTTGTGCTCTATTTTTTGAATTTTTTTCCTTTTTGGATTTTTCCCTCATTTTTAATGTTTAATTAATCATTTTTTATTTTAATTTTGGTTTTATTTAATTATTTTTTTATTTTTTATTATTATTTGTTTTTTATTTAATTTATTTAATTTTGGTTCATCATTTTACTTTTTTTAATTGTTTATCTATTTTTTGAATTTTTTTTCCTTTTTTTGAATTTTTTTCCTTATTTTTAATATTTAATTTATTATTTTTTCACTTTTTCAGTTAGCGACGGAATATCCGTCGCTAATGCCGTTGCAAATACCATCGCCGTCTAAATTGACGGTCGGATTGACGGAGGGACCAATTTGGTTCATTTTTTATAACATCGGGGACTAAATTTGTTCACGTGAAACATCGGGGACTAAATTGGTTCACAGGGTAAACATCGGGGACCATTTTAGGTTTTATCCCTTCTAACAATGTATAATATAACAGTCATCGCCGTTCGAGTAACAGGGTTTATGATTTAAGGTATATGGTTTAGGGTCATATACATCTCAACGTTAACATTTGCGGGAACGTTAACATTTGCGGGAGATATACACCATTATGTTACTTTCACTATTACAAATTAATAATACAACTGTCAGCCCCTTGAGTAGTCTTACAATATTTTTTTTCACAACATTTTACAAATATAATGCAATGTTTATACAGCGTTTGTATAGTTTTTTTAATATAATACGTATCATAGCATTCCAATATGATAGTTTTATTAACACCATCGCAAAGTATTTATTTCGAAAGTCTAAAGCAGTCAAATACGTATTCATAAGACTGCACTACAAAAAAACTCAAATGCCGACTACAGATAGCGACTAAGGACTCCTAGTCGCCGTTTTTACAAAATAGCGACTAACATTACTAATTAGTGACTACAAAAGTGTAGTCGCCAGAGCGACAAAAAAAACAGACGCTAATGAAGCAAATGCAGTCGCTAAATTTTTTACGACTGCATAGGCATTAATTTAGAGACTACGATAGCGACTACAGCTTCGTTGTCGCTAAAGGCGACTAACTTTTTGGCGTGGATATCAGTCGCTAAGTGGTTTTTGCTACTACAGTTATTAATATTAGCGACCACGTAAGTGTAGTCGCTAGTTGAAACCCTAAATTTTCCCCAATCGTGAAATCCCAAACCATTCACAGTCCCAAATCAGAAAATTTCCTCCACCATCGACGAAACCAACCCGCCGTTCGAGCCGTTTTCCGCCGTCGTCCGCTGACCTCCGCCGCCATCCGCCTTCGCCGAGTTTCCCGCCGTTGCTCGCCGTCGCCAAATCAGAAACAATCGCCATCCCTCGCTCGTTTCCGTTGTCGCTCGCCTTCGTCCGCCTCTCTTCGCCTCTCTCAGGTACGATTCCGGTTGAATATGTCGAGGAGGGATGAAACTTTGTATGTTGAGGGATTTTTGGGATTTCATTTGATTATGTTGAGGGAATCGAGGGATTTCGGTTGAATATGTCGCTCAATTGTTTGTTTTGTTGCAAGGTTGCTCCTTGATGTTCGTTGCCCGGACCCATTGATCGCTCCCGATATGGTTGATCGCTCTCTGAGTCGCTAATTCTTGGTAAAATCGCTGTCCCCGAGGATGTAATACAACATTGGTGGTTTGTAGACTTAAATTTTTATTATTTTCATACTTTTCATTGTGTTACACTTACTTGAATTTTGTAGGAGGGGTATTCCTGGGATCCTTCTGATGCCGGTCAAGTGAAGTCTGACTTTCGCACTGTTCTTCGTAAGCGGGTCAAAGATATTATGCGGGCCGAAGGACTTAAGTTGGAGAAAAATCAATCATAGAAGTCTATATTTTTGACCGATCCCGTCCTTCAACAACTCAAGGAGAAACGGTCGACTCCTGATTCAAGTGAAAATCCACATCCGAAAGGCGAATCGTAATGGTCGAGACGGTAATGCCGCGAAGTCCGCGCAAGGATCATGCCTCACAATCACTAGCCAATAGGCTTTTTTTTTCTCTCATGCCTTTCTTCGTTCATGGTTCGATATTCAGGTGTCTTAGGCGTAGAGGAACCACACCAATCCATGCCGAACTTGTGCCATGAGCTCCTTGCAATGAAAATAGTAAGATTTTTTGTTGCATTAAATTTTTGATCTCATTCAATCTTCAATCTTTCACTTTCCCTTTTACACTTTAAATTTTATGTTTGATAGGTTGCGGAGAATCATGGAGTCCTTCCTCAACCACACTGGATATATGAGCATAATCACACACAAAGAAGGACAAGTCTTTTGTCGATGAAAAAGCCGAGAAGATGATGGTAAGTAAATATCGTTTGTTAACATATATATGTAGTGCTTTGGTGTTTGGATTTTGTTTGTTGGAAATGAACTATTTGTGTTGATATTGTGATCTTGAATGGATTGATGCGGTGTATTGTGTTGTGGAAATGGATTGATTTGAGTGGTTTGAAACTTTTGGGATGATCATTTGGTGGTTTGATATTGTGTTCTTGAATGGATTGATTTGGTCTATTGCCTTGGTAATCGTATGTTATTGATGTTAACAGGCGGATTTCAAGGCTAATAAGGTTGCTAATCCATCTCTCCCAGACGCTCATGAGGCACGGCCTGCACTGTGTCCACGTCAGCCCGCTGCCCGTATCGAAGATTAGGGTTCGACTGACCGGCGGCGAGCCGAAGGTTAGGTCGACGGTGAACAAGGGTTCGTAGTAGGTCAGCGGAAGGTGGAAGGATTCGATTTTTTTTTGTGTGATTTTGATCATTTTTGATTCGTTGGAAGTACGAAGCGCGCGACTGAGAGATTTCGGCGTTTTTGACGAAACGGTCGAAATCGGAGATGTTTGGTACGTAGAGAGGGGAATTTGCGTGATCTCTGTGGGTGAGCTTTAGTGTTAGGGAGGTTGCTGTTGAAGCTTCTTTGCGTGGGAGGGAGGAGATTATTATGAGGTTTAGTGCTGAAAATAGTTTTATTACGGCAATGGATTGGGGCATGATGATTTTATTCATTACGGCCATTAACTACGACCGCACGCAAAATATATGTCCATATATATTATAAATAAATATAAAACATGCCTTAACTATTCTTATTTGTGTGGCAGGAATGATTAATTCTGTGTTATCTGCTGTTTTGAGAGCAATCGATTTTAAATTACAAGGGAAAGTGCATTTACTGTTTCTAAACTTGAAACTTAAATAAATAAAAAATAATTAAATGATCGAGAAATTACTGCTCGGCGGATGTAAATTTTCAGAAGAATGTAGATATTTTTAGGTCAGATTATATTATGTGGGGATATGAATAATCTATATATACATACATTTATATAGAGGAACTTTATGGTGCTCATCTCCTGTCGATGTGGCACCGATTCTTGCCATGTCGACATGCCACATCGACATAAGATTGATATGCGACATTAATTGACACATTTTAGGTGCCATTGGTTGACCCATCGAAGCTATTGTGGAATGCTTATGCACAAAAATCAATAGCACATAACATGTGCCACATAAAGCCGTAAAAATGCAACATTAGCGTCTGAGGGGTCGACCAATGGTAATTAGAATGTGTCAATTAATGTCGCATATCATCTTAATGGCAACGTTTTGGATGTCCATGTATCTATAGTTGCATACCATCTAATAATGCATTGAATTTATTATTAGTGGATTTTAATAGCTACAATCACCTAAACAGTCGTACTATTTTTTAATCACAAAGCGTATGTAGTCTCTCTCACACCCACACATTGACTCCATTTTTTTTTTCTAATCAAGTTTATTGATCTTTGCATTCGGCTCATTGAAATTTGATCAGGTAACTTGAAGCTATTTTAGTTTTTTTCTTTTTGAGTAGACCATTACTAATGTGATTCTCAGGCACAAGCATAGGCAGCACGTCATCGAAGATTCTGCATGTGAAAGGAACCTTTCATTTTTTTCTTCGAGGAATAATGTTTTGCTGGTAACCGATTTAATTGTGAATTTATATTCTGATATATGCTGCGCCAGTAGTTTTAGATTCTAACAAGGGATAAAACCTAAAATGGTCCCTAAGGGTAACCACAATGGTGGTTTATATATGTGTCATATGTGCTTATTTGGCACTTTATATGACACACCACCGTTGTGGATGTGTCATGAGTATGACACTGCGTCATATTGATGACACTGTGTTATAGAATATTAAAATATTATGAGGGGAGAGAATGAGGGAGAAAAAAATATTTATATGGGTCCGTGTTATAGTGGTGTTATTATTGTGGAAAAAGTAGAATAAAAGTGTTATATAATAAAATATAGGAAAATATAGAGAAAGCTGATGTGGAAGTATTATGGGTGTGTTATTATTGTGGACACCCTATTGTTTACCCTGTGAACGAATTTAGTCCGATGTTTCGCGTGAACCAATTTAGTCCCCGATGTTATCGAAAATGAACCAAATGGTCCCTCCGTCAATTCGACCGTCAATTTAGACGGCGATGATTTGCCACGGCATTAGCGACGGAATATCCGTCGCTAACTGAAGTAAAAAAAAATAATAAATTAAATATTTAAAATAAGGAAAAAAATTCAAAAAATAGATAAACAATTAAAAAAAAGTGAATATTACTAACAAATTAAATAAAAAATAAAAATTAATAAAAGTAAAATAAAAAACTAAAATTAAAATAAAAATGATAAAACATTAAAAATGAGGGAAAATCCAAAAAATAAGGAAAAAAATTCAAAAATTGAGTAAAAATTTTTAAAAAAAGAGAATATTACTAATAAATTAAATGAAAAAATATATAATATAAAATATAAAAATAATAAAACTAAAATAAAACCTAAAATTAAAATAAAAAATGATAAAGATAAATTTAAGATTTAAAAAACGTAAAAAATAAAATATATTTATTTATTAAAAAATAAATAAAAAGGAAAAACAAAATTAAGGTCTGGGAATTATCATCAATTAATTGGGACAAAGGCAAGATCGTGAATAAAATAAAATATAAATTCTCAACCATCGCCGTTAACTAGACAAAGACGAGATCGGAAATCATCGTCAATTAATCGTGATAATGTTAAAAAAAAAATCAAGAACTGAGACGGCGATGCAATCACCCAGTATATTTGTTAAAAAAAATTCGTGAACTGTGACGATTATGTCCTCAATAACTTGGTAGGGACGGTCTTCGTAAACTTTTAGAGGCATTTTTATCCTTAATTTTGTTTTTCCTTTTTATATATTTTTTTATAAATAAATATTTTTTTACTTTTATTAAATCCTATATTTATATTTATCATTTTGTTTATGTAATTTTAGTTTTTTTATTTTATTTTTATTATTAGTATTTTTTATTATTACTTATTTTTTTATTTAACTTATTAGTATTTTTTTGCATTTTATTCTATTTTTTGATTTTTTTTCCTTTTTTGGATTTTTCCTAATTTTTAATGATTAATTTATCATTTTCTATTTAATTTTAGTTTTTCATTTTAGTTTTCTTATTTTTTATTTTTTATTATTGATTTTTTTTATTTAATTTATTAGTAATATTCACTTTTTTTTTTAATTTGTGCTCTATTTTTTGAAATTTTTTCCTTTTTTGGATTTTCCCTCATTTTTAATGTTTAATTAATCATTTTTTATTTTAATTTTGGTTTTACTTTAATTATTTTTTTATTTTTTATTATTATTTGTTTTTTATTTAATTTATTTAATTTTGGTTCATCATTTTACTTTTTTTAATTGTTTATCTATTTTTTGAATTTTTTTCCTTTTTTTGAATTTTTTTCCTTATTTTTAATATTTAATTTATTATTTTTTCACTTTTTCAGTTAGCGACGGAATATCCGTCGCTAATGCCGTCGCAAATACCATCGCCGTCTAAATTGACGGTCGGATTGACGGAGGGACCAATTCGGGGACTAAATTGGTTCACGTGAAACATCGGAGACTAAATTGGTTCACAGGGTAAACATCGGGGACCATTTTAGGTTTTATCCCTTCTAACAATGTATAATATAACAGTCATCGCCGTTCGAGTAACAGGGTTTATGATTTAAGGTATATGGTTTAGGGTCATATACATCTCAACGTTAACATTTGCGGGAACGTTAACATTTGCGGGAGATATATATACTCCTAAATAGTCGTACACCATTATGTTACTTTCACTATTACAAATTAATAATACAACTGTCAGCCCCTTGAGTAGTCTTACAATATTTTTATTCACAACATTTTACAAATATAATGCAATGTTTATATAGCGTTTGTATAGTTTTTTTTTAATATAATACGTATCATAGCATTCCAATATGATAGTTTTACTAACACCATCGCAAAGTATTTATTTCGAAAGTCAAGCACTCAAATACGTATTCATAAGACTGCACTACAAAAAAACTCAAATGCCGACTACAGATAGCGACTGACTCACTAGTCGCCGTTTTTACAAAATAGCGACTAACATTATTAATTAGTGACTACAAAAGCGTAGTCGCCAGAGCGACAAAAAAAACAGACGCTAATGAAGCAAATGCAGTCGCTAAATTTTTTACGACTGCATAGGCGTTAATTTAGAGACTACGATAGCGACTACAGCTTCGTAGTCGCTAAAGGCGACTAACGTTTTGGCGTGGATATCAGTCGTTAATTGGTTTTTGCGACTACAGTTATTAATATTAGCGACCACGTAAGTGTAGTCGCTAGTTGAAACCCTAAATTTTCCCCAATCGTGAAATCCCAAACCATTCACAGTCCCAAATCATAAAATTTCCTCCACCATCGACGAAACCAACCAGCCGTTCGAGCCGTTTTCCGCCGTCGTCCGCCGACCTCCGCCGCCATCCGCCTTCGCCGAGTTTCCCGCCGTTGCTCGCCGTCGCCAAATCAGAAACAATCGCCATCCCTCGCTCGTTTTCCGTTGTCGCTCGCCTTCGTCCGCCTCTCTTCGCCTCTCTCAGGTACGATTCCGGTTGAATATGTCGAGGAGGGATGAAACTTTGTATGTTGAGGGATTTTAGGGATTTCATTTGATTATGTTGAGGGAATTTGAGGGATTTCGGTTGAATATGTCGCTCAATTGTTTGTTTTGTTGCAAGGTTGCTCCTTGATGTTCGTTGCCCGGGTCCATTGATCGCTCCCGATATGGTTGATCGCTCTCTGAGTCGCTAATTCTTGGTAAAATCGCTGTCCCCGAGGATGTAATACAACATTGGTGGTTTGTAGACTTAAATTTTTATTATTTTCATACTTTTCATTGTGTTACACTTACTTGAATTTTGTAGGAGGGTATTCGTGGGATCCTTCTGATGCTGGTCAAGTGAAGTCTGAACTTCGCACTGTTCTTCGTAAGCGGGTCAAAGATATTATGCCGGCCGAAGGACTTAAGTTGGAGAAAAATCCATCATATAAGTCTATATTTTTGACCGATCCCGTCCTTCAACAACCGAAGGAGAAACGGTCGACTCCTGATTTAAGCGAAAATCCACATCCGAAAGGCGAATCGTAATGGTCGAGACGGTAATGCCGCGAAGTCCGTGCAAGGATCATGCCTCACAATCACTAGCCAATAGGCTTTTTTTTTCTCATACCTTTCTTCGTTCATGGTTCTTTAGGTGTCTTAGGCGTAGAGGAACCACACCAATCCATGCCGAACTTGTGCCATGAGCTTCCTTGCAAAGAAAATATTATGATTTTTTGTTGCATATTTTTGATCTCATTCAATCTTCAATCTTTCACTTTCCGTTTTACACTTTAAATTTTATGTTTGATAGGTTGCGGAGAATCATGGAGTCCTTCCTCAACCACACTGGATATATGAGCATAATCACACACAAAGAAGGACAAGTCTTTTGTCGATGAAAAAGCCGAGAAGATGATGGTAAGTAAATATCGTTTGTTAACATATATATGTAGTGCTTTGGTGTTTGGATTTTGTTTGTTGGAAATGAACTTGTGTTGATATTGTGATCTTGAATGGATTGATTCGGTGTATTGTGTTGTGGAAATGGATTGATTTGAGTGGTTTGAAACTTTTGGGATGATCATTCGGTGGTTTGATATTGTGTTCTTGAATGGGTTGATTTGGTCTGTTGCCTTGGTAATCGTATGTTATTGATGTTAACAGGCGGATTTCAAGGCTAATAAGGTTGCTAATCCATCTCTCCCAGACGCTCAAGCATTCTATGAGGCATCGGGAGGTTATACGAGGTTCCAAAACATACAGGGCATGGGTAATGCGACGCGCCTCTTCTCGAAGAACCTACGGCACATTCATCTTCATCAAGTGCCAATAGTTACATGCCTTCCCAGACTATTCAGACGCAGGAGTTGTTGATAGCGACGCAGGAACAACTTGAAACACCGGAGAGGAAATGCAGTGAGCTCGAGGCACGACTTGAAGCAGCAGGCATCCGTAATGAGTTGCGTGGTTAAGACGTAGTCGAGTCGAATCCTGTGGATCAGACATGTGCTGCAGCGCCGTCACTGAACAGAAATGTTCGAGGCCACGATGACTTTCCGGACGGGGGATCCGACCACGGTTTGGCGTAGTTTCTTAGATTTGTGTCGAACTTTTTATTTGATGTTGGCGACTTTGTTGTCATGTATTCGACTGTTTTATTCTCGTTTGAATTTATTTTCATGTATTCGACTTTTGGATTATCGAATGGATCTTCTTTTCTTGTGTATTTATAATTTTTATATTTACATATAATTTATTTATAAAATAATTAATTAAATGCTGAAATAGGCGATTAGCAACTAACTTAGCGACTACAAGTTAACCGTTAGCGACTGCAAGCTGTGCTAATAGCGATTGCAGGATGCGACCAGCGGCCACAAATGTAGTCGGAAATTTTCGACCATAACGTCCGTCGAAGTTAGTCGCTAAAATAGCGACTATGGGTTGCTGGTCGCATAGTCACAGAACAGTGACTACACCTTCGTGGTCGCTATTAGTCGCTTAACAGTGACTGATTTCCGACCACGTCCAATCGACGACAAGGAACTGTCGCTGACGCAGATTAGCGACTAAAATAGGTGTTTAGCGACCAGTATGTGTAGTCGCTAAATGTGTTTTTTTGTAGTGCTGTTTGATAAATTAATGTTGTGACACCGTTTGAATCTCAATGTTGTAAAACTGCGGCACTGATAGAAAATTATATCTGAAGATAAGAGTGTGCCTAAGAGGAGGGAGAGAGGGGGGGTGAATTAGGCTTATAAAAAATTATGCTTCTTCTTTACAAGAATCCTACGATGTAGTGACCTAGAGATGTCTACTTATGCAAGTGATGAAGATGCCTGATATATCCTGGTTACAGGTGTGTATTGGTTCTGTCTCACAGTAAAAAGGAAATAACAGAAAAGTAAACAGGATTTTTACAGAGGTTTTATCCCCAACTGGGTTTACTCATCTCCTTGAGGTTTGCTCCTCAAGAGTCTAATCAATCACTACAATGTCACCTTAGCTGGTTACAAAACTTATTGATTGGCCCAATACACAACCGAAACAAGTCGCACACTAGACACTACTAGGTTACCGCATGCCGAGTTTCGCTCCTGGGAATCTCCAATTCCTGACAGGAAACAGCTCGCTACCGAAGGGCCCCCGAAACTCGTCCTTCCCTTCACGTGCACGTAAACGTCGACCTTGCCACCTTGCGTATTGCTCCGTCCGAAGGCAACGCGTCCGAAGACAGAATATATGGATGGAGGATGGAGATAATAAGGATGAACCACTCATGCGGTGATGATAAGGATGAATCACTCATGCTGTGATGGAATCGCAAGTTAAAGCTCAGGTCGGCAGAAGGTGATCACAGGTGTACGCTCAAACAGCCACAGATATATCGCAAGTGTGAGATGGTTGTAAATAATAATCTTCTGCTAAAAAACTCTCGTGTTCGTATACTCGCAAGTTCTTGGTCCGACAATCTGAAGTGTTTCTCATATATATAGACCTTTGTTAGGTCCTACGATTAACAACTCTACGATCCTAGGCTAGAATTCATAGTAATTCGATCGTTTAGATAAACAATTGAATTCGATCGAAAAACTCAAATGAAGAATAAGAGAGAGAATTTGAGTAGAGTGAGAAAGTTATTGTTGTTTCTCCCTCTACTTCGGATCAATTCTAAAAACTTTCTCTATTCAGCTCAATTGATTTACATGTATTTATACCAAACAAACTTGGTATAAATATCAAACTAGTCCTAATCTAAGGACTACTATACAAAACGCCCCAAATTACAAGGACAACTAATGGAATCAAGCACAATTACAAATGTTATTCTACAATCTCCCCCTTTGTGCTTGATTGCGTCTCCGCGCCGTTTGTCCTCGTTGGGCGTAATATTATCTGCGCAAGTCCAGCGCATGCTCGAAGTTCCTCAGCGTGATCCTTAGCTCCAGTCGCTCCTCAATATCTTCTAATAGTTCCATTAGGAGCGGCTGTTCTCTCATGAACCTATGGATCCTCAGCATCGTATCTCGATTGATTTCTTCCAACCTCTGCTCGATGTTTTTCCTGACGACCTTGAGCATCCGCAAAACTTATGAATCTCAGTCTTCAGCATCAACCTATTCTTCTTTGCTATTGGATTGTGGTAGGTGATGCCTAGGACTGAGCTGATGTGCACGTGATTGTTGGGAAGCCCTTTGATCTCAGGTCCTTTGTTGAGCGAAACGATCATGTTGACCTTCTTCATATTGCTCTCAAGCGCCATTTGAAGGTCGTGAGCGGCGAAGTACTTGACTTGTCGCATCATGAACCGGTAAGCCCTTCGAGGCCTTCTTTCTTGATGAAGCCCTGAGGACCTTTGTACTTCTCCACGTATAGCTGATAAAGACGGTACACTTCATCGACGGGGAGGTACGGCAGGTCGCTCTCGCTCAGTTCCTCTCGGGTCCTGTCCACTCGTTCGATGATGTAGTGAGGTGTTGGAAGTCCTCCTTTGGCACAGTATACGCTGAGTAGTTGGCTTATTGGGGAGAGACTCTTATAATGGCTCTTGGCTTGTGTCTTAGTCATCCACAGCCTAACATTAGGTCCTAGTTTGGTCAGCATCCAGAGGTAGGTCATCTTCTTCTGCTGATCCCAATGAGAGATCCCTCTAAGCTCGAACTCGTTCGGCTTCTTCACTCTGTCCGGAGACCTCCAAATATTCTCACGAACTTCTTCTAGGAAGGAAATTTCTATTTGGATGTTTTTCCATTGCGTTAGCTTGGAGAGGGAACCGCCTGTTGAGCGTTAACTCTAGTATCCTTGGGATATCTCGCTCGTAGTCTTCACCTTCCTGAAGCTAGTCGTCTTCTATGATTACGAGGTCTATAGACGCTTGTTGTAGAAAGCGCCGAACGTCGTGAAGCCGTCGTCTTTGATGCTCCTCGGGCATGGAATGGGTCATCCACTGTCCTTCGAAGATGTACTTGTCTAGGGCCTCGTGTGGATTGACGCCATGTCCAGAGGGTCCCGGTTGGTCTGGAGCGACTGAGGGAGTGGCTTGGGTAGCTGCTAGAGCTACAAGCATCGCAGCACTTGCTTCTTCTTCCGGAAGCAAGGGGCTTGAGTAGATCGGTGGTGTGGACGGAGGCGTCCTGAGGTGAAAGGTTGGTGGTTCGATGTGGGCGGTGCGGTGCGTGGTGTAGGTAGCTTGGGTGGTTTGTGTTTGGTGGGTGGTTTGTGTTTGGGTCTGATGGGTTTGTGTTTGGGTTTCACCAGCTCCAGCGCTTGTCTGCGTAGCGCCCGAGCCTTGTCCTTGGCCACTTGTTGATGTCCTTGGCCTCTTCTCTCCCTCATGAGGGTCCTGATCGTCAGGATCATCATGTCTGCGCTGGGAGCTTTGGCCTCGGCAGGTGTCAGTCAGTGGCTCAGGATGGTCCACCAATCGCCTATAGAGGGATTGTTCTTGCTGCGATCGGATGGACAGGCCTATCAGACGGGCGAGGAGAATGTCATGGAGCTCGGTGATGGGGATTGTGTATGGATTAATGAGGATGGAGGAAGTGGCTAGAGGGTCGGTGGGTGTGGGTTGTGGAGGTGTGGGGTTGATTTGTGACGAAGGGCCTTCAGAGGCAGGTGCTTTTCCCGGTCTTCGAGATGCCTCGAGTGCTTGGAGTACTCTCTCCGTGATTTTGTCTTCCATAGACTGTACAGCGGCAGAGAGAGCAGCCTGGAACTGCTCGTTCGTCATGAAGGGTGCGGACGCCTCCTGAGATGGACCAGGACGACTGATGTCGCCTGTTATCAACCCTTGAGTAGACACCTACTCTGTGGGTTGGCTCACAGTCACTTGAGGTTGTGGCTGTATGAGACTTCCACCCAATCCTTGAGTCGAATCTGGAGGATTAGTCTCTATGTGTGTTAAGGCAGGCTCAGGTTGCGCCTGCGAACCAGACACCACGTTGGTTGGTTGCGGCTCAAGATTGAGCGAAGAAGTGCCGGCAACACTTGTCGTTGTGGTCAGCGTAGTATCTGGTGCGTCAGTGACGACTGGGAAGAGGGACTCCAGTTGAATGCTAAGTCTTCTGGGAGTCCTCCTTATCAGACTTATTTCCTCGTCAGGCGAGGTGGCCGTGTGAGGAGTGAGGTCTCAATGGACGTCCTCCAGTGCCTGACCCGTCACCGGTGGAAGTGAAGTTTGCCCCATTTCCGTTTCGGGCTGTGCTTCTTGTTAAAGAACTTCCTCAAAAGTTTCTTCGAGCACGCCAACATGTACGGGCTCTTCCACTTGTAATTCGAGTGCAGGAGCCTCGATCTCCATCTCTGTAGCCACGACGTCTATCAGGGTATCATCTACGTCGGGCATTGGTTCTTCGACCAATATTGGCTCCTGAGCTAGCTCTTGAGCGACATCATCAATCATCGCGTCCTCAGGGCTTGGTTGGTGTTGGGGAGGGCTCACATGGTGATCTGCCGGGGGCCCTCTAATCATTTCTTCCGTTAAGTTGTGTTCCCGGCAGAATCTCTGATACTCAGCTCCTGCGGGATCGGCGAGCCTGAGTAAGTTGAGTGGAGAATTGGCATCGACGGTTGGTCAAGGTCCGTGAGCCGTGGATTGTGGAAAAACTTTAGCCTTGGCGGCTGATAGTTTCCACCAGGAGGCAGTTGGGGGATGTTCTGGTGCAGCGCCATGATCTCTCTGATGATGACGTTGAACCACCGAGCATAAGGCACGTTCTTTGATCGCCGGTTCTCCTTCTGCCGAATCTGGTCCGCGAGGTCGTTCCAAATGTGGCAACCCTCGTTTTCTAATTAAGGTTAGTGGCGGATTTCCGCAACGTAAGCCGCGGAAGGCCCATCAATTAAAAACTTTTTCCTAAAAGATAATATAATATAATAAAATATTATTTTACATAGTAGTATCTGTACAACGGGCGTAGCCCCAAAAATGTCAAAAAAACAAAAACCCTATTATTGCTCCACAGGTCTTCATCCATGTACCGCCCTGCCCTCAAATGTCCGTGGAGCACCGCCACCAGCCGCCTCAGTCCTGACGCGCGTCGGCGTCAGACTCAGTACCTACAACACGTAAACACTGAGCGACTTGCCCAGTAGGTGAATAAACATGCATGTATGCACGTGAACGCTCATTCCCGATCCCAATATCTCATATGCAATGTTCACTCTTTCTTTTCTCACAATCCTGTCTCAATCACACAACATAGGGCCCTAGGTCAGACTCGACACCTCGCGCGCCCATAATAATAACATACGGAAGCTTACACTAGCAGCGTTTTGACGATCACGCAACTGCCCTGCTAGGCCGCTCTTCCGCAAGCGGTAGCCTACGCCGACAGTGTGTTGACGATCACGCAACTGCCCTGTCAGGTTGCTCCCTCCGCTAAAAATATAATCACGACGGTTTTGCATCTCGGGACGTTCACGCCCGAGTAGACAGATCGATCACGCCTGTCTGCCGTCAGGTGTCATACGAGTACCAACCTCGACTCCTCAACGAGTCAACAACAAAATCACAAACATCTCATTCTTCCCCGCTCAACAATATTTCAAATCAACCGTCTCAATACGGTGTAAATATCTCACCCCTGTGATATGATATGCATATGCCATGCATATAAACGTGATAATTCATGAAAAGTGATGTCACATGGAACATACATAAATCACGTAAATCATCAAATAACCTAAAAGCACATAAATATCACATAGGTGTTTACGCATTGTAGATAAATAATTCACCTACCTGTCCTCCCGATACAATTAGTTACGAGATCTGGTAAATTTCCTACTCTTCGATCCTCTCTGTCCGATTTCTTGTCTTGTTAATAGTCTTTTAGTTTGTTGAATTTACTTGGCCTTCAGTCTTTGAGAGTCTTTCTCTGTTTCGGTTCTTTCACTGTAATTTTTTTACCCTCTATTCTCTCTTTCCTCTTGAGTGAACTAACGTGATATACATGAATGATATCTTAGAAGTTTGTGTGATAAGACTAGGAGGTGAATCTTATTTCCCTCCAACTTAAGCAAAGTCATCATTAATGCTTATCTTGTAAAATTTGGGGCCAAACTTATACGTTAATTGTAGCCCAAGATCTCTTAGTCTGTATTATTACTTTACCCAACATTATCTAACAATATAAGTCTTACTTACTATTATTCTCAGATATTAGTTAATTAGGTTTTGCTTTTAAATTTGGAACTATTAAAGGTCTATATATATATATATATATATATATATATATATATTGATTCAAGACATTAAATTAATTTATCACATTCTTATTTTACAAAAATCATATAGCTAATTATGTCAAAATCCCGTACACAAATTTACGGGTATTACATCCTCCCCCCTTAAAAAAATTTCGTCCTCGAAATTACGCCGACTGGAATAATTAGGGATAACGAACTCTCATATCGTCCTCACGCTCCCACGTGGCTTCCTCAACTGATTGATTTCGCCACAAAACTTTAACTAACGGAATAGTTTTATTCCGAAGTTGTTTCAGCTCATACATTAAAATTTCTACAGGCTTCTCTTCGTAGCTCAAATCAGGTTTGAGCTATTGATAAAGAAGTTCGTTGTGGATCACATGGCTCGGGTCCGTGACGTATTTTCGTAGTGTCGATACGTGGAATACGTCGTGAACTTGCGATAGTGAGGCCGGTAACTCTAGTTGGTACGCGACTTCGCCAACTCGTCTGATAATTTTAAACGGGCCTATGTATCTGGGGCTCAGCTTGCCCTTTCGTCCGAAGCGTTTGACTCCTTTTGTCGGGGAGATTTTTAGGAACACTTGGTCACCTTCTACGAATTCCAATGGTCGTCGTCGACGATCTGCGTAACTCTTCTGACGACTCTGTGCGGTTCGCATCCTTTCCCGAATCTTCGTCACAGCTTCTGTCATTTCTCGGATCATATCGGGTCCTAACAACATTCGCTCACCAATTTCATCCCAATGGACTGGGGATCGGCATTTGCACCCGTATAACGCCTCGTATGGCGCCATTCCGATTGTAGCGTGGAAACTGTTGTTGTATGAAAATTCTATGAGCGGCAAATACTTACTCCAGTTTCCTTTGAAATCGAGCACACATGCCCGTAGCATATCCTCGAGAGTCTGAATCGTTCGTTGAGACTGCCCATCGGTCTGGGGATGGTAAGCAGTACTGAACGAGAGCTTGGTACCCATTGCTTTCTGCAGGCTCTGCCAAAAGTTCGACAAAAATCTCGATTCGAGACTATAGAAATTGGAATTCCATGGAGGCGGATAATTTCCTGAATATATAATTCAGCGTAGCGTTCCATGGAAAAAGTGGAACTGATTGGAAGGAAATGGGCTGATTTGGTTAGGCGATCTACAATTACCCAGATAGCATCGTGGCCTTTCGTTGTCTTAGGTAAATCAACGACGAAATCCATCGTGATATTATCCCACTTCCATTCCGGAATGGGTAGAGGCTGTAGGGTTCCACCGGGTCGCTGGTGTTCCGCTTTAATCAATTGGCAGGTCATACATCGGTTCACGAACGCTGCGATGTCTTTCTTCATTCCTGGCCACCAGTATGTTGCTCGTAAGTCTTGATACATTTTCGTGGATCCTGGGTGTATCGAATATGTGGTCACGTGTGCTTCCTTCATTATCGTTTGTCGTAGCTCCCCATTGTTAGGTACATAAAGACGATTCTTGTATAGCAAAGCTCCATCCTCTCGGATGTTAAAATCTCCGGGTAGTGCCTCCTTTATCTTTAGGTAGAGTTCGTCTTCTTCTTGCGTCTTCTTGATCTGTTCTAGCAGCGTGGGATGGAGAGTTAGCGCTGCTAGTCTTGCCTCAACTTCGCCCAAATTAATTACCTCTATTACAAGCTGATGTAATTCTGCATTCACCGATTTTCGACTTGCATCTGCGACTACTTTGCCTTACCCGGATGATAGCTGATGATGCAATCGTAGTGCTTGACGAGCTCCAGCCATCTTCACTGTCGCATATTCAGTTCTTTCTGGGTGAAGAAATACTTCAAACTCTTATGGTCTGTGAAGATCTCACATTTCTCTCCGTAGAGATAATGTCTCCAGATCTATTCAGAGCGAAGACCACCGCTGCTCATTCGAGGTCATGAGTTGGGTAGTTCTTCTCGTATTCCTTTAACTGTCGTGAAGCATAGGCAATTACCTTTCCGTTCTGCATCAGCACGCAGCCCAGGCCATTCTTCGAAGCATCGCTGTAGACTGCAAATCCTCCGGTTCCCGATGGTATTGTCAATATCGGGGCAGAGGTAAGACGTTTCTTCAATTCCTGGAAGCTCTACTTACATGCTTCAGTCCATTTGAATGGAATGTTCTTCCTCGTCAGATTGGTTAATGTAGAGGCAATACTGGAGAAGTCCGCTATAAATTTACGGTAGTATCCCGCCAGTCCCAGAAAACTTCGGACTTCGGTAGGAGTAGTTGGTCGTGGCCAATTATTCACAGCTTCGATTTTACTCAGGTCTACGGAGATTCCATTCCCGGAAATCACCCCAAGAAGGCTACCTGCTCAAGCCAGAATTCACACTTCTTGAATTTGGCGTAGAGCTGTTTTCTCGCAGGATTCCTAAGACGGTTCGTAGATGATTTTCGTGTTCGTCTCTTGTCTTGGAATAGATCATAATATCGTCGATAAAGACGATAACGAACGGATCGAGGTAATCTTTGAAGACCCGATTCATCAAGTCCATAAAAGCAGCTGAGGCATTTGTCAATCCAAAGGCATGACCAAAAACTCGTAATGGCCGTACCTCCTACTGAATGCGGTTTTAGGAACATCTACCTCCCTAATCTTCAACTGGTGGTATCCCGAACGGAGGTCAATTTTCGAGAATACCGTAGCTCCTTGTAGTTGATCGAACAGATCATCGATCCTTGGCAAGGGGTATTTATTCTTAATCGTGATCTTATTCAACTCTCTGTAGTCGATGCATAGTCGCATCGACCCATCCTTCTTTCGCACAAAAAGAACGGGTGCGCCCCACGGTGAAAAACTCAGTTGGATAAACCCCCTAGATAGGAGGTCTTCTAACTATTCCTTCAATTCGTTCAATTCATTCGGTGCTAAACGGTAAGGGGCTTTAGAGATTGGGGCAGATCCCGGCATCAGATCTATCTTGAACTGTATTTCTCGATCAGGGGGTAACCCCGGGAGATCATCGGGAAATACATCAGCGTATTCGTTGACTACAGGTACATCTTTTAATTCCGGTTGAGGTAAATCCCCAGCCTTCACCGCATATACGAGATAAGACTCACAACCTGACCTCAAAAGTCGTTGAGCCTTTAGAGCTGATATTCGTGGAATAATATTCTTATCTGTTTCACCCGAAAAAGTGAATGCTTCTTCCTCGGCAGTTGGAATTTAACGACCTTCTTGTTGCAATCTATGATGGCTCCATATCTTGAAAGCCTATGCATCCCGAAGATGACATCGTAGTCGTTCAGCGGGATTACAATCAGGTCGGCACTCAAGTTCCTACCCTCAATAACTACGACGCATCCTTTCAGTACTTGGTTGGTATGCGTCGGATCCCCATGTGGTAGAGTAACTACATAGTTGCATTCGGAGGAGGTAGGGGATATTCCTACCTTCGTCACATATTTAGCCGACACAAACGAATGTGTGGCTCCAGAGTCAATCAACACAGATGTGGGCACGTTATAGGTAATTAACGTACCCGTCACAACAGAAGGGTTCGCCTCGGCCTCCTCATTGGTAAGTGTGAAAACTCTTGCAGGAACTGGTGGAGGTCGAACCGGTGGTTGAGTCGGGTTCTGGGGTAAGGTCGTACTGCAATTCCTAGCATAATGCCCCATTCTTCCACATCTGAAACACTGTGGGTTCGGGTTGGGTCTGGGTTGATAACAGGCACCAAGTGGTAACGGCCACACTGTCCGCACTGGGGTGCTGGGTTTGGAGGTTTGTTTTGAATATTTACGGGTCCCTGGTTCAGCACTGGGCGCCAATTCTGCTGACCCTGACGATTTCCTTGGCCTTTGTTGAAAAATTGGCGTTTACGGTCATTTCCAGATCCTTGCTGACTCTCCCTCCTCTTCTTCGCCTCCCGAGCTTCAGAAATCTGAGCCTCGGCCTGCTCAGCTACCATGGCCCTTTCTGTTACTTGGGTGAATTCCATCTGTCGGGCCCCTGAGATACTTAGGTCGCGATAAAGTTCCGGTTTGAGGCCAGTAATGAACCTCGTCGCCTTCAACGAATTAGTTGCGACCATATGAGGAGCAAAACGGGATAGTTCCTCGAATCGACGAATATATTGGGCCACCGGCATTGCTCCCTGTTTCAGATTCATAAACTCTTGCATTCGTCGTTCCTGTTCATGGGTTGTAAAGTACTTACTATGAAAGAGTTCCCTGAATTGCTCCCATGTCATTACCACTGGGTCTTCCAAGACTTCCACAGTGTCCCACCAGAAGCGGGCATTCCCTCTGGGCATAGAAATGGCGCAAAGGACATTCTCATTTTCAGGTACACGGCTATAGATAAACATATCTTCTATAGTTCGTAGCCAATCTTCAGCCACTGCTGGGTCCGTAGCATCGGTAAAGGTTGGGGATCCATTTTTCGAAAGCGCTCTCCTATAATTTCTACACGCGCTGGCTGTGGGGAAGGACGATGTTCAGACGAGCTATGTTGATGAAGTAGCTCGTCGATTTGATCTGACTGGCGATTGATATGGTCTGACTGACGTTGAAGCAATTCGGTCAATCGTAAGATAGTAGAGCACATATTTCACGAATTCACATATTCTGGCATATCTTTTTATATATCAGAGATCTCATCCGTTTCAGCACATACCATATATATCAGCATCTTATCCACATAAAGTCAATCAATCAAATCTTTCCAATTAATAATATCCTAATTAGCATAAGGAAATATATCAATCAATATTTCAATATAATTTAAGCAAGATGCACGTTTAAGATCATCAATATGATTTTCGACTCAGAATAGACAGCTTCCAACGGATATAACGCATTCCATATTTAGACAGCATATTTTCCATATATAGGCCAATATATCTCACACGTTATTTCGTTAAATAACACAGTATATCCATAATCCGATATATCCTAGCATGTGAGTCATCTATAACATGCGATCACATAGTTTCACCAATAAATCACAGAATCACATGTGAATCAAATATTTGACACTTTAACGATTTTACAGCTAATAATTAAGGCATAGTCGAATATTATCATGTACTTAGACATTATATTGATCATTTACCGAATTGCTTAATTTTAGACCTAATGTCATTATAATTACATAGATCATCAAAACATTCTTGTGCTCATGGACCAAAAAGGTCAACAATATCATATAATGATAAGGTTATTAATAATATACATGTTTACGACTGTGCCATTGTGCAGATGATAAGGCTGTTAAACCTCAATTATGTATCATTGTGACAATGAACGATAATTATATTACATAATGGTAAGATTGTTAATAATGTTAATGTCGTACAACTGATTGGGAATAATCCTTATGGGACGACTGAGAAAATAAATATTGTGACTCCTCGTGAGGCCATTTTTTTTACGATATGTTGGTCAAATGAGAAGAAGTAACACCATGTTCTATGACTGCTGGTGGAGGTCCCTTAATACCATTACTACAAAAAAAAAAGAATATCTTCGTACAACTGTGCGTACAATAATCAGCCATGCAATTGCACCATCGTACAATACTAATATTATCAAGAGACTTACTACTATATATTATGACAGGCAATTATCGGAGCAATCATGCAACAATTTCATTAAACAAATCAAACAATATGTAATACAACATGCACGAATGCAGTCTTGCAAATGATGGTAATACTAGTGATACAATAATCAATCACACCAGTCATTGACTAGTCTTACAAATTTGATGGTAAAAGCAGTCCTCTAATAATCAGTCGTATAATTACACATGGAGTAGTCTTACAAATTATTAGCAGACCACTATTTTTTATAATCCGATCACTGGAGCAGCCTTACAAAAATGTTTGTTAATAACACTATTAATATAACAATTGGCTCCGTTGATATGTTTCCTCAGGCTGAAGATCACTTGCTGCAGAATAGCAAAGCATGCGTTTGGGAACACTATAAGAAAAGCTCTTATTACCGACTACACAGAACAGTTGTTAAGCATATAACTTAGTCACTAAATGCGCGAGTAACTATGCAGTAGGAGTGAAGGCGACTCGAGTAGAGCTTGAAGCGTTGAAGAACTATGTGTAGCTGGAGAGAAACTATGATGAGGTTTGTCAGTTCTTACAGCATTTGGGATGTCATGTAGCTATTGGCATTCAATAGGGATGGCTCGGAGGGTACCTCAAAGAAGAGTTTTGACGAAGAAGAGTTTTAGAGGGAAAAAGATTAACGGGAATGTGTGCAAGAATTCAAGTTCTCATTCCGAAGATCATTCGTTCTCCATCGGGGCACAACGTGGCTTTTCAAATTGCAACGTCGACAATTCCCGTTGAAAGTTGGATATGTAGGAACGAGGGACAGAGCCTAAAAAGATTTGGCGTATAACCTTCATAGGCCAATTTTTATAGGCCGGTGCATGTTGCCGTTACTCGAGTTAGGTTTCTTGCAGAAATTAAGATTTTTGATATAAAAAAAGACATTGTATGAGCCGAGAAGGTTTCCAAAATAGTATAACCATGAAGTTTTCAACAGAATATTTGACCATAGTTTTTACTGAATCTAGTATATGACCGACAATATTAGTCTCACTATACTTAAATTTCATATTTTTGATTATTTTTTTGCTTACAATTGCAAATTAAATGATTCAGCGTATTGCAGAAGCTGATTACAGTAAAACTTCTATAAATTAATACTCGATAAATTAATAATCTCTCTAAAATAATAAAATTTTCCGGTCCCGACTTGGGCCTTTGTAAAAAATTATTAAATTTGATAAGATAATAAGATAATAATTATTCTGAAAATTCCTTTGTAAATATTAGGTTCCATTAAAACTCTAAATTAATAATCCATATATTACAATTATAAATATTATGGGCATTTGCTAAAATATGAATCTATTGTCACTTGTTTTTTCTTAAAAAACGTAGATCTAATTGAATTTTATCATTAACTTTTTAAATTGCAGCCAAAAGTTCTAATGTCAAGTTCTCTAGTTGCAACAAAAAATGTAAATATACATGAATATATTTAATTAGTTACAAAGAATTGGTTTATTCATCAATATAATCAATTAAAACATATTTAAATACTAAATCATCTAAATTTAAATTTTTTTCTTTTAATTAATAAATTATTAATTTATCGATATATTAATATCTCTTTAAATTAATAAAATTCAGTGGTCCCAAGGTTATTAATTAAAAGAGGTTTTACCATATAACTAATGCATTCGAATATAGATGCCAAATAGTTCCAATGCATCGCACGAAGAGACACTATTATCTTATATAATCGCAACCACTAGTGTTAATCATGGTTCTTTTGTCACTATATTAGACAATTTCCCTAACTCCATATGTTTCTTACGATTTTCAATCAATTTTTCAATATAACAAATTGGAAATAAGTCACACTATGCTACTACGTCAAACCAAGTGAGTGAAAAATTTCCGTATGCAGTATGTGAAAAAATTTTGCTTTGCGCACACGTCAAAATCTTACGTACAAAATCACGTGCTCGAGGTGGGTTTTCTCGTGTCGACGATCATCATATTTTTCTCGAATGTCCTCATTTGTTTAGAAACCTTACCTTTTTGAACCTACTTTGGTTGTCATGACAATTTAGGAACAAATTAAGGCGTATAAACACCGATTTCATTCGTCACACATAGTTAAGTACTACCTCCGTCCCGTTAACTTTTGTACATTTTACCAAATTGGGCGTCCCACTATCTTTTATACATTTCCATATTTAGTAAAAAACTATCACACACAATCAATATAATAACATTAAATATTCTTAAAAAACGTGCCACACTCATACACTTTTCTTCCTCTATACTATTAAAATATTATATTTCTTAAAAACCGAACCAATCCCAAATGTCCAAAAGATACCGGGACGGATGGAGTAATAATTATCTAGGTACAGGTCTATATTTTATTTAACACGTGGCAATATATGATGAATGGAAAAGAAGATTGGAACACATAATTAATTATCTACTCTATTTGCCAAATTCAAAGATTGGAACACTACGTGACACATATACGATCCAAAGTCTTCGCACCGGTTTGGATCATCTATTCCACACATTGTGTTCTAGCCTATGTTCCATTTGCCAAATTTAAAAAATAATTGATTCGTATAATTGATTCCTATAAATATCAAAATATAAGATATGATATCAATTCAATCATCATGAAACAAAGAATAATTTTGGATGTGTTTATATGTTTAATAATATAATCACATGAGATAATAGTGAAATACTGATTTGGTGGATTTTGTGATTAAAAAGTGAGAATATAATCAAAAAATAAAAATAAAAATTCTGATTGTTATTATTTAACATGTGTCGGTAATTAATAAATAAGTAAACAAACTTTCGTTTACTTCCAAAATATTAATTGATCGAAAAAAGAGAAACTATCAGTTGGTTTATTGTTAACCGGGGGGGGGGGGGGAGTATAAATAAGAGAGTTCAGAAAAATAAAACAAAATATCTACTTCAGTGTTCGAACCCACGTCAATGAGGTTTGACAATATTAGTTCAGTTTATATAAAACTAATTAATGAATATAAATAAAATGTGTATATGGTTAGTGAGTTCTGATAAACATGAGGGGAGTGTTTATTTAAACCCATATGCATGAGTTTATAGTTGAATTATATAAAGTCATTGTTGAAATATAACTGTGAACCAAACACTTGATTATGTACTAAATTCGTAGTTAGACCTTTCAACCAAACAAGGGCTTAGTAATTCAAAACGACAAGGCATTAATAATAATCATTTGAAGATACTGCGTTCAAAGTTCAAACAACAAACCAACTAAAAGAACATACCACCACCATTCACGCCGAGAATCTAAGAAAGATCGACAAATATCGACTGACGAAAATCATAAAACAAAGAAAAACAGAGATGAAATCGCTCAAGAAGTAGGCTCTTCCTTAATCTTAATACCATCAATGGTGACCCCAGGACCATCATGCCTGGGAACCAAAGTCACCACCACGTCATCATCGTCAGTCACGTCCATATCCTTATACAGACCGCTCAACCTCAGCCTAATCGAAGTCTTAGCCATCCTCGACAATCCCGTCACCTGTTGAACCTGTGCGTACGTCCCGGCGTACGCCGCCTTGTCGAGCTCCGCCATATTGTCGTCCTCGTCGTTCACGAAGACATCAAGCTTTATGAGCTTCGACGTGTTCACCGTTATGTCGAGCACGAGCGACTCCATTTTGCGGGCCTCCTCCAGCGCATGCGAGGCACCGGTGCCTATCCTCTGAACTAGACCTGGGTAATGGATTGGGCCGGGCTGGTTCCGGGCCGGTTCCACCGGTTCCGGTTCTACCGGTCCGGCACTGTTCCGGTCCCGGTTCCAGAACCGGTTCGGCCCATTATAAATTTTTTTTATTTTTTTTAAAATTTTTTAAAACTATTTTAGGAATTAAAAAAAATTTGAAACCCATTGGGCCGGTTCCGGTTCCGAACCGGAACCGGGAACCGTGGGTCGCAACCGGGAACCGGAACCGGTAATCCATGGTTCCTTGTTCCCAGAACCGGCCCAAACCACTTTTAATGGGCCGGTTACCGGTTCCAGAACCGGTTTTACCGGTTCCGGTTCTGGACCGGTTTCGTGGGCCGGTTTTGGGCCGATTCCGGATTGAACCGGCCCATTACCCAGATCTACTCTGAACATTAGCCTGAGCCGTCTGGGGCGGCGGCCTAGAGTTGATCCAAGGAAGGTCGACCCGCTCATAGTCGTACCCTAACCTTCCGTTATCGATGCAGTCTTCCACGTAGACCTTTGCTTGCTTCCCATTCTCATCGAAGAAATACAGCGCGGAGTCGTTGAAGCTCTTCTCGGGAATGTCATTTACCTTTATGTTAGGGTTTGGAAGGTAGTACCTCCACAGAGTCCACATTCGATCGACGTTGGCGTGGTGGCAGTAGAAGACCGGGTCGTGGCCCGCGGAGTAGAAGTTCCCCAAGTCCTCGCAGTTGGGTTGGTTGGAATCCTCAACGAATAAGTGGACGTTGGTATGGGACCCACGCTCTGACGACCCTTGGTAGCCCATGTTGGCGTTGGAACCCTTGTAGTAGGGCTGGCCCATTAAGTCGTAGATCGTCGAGTTCCCGCGGATCATCGCGGTGTACATGATCGCCAGGTTGTTGGCCATGGTCTGGAGCGGGTCAGTGTTCCCAGTCATGCCCAGGTCGCGTTGTTGTTTTGTATGCTCGCCGCGGACCGCTTGTCGTTGTAGAGGGCTGGGGCGTTCCTTTCGTCCCAGAACATGGGGGGGAAGGTCATACCCTTGGGGTTGTCCCAGTTCCAGAAGGGGATGGCAAACATGGGATCGCCGATGAGGTTCCCGAGGATCCTGTCATAGAAGCAAGGTTGTAAAAAGCACTAGGCGCTACCTAGGCGCCCGAGGGGGCCTAGCGCCTAGGCCGTCTAGGCGGGGCCTAGGCGGTTTCTAGGCGGAGATTATACGGTATATATTTTTTATTATTTATTTTCTATACATCAAATATGCAAACATTGTATCAAATAAAATGTACATCAAATTTATCTAGACATTTTAATAACTATTCACACAATGCAACTACTTAATATTAATACAAAAATATGTTTTAAAATTGATGTGAGACTAAGTTATCCTAATTTTTTTAGTTTATACGTATTTATTTAATATTTTAGCCACATATAATAAGCTCTCTTAGTTAAATAAAATTTTTTTATATGCTTTAAATTTAATACATATAGTTTTCTTTGTTAAATATTTAATAACTGTTCATCTCATTTAAAGGAAAGAAGATAATAATGTTCTTCCCTTGAGAGAGGAACAAGACAAGAAACTAAATTGGAAAAACAGAATATATGAAATAAATGAGGAGTGAAGGAAACGTCTATCTTTTTTCTTTTTCTTTTGGGAAAAATTGACAATAATTATCCAACCTATCAGTTCTCCGCTCAAAATAAACCCAACTAACAATTATTTCAGAATAATCCTAACTAGATAGTGAGTCTTCCGAAATTGCACCAATGTCACTTGAAACTTGTTTAGCAGGTAATTCTTTTTATTTTATTACCTATATATCTTTACGATAATTTTTCAAAATAAAATTAGTAAAATCAGATTTTTTATATTTTAAATATCATTTGAGTTTTTGTTACGTATTAATTAATGGCCGTCAAAGTGGCGATTAGTCTAAGTTTTATTATTTAGATTGCTTTATAGTATCTGAAGAAAAATAAATACATAAAAAAATTCACATGGTATTTGAAAACATTTTATTTTAGTTAAAATTATCAGGTTCAAATATATATATATATATATATATATATGTCATTATAATAAAAAATGCATATGTACCTGCAACATGTATCAAGTGACGGTTATTTTTCAAAATAAAATTAGTAAAATCAAATTTTTATTGTTTAAATATCATTTGAGTTTTTGTTACATATTAATTAATGGCGGCCAAAGTGGCGATTAATCTAAGTTTTCTTATTTAGATTGATTTATAGTATTTGAAGAAAAATAAATGCGTACCAAAAATTCACATGGTAACCTTTTATTTTAATTAAAATTATCAATTTTAAATAAAACATATATGTAATTATAATAAAAAATGCATAAATGTACCTGCAACATGTATCAAGTGAGATGAGCGCATTGCTTTAAAAGCGTAAAATAGCGCGTTTGTAGTGCCCCATATCCCATTTTAGCGCAAAACGCGGCGCAAAAAATATAGCGTTTTGTACTAAATAGTGCAAATATCTGAGTAACATTAGTTTTAAATTTTCTTGTGACTCTAAATAAGATTTTAATGCTATTTCATTTTTTCCTAAGGTTTGACTGTTTGTAAAAATTATTTGTTTGTTTGTATTGTTATATTATATTTTTTCATTATAAAAAAAATTATATTACTAATTTAGTTGAGATTATTTTGAAATGATTCGTAGTTGGGTTTATTTCGGGTGGGCAAATTCAATTGGTGAGATTATCAACGTGAAGTTCTCCTTAAAAGATGAAAAGAAAAAATTATTTACTAATTTTATTTGAAATTTCGTTTTAAATGTATATATATAAGTGATTAATATAAGACATACCTGCTAAACAAGTTCTAGGTGACATGGGTGCAATTTCGGAAGACTCGCTATATAGTTAGGATTATTCAGAAAATAATTGATAGTTCGGTTTATTTTGAGCGCAGAACTGATAGGTTGGATTATTATTGTCAATTTTTCCTATCTTTTTTAATTCCAAAGGAACTATGGATAAGATAATTTAATATTAATATTTTGCCTACTTATCCATTGTCCACACCGGCTAGCTAACAGAAAAGAAGCTGTAGTCTTATCTATAAATATATGCATGCGTTAGTTTATTTTGAGCGCAGAACTGATAGATTGGATTATTATTGTCAAATTTTCCTCCTTTTTTAATTCCAATGGAACTATCATCAGATAATTTAATATTGATATTTTGCCTACTTATCATTGTCCCACACCGGCTAGCTAACAGAAAAGAAGCTGTAGCCTTTTCTATTAATATATGCATGCCTTAGTTTATTTAACTACAGCCTTACTCCCCTTAGTGGGCTCCAAATGGGCTTTATAGTATAAATTTTGTGGGGCTGGTGGGCTTTCATAAAAGCTAATAGGCCGACTAATTCGGATGAGTAGTCCGATTAATTGGCCGATAAGGCACCTCTCTGATTAATGGGCCGTTTAGGCTATATTCGCCAGGGTAGGGGCCGACTGGCGTCTAGCTGGTGCTTAGGCGGGCGCCTAGTCCGAATTTTACGACACTGCGTAGAAGTAGAGGTACCAACGGTGGAAGGGGAAGAATAGCCACGAAAAGTGTACCTGCAAGTTCTTGTCAATGGCCGAATGCTTGTAGACGCTGTTGCAGTACGCGCAGTGTATATTGGCTTGGCTGGCGAAGCTCCGAGGGTCGTCCTTGGGAAGGCTCCTCATTCGGTCTAGGGCCGTGTTGTACTTGAAGATGTACTCGGGGGAGACGCGGTGGGCTGAGGGAGGGATCTTCATGGCAGTGATGGGCAGGATTTTGTACTCGGTGATGGGGTCTGCATCCTTGAGGCAGCACTTGGTGGCGAAGGGCTTTCCGGAGAACACGTCGGTTGGGGTGCTGATTTCGACAGGTCGGGCCCGTCGATGGGGTCTGCGAGAGTCGTCGAGGAGGCTGTTGCCCCATAGAGCCTGCCCATGCCGAAGAGCAAGTTGCGCCTGTCGACGAATTTTGATGAGTCGTCGGACGACCTCTATGTTGTTGCTCTTATTAGGGCTTGACGACGCATTGGATGCGTAGGCAGTTATTGTTGTTTCTGTTGCAAATTTTGGCATTTGTGATGAAGTGGGATGGTTTGGTGAAGACATTCGCTGAGAGTCGACGGAGAGGAGTTTGTTAGAGGAGATGATGCACATGAGAGTTGAAGAGAAAAGAATGAAGAATAAGAAGCCATTGTTTGTGTTTTATAAGCTAAGTGTGGTGTGAATATATGCTAAGCATGAGCGGTATATTCGTAGTAGTTGGATATCATGCATTGCCAATAAGCATGTGCATTGGTAGGGTTTTGAAAGATTTATGGACACGTTGGCATTTGTGGCTTGTGGGAGCAAAATGGGGTCAGGTTAGGTGGGGATTAAAGTACTAAGTTTTATTATTATTAAAATAACATAATATAAGCTAAAAACATATAATACAATATAATATAATATAATAAAATCAGTGACGGACACAGGGTCTTATGGTCGGGGTGCTCAAAAACTATTTTTTCCTATACATGCTAGAGAAGAGTTAAACATCATATAGATAATATGCAATGCATTCCAAAACCAATGTAGAATAAGACATAATATAATATAGTGTATAAAAAAATATTTTAGTTTGAAAAATCTAACACGGCGGTAACGGACGAGATTACGTGGCAATTGAACTCTACGTTTCGCCATCCGCTGAAATTCTTGCAATATAACTGCAGTGTCAAGCTTCACGAGTATTTCTTTCTCAATGTAGCACATCAAACAGTCTTCAAGAAACTCATCTCCCATCTTGTTACGCAAAATTCGTCGTGATAATTTTCATCGCTGAAAACGATCTTTCGACACTTGCTGTTGCAACTGGTAAAATCAATGCCAACTTAACAAGCTTGTATACCAACGGAAAAGCATAACTGCACTTCATCTCAATCATCTTCTTTGAAAGATCTCGAATGTCATTGAGTTTAGAGAAAACCGAGTTCGATCGCATGAAAGATATATAAGACCGGAGTTGAAGTCTTAATCCCAATATATCGCTGCAAGAAAAATCTTCTGAATATAACTCGGCAAGACGAAGTAGGCGCTCTTGATCAAAATTAGCAAATTCATTTTGAGGATTGAGACAAGCCATACACATGAGCAACTCCGAATTTGATTCAGTAAAGCGATCGTTCATCTCATGAGAAATAAGATCAACCACCTACCATAAAAAATATATATTATTATATATACATATTTTGTTAATGGAATATTACTAATATAAAATAAAGTACCTGTAGAAATATGTCAACTCGGTAATAATGGAAGTATGTCTTCCGTTGGCCATCAACGGTCTTTCTAGCTCTTCCTGTAACGTAGTTATCCATATTAGGCACTTCGATCTCATTTGTTGAGCAGAATCCAGTGGCTTCCCTCAACAAATCGCCCTATCTGTCATTTCTAAATCTTTTTAAATCTTCTTTCAACGTTTTAATCAATTCAACAACAGTAGCAATATTCTGAATCTTTTGTTGTAGGACTTGAGAAAACGGATTCGTTATTCCCAAGATATATTGCATCCAATGACCAATGAAAACAAACTCGAAGCTTTCCATTTTATCAAGTAAACTTGCAGCCTGACCTCGACTTTTTCCTTCAAGTCCGTCCTCCATTACAATTGCAAGTACTTCTTTCACCGGATTCCATAAGGAAAGCAGTTGCCTGACTGTCTTGAAGTGAGAACCCCAACGGGTATCGCCAGCTCTAGCTAAACTTGCTTCTTGATTCTTTCCCTTTCATGTCTAAATTTCTTTCGATATTTTCCAAAATATCGTCGTATTGTTGCTGTCGAAAGATGTCCTTTCTTTTACACGAAGCCCCAACAACATTCACAATCAGAGAGAGATATTCAAAAAATCCAGAAACCATTACATGATTTGTCGCAGTACTGACAACAACCAACTGAAGTTGATGAGCAAAACAATGAATATAATATGCGTGCTTTTTTTCTTTTAGAATAAGAGGTTTTAGTCCGTTAAACTCCCCACGCATATTTGAAGCCCCATCATAACCCTAACCTCTAAGGCGTGATAGTGATAATCCTTTCTTTGCGAATAATTTATCAATATCATATTTCAAAGTTTGTGCTGAAGTATACTGACATTAACTAGACTAAGAAATCGCTCAACCACTTCGCCATCATCATTCATAAATCTAATAATCATAGACATTTGCTCTTTCACTGAACAATCTCTAGCCTCATCAACCAAAACTGAAAAAAAAGTTATCACCAATCTCTTGACGAATTAGTTTTTCAACCTCTGATGCACAAGCATTAACAATCTGTCTTTGGATTTTGGGGAAGTCAACCGATTATTGGCAGGAGCATTCAAAATGAGCTTATTTATTTCTTCATTACGTGCACAGTACCATCTCAAAAGTTCAAGAAAATTACCTCGATTCAGCGATTGTGTAGACTCGTCATTTCCTCGAAAAGCCAAACCCTGTCGTAGAAGAAATCGAATCACATCTACAATAAAAGTCAGCCTGGTGTGATAAGCAACCTCCTCATCGTCGCTCTTTTTCATCATCCCACAATCAATATTATGTCTTTGATCTTTGTATCCACAAAACTGAATTCTAGCATAATTATGACAGCTAGTTCCGCTCCCCTCATGATCAATAATTTTTCTCCAGATTTTTTTCAATTTTTAAACCCAGTTAGCGTGAAAGCCTCGTCTCTGTGCTTTTGACTTTTGGCAAACAAATAGCACCAAAAACAAAATGCAGCATCTTTAGATACACTGTATTCTAACCACTTATATTTCTCAAACCATGTCTTCTGAAATTTTCTCCAAACTCCACTAAAATTACTTGCTGGAAAAATATGATCAGTTGGTTGAGAAGGACCTTTTGCTAGATATCGTCTTCTTAACTAATCTCTAATTTCTATGGGGTAGCTATTAATCGGCTTACGGAAAGCTGGATCCCCGACAATATAACTTTCTAATAATTCTACCTCGGTTCGATATCTCTTGCTGGGTTGAGTCTGATTAGAATCTGGACCTGGAGCACTGGACGAAGAGTTATCATAAAGCGGTGTGGCCCTTTGGTGTTCTAACAACCCATTTATCCATATTAAAAGCCCCAATATTCGCTATTGCTTCCTAAAGATATACAACGAATAAAAGCTCAAGTTGTAACGACCAATCAATACTTGTTTTCAGAAAGTATGAAATAGAGAAAGATAGATTACCTGATTTCAAAAGAACACGTTCGACAATCGACAGTGAGTCGATTTTGTTTCGAAGGAAAAAAGAAGACCGTGAGTCAATGAGTGGAGTTTTTAAATTGATTTAATTCTTTATTAAATGTTAGTGGGCTTTATTTAATACATTATATATTGGGCCTAATGAGATGAGATGTTTTATTTAAATAGCCCATGAGGTCGTCTTCCTCAACTCAATAGACGACTTGCCGAAATCCCCAATTTTTCCATGGTCAGCGCAAGCTTGGAGGGGGGGGGGGGGGGGTCGAAACCTACTATGGAAAAATCCGGCAGCACGGGGTCAACAAATAGTGAAGTTGATTTCCTGACTGATATTAATAACGAGTCGGAGCACTTCAAGTGTTGCGCCCCAAGTCGTCTGGCGGCTATGGAAAATGATGAGACAACAAATAGTGAAGTTGATTTCCTGACTGATATTATCAAAGATTCACATCGAGCCGGCACTTACTTGTTTGCACCTTCTTGTGACGGGTAAGAAAATAAGATATGTATTTTCTTAATTCATAGCTTATGTTATAAATAATAATTTCGTTGCGTTTGTTTTAGTGACCACTGGATTCTATAGGTCATTGACCTTCCCCCGAACACGGTATTTGTGTTCGATTTGCTCGCACCGAACATCAGTGTAAGGAAGATAAGAATCGTCCTCGAATAGATGCAGAAATGTTTATATAAAAGTTCATATATTGGTAACTCTATATTATAAAATTAATTTATTTTACATACTTTCGAAATAAGAAATCAAAGGTTACTTGGAAGAGATGCAAAAAGGTTTGCATTTGACATATAAATTTTCAAAGTTAATAGGTTAAATTATTACCATTCGATATTGAATTACATGAAAATCTTTCTAAATTAGTGCCCATGACCAAGGTTCAAAGCCGGGTTTTTGAACAAGACCAAAATTTTTAGTGGTTTAACCGGTATAAAAACGGAATCAAACCGGTATAAAACCGCTACCTCTAGATATGATAAATATATATTTTATGATGAATGAATCAAATAAAATAAAAAAATATACATGTTTTATGAACGTTAACCATAGGGATCATAATTGAATAAAAGTAAATTGTATTGATACATAAAATTAATGGTATAATAGGACTAAAAAATTAAATTTATAAATTTCAGGTCTCAAAATTAATAAAATGAAATATTGAGCTCATAATTAATTAAAACTTTGACCGAACTGGAACCGAACCGGAATTCCGACCGGTCCACCGGTTTCCGGCCGAAACCGGTCGGTCCGGTCCGGTCATGAAAACCCTGCCCATGGCAACCGAGCACGAATGAGTCATATGACTATTACGTCATGAGATACATGTACAATATTATTTGCAATCGTATCGGCAGGGATACAACCAACTTGCCAACGGTATTGAATTTTAAAACCATCAGCTTCTTTTAGTTTCAAGATTAAAATATGTTTATTAGTATGTTTTAATATAATCCTCAAATTTAATGTGTTATAATCAACGAAGTACGAGAATTGTGGGCGGAGCATTTTTTGCACTCTTTGACGTAGGTTACACTTTTGCATTATAAATATGTTTTAATTTATGTTATGAAGATCGATTTTTGTTGGCCGGTGATGTAACTCTTGATTTTATTGACGATTATTAGTTTTTGTTGATGATTGATTGTTATGATAATTTGGTTGTCTATTTGGTTGATTTAGATTCGATTGTTGGGCGTAATAAAACAAGAAAAAATATTTTTTAAAAAAATAAATTATAGGCTCAGGAACCGTCGCCCATACATTATCTAGAAAAAAGAAAAAGTCATGGGCAACGGTTTCTAGTGTAGAAACCGTCGCCCATGCAGTTAATAACAGCAAACTGCGGACGATTTTGGCCGATGGTATCTCCTAGAACCGTCGTTCAAAGTTTATCATGGGCGACGATTGTGCACCCGTCGCCCAAAACTTTGCAAATGGGCAACGGGGCTCTGGGCGACGCACAGAAACCGTCGCCCATGACCAATAAAAAACGTCACCCATGTGCTTTTCTGCACTACTGCGAATTTTTCGGGACAGAATTGATCTTATCCTAATTTTAAGTGTATTTATTGGAGAAAGAAAACATGGAGATAAATGGAAATAGTAGTGCAAAAATCAAGGAAGCACAATTCTTGTGCAAAGAATAAGGAGTATGCTTTATTTCTCATTTAATATAAGAGAGACGAAATCCGTAGAGAACACGACGAAGAAGAAGCCATGGAGCTTATCCTCTGTAGTTTTCACATAAGAACATTTGGCATGTTGGTTAGGGTAGTAAGTTTCGATACTGTAGGTTGAAGGTTTGAATCCGTCCCATCTATTTTAATTTTCGGCTTTCAAATAATAATAAATAGAACATATCGTGGGTGTTGGTTGGACTAAAAAAAAAAACCAAATACTGGCCCATTCCCATTGTAGGGTCATCACAAAATTTAAAAAATCAAACAAATCTTTTAAAATATCTGGTAAGAAAAATTCAAAACAATCAAATCAAAGTCTAAAATCGTTCAATATCAAGTATAAAATATGGTCTCATAAAGCGGAAACCAATATCCTCAGATTTCAGTATCGTCTTGTAAAAGTCAGTTATTGGAGAATTTCGTTGAAGGCTAGGACTACGAGTAAGAATTAGAACAAACAATATTGTTTGATAGAGATCACGGAATCTCATCTTCGTTGTTTTCTCGTACATGTATTTCGTCGTTATTGTTCTAATACCAAATATTTTTTTTTTATGATGATAGGTTTCATATATTTCATGAAAGTCTACTACGATTGATAATTTTGTTCAAAAGAAGAGGACAAACGAAGATCTATCTTCTACCGTAACCGCATCGTTAACGCCAGTATTAAACGACAATAATCTTCTAGCAAGGTTCCTCCTAGTCTTAAAAGATTCAAAAATACAGAAATTGAAGACGTTGATCCAACTCTTTGGAGCGTGATCCGGGAATACATCGACAAATTTGGGAATATAATCCTAACCAACAAGAAGAGATACGTCGAACTTATTTGAATCTAAAGGCATATCAAATACTTATTTCTCGTCTCGTCACGATATTAATTTTTAAAATTGTGTTTATATTTTTTTTTGCGGTCTCCCCCGAACATAGATTCCTGCATCCGCCCCATGTGTCATGACACCAAAGTTAACATCAACTGAAAATTTGAATTTCTTTGTATTATGAATTTTACTTGTTTAATCTCAATATTTGGTATCTAAAATTCTAACATGTCTTATCACATGCAATGCAGTGAACTAATAAAGATTAGATATCACATGGATAATATCGGGAAAACGAGAACTGCGATCAGATTGACCATGGTTAATGTATAAAACCCATGGCTTAATAATATTTAGCCACATTTAGTGGTGGGATTAATTTTTTAACAATTTTATATCCACAAGAGACAAAAGCAAATGATATTTTATTATAGTTGCGTTTTAGAGGGGCCAAGATAGCTGCACTAAAAGAAATAATACAATCTTGAGATTTGAAAATTTGCAGATCTTGTTTCTATCATTGACCTTGTTCTATTGCACGGTGAAAAAAAAATTAAGATTGAATTCAAACAGGTCTTTTCATTTATTAAAGCATTTTTGTTGATATTGACCTTTGCACTACCCACCGTCCAAGCACACACCGTTTACGGTCAAAAGATGCGTCTTTTGTTCTATTATCACGTTGGCTGCCAAAATACGGTTGTCTTATTTTTCTTTATGTTCATATGGACGAGCTTGGGAAACCTTTGCTTATAAATAGCAGAGCTCTTCCAAGGCAAACAACGCCACAGGCAGGCCACAGATCGCACCACACAGCAAGATTTCTTGTCTCAAACCATTTTCTTTGTAGCTTACTCCTAGTTGTGTAGCTGCTTTTGTATCACGTCAGTGTACGTGTCTGTAATCACTCCACATAATAAAGAAGTTCTACCCTCGGGCCCGTGGACGTAGGTCATTCTGACCGAATCACGTAATTCTTGTGTTCACTGTCCAAATTTATTTTTCGTCTATTCTATTTATTATCGTCATTTTTTGGGCAAATAAATTATCGGGGATTTTCGCATATCCTAACAAATTGGTATCAGAGCCCAACCCGATTTATTTTTTAGCCACCATGGCGATAACAAAAATGTCAATTGAAAAGTTTGACAGGAACGTCAACTTTGCAATGTGGAGTCTCAAGATGGAGGCCATACTCATTCAAGACGGTTGTGAGGTGGCACTTGAAGGCGCAAAGAAGAAACCAACCGAAATGAAGGACGATCAATTTTATGAATTGGACAAGAAAGCCAGTCGGCTATTATATTAAATCTCTCTTACGAGGTTTTACAGGAAGTTGCCACGGAGACGACAGGGTATGTGGGATGCGTTAAAAGCTATCTACATGAAGAAGACAAAGGAGAATCAGCTATATTTAAAGCAGAAAATATATAGTATGAAAATGACGGAAGGTACTTCTATTCTTTCGCATCTCGATAAATTCGATTCTATCATTATTGATTTGGTGAACGTAGAAGTCAAAGTGACGGACGAAGTTCATGCCATAATATTGTTGTGTTCCCTTCCATCGTCTTTAAAGCGTTTTCGTGACACTATGATATATGGAAAAGATACGATATCATATTTTAGTGTCAAATATGCGTTACAAGCGAAAGAACAGATAGACAGGGATTTTACGGGAAAAACAAGTGGTAGCCAGGCAGAAGGCCTGTTTGCACGGGGAAGACCAGAACATATAGAGACGCTAAAAGTAGCAGATCTCAAGAAAGGTCGAAATCCAGGTACAGAAATAAATACTGTAATTTTTGCAAGAAAAAGGGTCACATCAAAGCTGATTGTTATAAATTAAAAAATAAGAAGAAAAATAATCAGCAATTTAAGAAACACGCCGAAGCTAGTTTAGCTGATGATGAGAACGATGGAATTATTTTTGTAGCAACTGCAGATATTGTTAGGTCTGATAATGAGTGGATCTTAGATTCTGGTTGTACCACATAAGTCGGAGTCAAGATTGTTTTTCCACATATGAAAAATTCGATGGTGGATATGTCTTAATTGGAAATGATGCTCCGTGTAAAGTTGTGGGTAAAGGTACCATTCAGATCAAGATGTTCGACGGAATCATCCGAACGCTCACAGAAGTCAGACACATTCCAGATATAAAGAGAAATCTTATCTCTTTAGGCGCACTTGAATCTCAATGGTGCATGTTCGCAGGTGAAGGTGGAGTTTTAAAGATTGTCAGAGGTGCCCTTGTCATGATGAAAGCTTGCAGGTCTGGAAATTTATATATTTTGCAAGGAACTACTGTTACAGGTTCTGCTGCAGTTTCGACATGCCTGGAGGTTGATACCACGAGATTATGGCATATGCGACTTGGACACATGGGCGAAAAAGGCTTGACGATTTTAAGCAAGCGGGGCCTACTTTGCAGTCAAAGTACTGGTAAGATGGAGTTTTGCGAACACTGTATTTTTGGAAAGCAGAAATGAGTCAACTTCAATTCGCCAGCAGTCCACAGGACGAAAGGTACTTTGGACTATATTCATTCTCATGTATGGGGTCCTTCTCGTGTTCCGTCCAAGGGTGGTGCAAGATATATGTTGACTATTGATGATTTTTCGAGGAAAGTCTGGGTCAATTTTTCTTAAGGAGAAAAGTGATGTTTTCCTAATATTTAAACAATGGAAAACTTTGATTGGAAAGCAGACAGGAAAGCAGATCAAGCGGTTGCGGACAGATAATGGATTAGAATTTTGTGAAAGCGAGTTCAACGAATTCTGTAAGAATGACGGAATTGCTCGACATCACACTGTTCGAACGACGCCTCAATAAAATGGTGTTGCCGAGCGCATGAACTGGACACTTTTAGAGAGAGCTCGATGTATGATCTCCAACGCTGGGTTGACAAATGACTTTTGGGCTGAAGCTATCGCCGCAGCATGTTATATTGTCAACCACTCGCAGTGTTCACAGATCAATTTCAAGACTCCTGAGGAAGTTTGGTCAGGTACTCCTGCTGATCACTCCAACTTAAGAATATATGGATGCCCAGCTTATATGCACGTAAACGAGGGAATGTTAGAGCCTAGAGCTAAAAAGTATTTTTTTCAGTTATGCTTCGGGGGTGAAAGGATATAGATTATATAATATTGATCCCAAGTCACCCAAATTTGTAATTAGCAGAGATGTTACATTTGACGAGTCTTCCATGTTACATTCTTCAAGAAAAGAAGGATAGTGTACAGAGCAAGGTGGAGCTTCGGGATCAACAAAGATCATTCAGATGACCCTGCTACGAGTTCAACAGATCAAGAGGATGAGCATGAGCCAGAACCTGATTCAGATCCTATTGAAGATGAAAGCACCGAGCAGGAGTATTCTGTAGCCAGAGATAGGGAGAGACGGGAGATTCGACTACCACAGCGGTACGTGAATTTAGTTTCGTATGCTTTTTCAGTGGCACAAGAAACGGGAGGAGGCGGCGAACCTTCTACCTATTCAGAAGCAATAAACGGTCTAAACTCTGGTAAGTGGCTGGTAGCGATGAATGAAGAAATGGAGTCTTTGCACAAGAATGGTACGTGTATTCTTGTGCCGCCGCTGAAGAGAAAGAAAATAGTCGGATGTAAGTTGGTCTTCAAGAAGAACAAAGGTTTATCTGGTTCGGACGATGCAAGGTATAAGGCACGATTAGTCGCGAAAGGCTATAGTCAGGTACAAGGTGTAGATTTTAATGATGTATTCTCACCTGTCGTTAGACATAGCTCTATTCGTGTATTACTTGTTTTCGTTGTCATGTATGATTCGGAGTTAGAACAGCTTGAAGTCGAGACGGCGTTCTTACATGGCGATTTAGATGAACATATGAAGCAACCTGAAGGCTTCATAGTTGAAGGAAAAGAAGACCAAGTTTGTTTGTTGAAGAAATCCTTATATGGATTAAAGCAGTCTCCAAGACAGTGGTGTAAACGGTTTGATTCTTTCATGTTGGGTCATGGTTTCTCCAGGAGCAAGTATGATAGTTGTGTTTACTTCCGGAAGTTAAATGACAGTTCGTTCATTTATCTATTATTATATGTTGATGACATGCTCATTCCGGCTAAGAATCTTGCAGAAATTCACCAGTTGAAGGCCTTATTGAACGGTGAATTTGAAATGAAGGATTTGGGAGCAGCTAAGAAGATTCTTGGTATGAAGATTAGACGTGATAGAGGAGTTGGTAAGTTATACATGACCCAGGAAAGTTACCTCGAGAAGGTTTTGGAGAGATTTGGCATGAACGATGCCAAACCAGTCAGCACTCCTCTTGCTGGCCATTTTAGGCCATGCGCTGCTCAGTCACCATCATCAGATGAGGAAGAAGCATACATGGCACAAGTTCCTTACTCGAGTGCAGTCAGTAGTGTTATGTATGCAATGGTATGTACTCCTGATATTTCACAGGCTGTTAGTGTTGCAGGTATATGGCTACCCCAGGAAAAGAATATTGGCAAGCAGTGAAGTGGATTCTCAGATACTTGAAGGGCACTCTAAGCACTAGTTTAGAGTTTGACAGAAACAGTGATACTCTCGTTGGCTTCGTCGATTCAGAATACACAGGTGATCTCGATAAACGACGATCTCTTATTGGTTATGTATTTTGTATTGGAGGTTGTTCAGTTAGCTGGAAAGCTCCTCTACAGCTTGGCGTTATCTACTACTGAAGCAGAATACATGGCCATTACTGATGCGAGCAAAGAAGCTTTGTGGTTGAAAGGATTATTCAGCGAATTAACTCAGAATCAGGGAGTTATTACAATTTTCTGTGATAGTCAAAGTGCGATTCATTTGACTAAGGATCAGATGTATCACGAAAGTACTAAACATATTGATGTTAAGTATCATTTTATTCATGGTATCATTGCAGATAAGAAGTAATTTATCAAGAAGATTAACACGATGGATAATCCTGCGGATATGTTTACAAAAGCTCTTCCAATTTCCAAGTTCAAGCATTGCTTGGACTTGATTGGTGTTTCAGAAAGGGTGAACTAGCCCGTCTGGGCTAAGGTTGGAGGAAGACAAATGTGTTATTAAGTCAAGGTGGAGTAATCTCCGGTACCAAAGGTCAAGGGGGAGATTTGTTGATATTGACCTTTGCACTACCCACCGTCCAAGCACACAAGGTTTACAGTCAAAAGCTGTGGCTTTTGTTCTATTATCACGTGGGCTGCCAAAAATACGGTTGCCTTATTTTTCCTATGTTCATATGGACGAGCTTGGGAAACTTTTGCTTATAAATAGCATAGCTCTTCCAAGGCAAACAACGCCACGTGCCACAGATAGCACCACACAGCAAGATCTCTTGTCTCAGACCATTTTCTTTGTAGCTTACTCCTAGTTGTATAGCTGATTTTGTATCACGTCAGTGTACGTGTCTGTAAGCACTTCACATAATAAAGAAGTTCTAACCTCCGGCCCGTGGACGTAGGTCATTCTGACCAACCACGTAAATCTCGTGTTCACTGTCCAAATTTATTTTTTCGTCTATTCTATTTATTATCGTCATTTTTCAGGCAAATAAATTATCGGGGATTCCGCATATCTTAACAATTTTTTTAGTTTGATTTGAACATAGAGAGCTAAAATGCTGATATATTTCTTCATTATATCCGTATCTAAGAAATAGAAAATATCCCATGTTACACAACACGAAAAATAAACAAATTCAACTTAAACTATATATATTCGTGCATGCACTCAAGACTCACCTTTATAAATATGTTCAACTTAATATTCTTACTTGTCGACGATTGGTGTTATATTGTAATGAAGGACTCGGATTGACCACTTCCAGTTGCTGGAGTTAATTAATTTATGATGGATGGACAACAATAATTAACAAAATAATACATTCGGTATCCAAGATTTGTGTATGAGGAATATTAAGGCTTCGTCATAAGATAAAATTCTACAAACAATTATTTTGAAGCATTTCGCTCTTACAGATCGTTAAATAAAGTGGGAAACAAACAATTTATAATAAAGACGGGGGCAAAAACATAAATGGTCTCCAATGTTTACCCTCTGGAACAATTTAGTTCTCGATTTTCGCGAGGACCAATTTATTCCCCGATGTTATCGAATTTGAACCAAATTGGTCCCCGCCTTCAAATAGCTGTTAATTTGGATAGATGTTGACACGTGTCGACATGCGATTCGCCAGACTTGAAAAATCATAAATTAAACTACAAAAAGAGGAAAACAAACTAAAAAAATAGAGCGAAAATTCAGGAAAATAAAAAAAGAAAATTACCAGTATATTAAATAAAAATAAGTAAATAATAAAAATTAAATTCAGAAAATAATAAATTAAATCAAATAAATAAGAAAGAGAGAATGAAAATATATTAAGAATAATAAATTGAACATTAAAAAAGAGACAAAAAATCCAAAACAAAGGAAAACAATTTAAAAAGAGAAGAAAAAATTAACAAAATAAAAATCCAAAAATGGAAAAAAATTCCAAAATAAAAAAGATAAAACTAATAAATTAAATAAAAAATTAAGGAGAGAATTAATTACATTACAAATAAATTAAATTCAATTAAAAATAAAATGATAATACAAATGTATTAAAAATAAATTAAAATAGAGAAAAAAATACAAATTAAAATAACTTAAGTGAAAAAAACAAACAAAAGAGATAAAATGTTAAAACAAAAAATAATAATAAATAAGAAAAATAAAAATTAAAAATATTTATTTGTTAAAAAGTAAATATAAGTAAAAATAAAATAGGATAAAGATGTCACTGAAAGTTGATGAGAATTCCCGATCCCGTCTCTGTCCAGTTGACGGGGATGCAATCGTTCAAGTATATTTGTTAAAAAAAAATCCAAGAATTGGGACGACTATGTATCTAAACTTAAATAACTTAAAAAATGTAAAATTATCAATAAGTCCCCTCTCAGATAAGTTTAATATATAGGCATCTAGTAGAAAAGAATTTATACACATAGATACCTGCACTAGTACAGAAACCTTAATAGGCGTCGCCACTATAGGCGACGGTTTCTGGGGAAGCGACGCATATATGACGCGCGGTGGCATTTTAGTAATAAAATACAACTTTTTAAAACATATAGTGTCGGTTCCTGCAAAACAACTGACGCCTAATGTTTTCGCTGACAATAAGCGACGATTGTTTTCAAAAACCGACACTTATTGTTAATAATATGTGACGGTTTTTATATATAACCGACTCTTATATTAGATAGAGGAATAAACGCCGGTTACGTGCAACAACCGACGCATATTCCTATTATAACTTGTCCACAACCCTTACAACTTCATTTTCTTTTCCGCGAACAAGTTATCTTCCCACCAATTTCTGCAAAAAAATCATTCGATTTCACTGTGATTCTCGGCGCGATAGAGCAATTCACGATGATAGGACGGCGATTCGGCGTCACTCGAGGTTTAATAGGTGCATTTTTGGACAATTTCTGATTATTTTGCGCGAATTTCGAAATCTATTTTGTTGAATTTGAAAGATTTCGTCGAATCTTTCGTGCATTGGACTTTCATATGTGGTTCACGTCGTAAATATGTAATTAATCGATTAATTTGGGTTGATTGGGGAATATTTGATTCGAAATTAGGGTTTGGGCGAATTCAAAATTGGTTGAGGCTTCGTTAGGGTTCTTCTCGCATGGGCAGCTGCAATTGGGGCTTCCACGATTTATTCGGGCATCTACGATAATTTTTTGTGCTCCGCTATATTTTTTAAATGTGTTTCTTCGTATGAATACATGTTTAGTTGTTGCATTATATGTGCTTTTGGCTTGTATAAGCTTAGGTTACCCGTTCAATATTTGCTCATTAGGAGGAAATCTTGAATGGTCCCCATCTTGCGACCGTTCTTAGACGTTTACTATCGCTTTAGGCTGTAATGTGTGGTTGAGCTTCGATATTGATGAAGAATTTGGTTTCATTTTCCAAAAATATTCTGTGGGTAGACGATGAATTGGATATATATCCTTTCCATATTTTCATCGGGGAAATGTTGTCGAATTTATCTTCAATATGGAAGCTCGAACATGCATTTACTAGAGATAGTGAATGTTTAAGATGGGTTAGGTTGGAGTGATAAGGACCCTGAAAGCCTGTTTTGTCGATTATATGTGAGTTATGTTTGTGCGAAATATTTGTAAAATTTCATAGCTATGCTTTAGGTTCTTGTAAATGGCTCGGAGTTGGATATGTAGTAATCGAAAAACAACTGAAATTTTGAATGGCGTAAAGGAATTTATGAGTGGAACAGAACATGAGAAAAAAGAGGCAATCGAAGATTTATTGTCCGTGTCGTAATTGTAATAACTTACGGTGGTGGAATAGGGTGACTGTTAGGGAACATTTGATAATTACTGGTTTTAAACATGGGTATACAAGTTGGATATGGCACGGTGAGACCATCACTGAAGCTAGTTGTGTGGGAGAATCAAGTAGTAAATTAGTGCCACTAAATGCAGTGGACGATGTTGTAATCGACAGTTCGTCTGACGAATTTGATCGTATTGGGGACATGCTTCATGATGTTCAAGAGGATTCGAAGAACTTCCTCCAATATTTGATAGTTTAGTTAGGGACAACAATATCCCTTTGTAGAACGGTTGTCCAAAATACCCAAAGCTATCTGCTGTGTTCAAGTTGTTGAATGTCAAGGCAAAATTTGGAATTTGAGAAATGTTCTCTATATTCTTAGAATTATTTTTGGATATGCTTCCTGCCGGTAATGAGCTTCCCACGTCGACCTACGATGCAAAAAAGTTGTTATGCCCTCTAAATTTGCAGTATGAACGAATACATGCTTGACCCAATGATTGCGTACTTTATAGGGGCAAGTATGAATTTGCTACTAAGTGTCTAGTTTGTGACACTTGGCGTTATAAGCAAAAAGATGAAGTCAATGGTCTCCCTGCTAAGGGTCTGTGGTACTGACCGATAGTTCCTAGACTAAAACGTATGTTCTCTAACACCGATGTTGCAAAAATGTTTAGATGGCACGAAGAAAAACGAATAAAAGATGGAAATCTAAGACATCCGATTACCCTCAATGGAGAAACACTGATACTTTGTTTCCTGAATTTGGAGTTGATGTACGGAATTTTAGGCTTGGTCTTTGCACTGATGGGATAAATCCACACGACGACAAGAACAACAGTCTTAGTACATGGCCGGTATTACTCTGTATCTACAACCTTCCTCCATGGCTTTCAATGAAAAGAAATACATCATGTTGTCGTTGTTAATATCGGGTCCTAATCAAGATTTACGCTACACACCATGGTATTTTGTACCATTAATGATTTTCCCGCGTACGGAAATCTGTCTGGCTATAGTGTGAAGGGCGAGAGAGCTTGTCCAATTTGTGGGGATAAGACGGACAGCCAGTGGTTAAAGAATTGCAGGAAACACATTTATATGGGACATCGAAAATTCCTCTCGCGTACGCACGAATGTTGATCAAAGAAGAAACTATTACCATTATTTAATGGGAAGAGCGAGACTTCTCATGCTGCATTTCCTTTGAAAAGCACAGATGTGAGTGACATAGTTGCGAACATTAACGCCCAGTATGAAATGCAAGTTGCTAAAGGAAAATGTATGGAAAAAGCGGTCACTTGGAACCTTCCATATTGGGAGCACCTCGACGTGCGAGATTGCATCGATATGATGCATGTCGAAAAGAATGTTTGTGACAGTATCGTGGGGACTCTTTTAAATATGTCTGGTAAGACAAAATATGGTGGTTATGTCATCGATGGTGGCACCACGAGGGATCTAGTCGAAAAAGTTGTAAGTGATAATCAAAAAATTTCCTTTTAAATTTCACAAATATATTAACCCAATAAATATGTATTTTACTAATATATTTGGACAGGCACGGGTGCATGACCAGTAGAGTCAAGGAGAATTTGTACCCGTTAGGCAACATGATGCATTGTCTAATGCTTTAGGAAAACCCGATCACCCCGGGCAAATAAGAGGCGTCAGGAAGTATGGGACAATTCGAAGTGTGTTCCGCAAGCCATCCGAGACTTCGAGGGGACATTATATGTCAGATACCTCTATGGATGAGAAGGCTGAGATAGAGGCTCGGCTAATAGAGGAGATGATGGCGGAGGTGGAGGCTCGGGTGAAGGCTCGATTAGAGGCTCAGGTTGCTGCTCGGGTGGTGAGTCAAATGAGGGTAATGTTTGCTCAAATAGGTATGCCAGTGCCTAACTTGGTGCAAGAAGTGAACATGGGCGGTTCTGTCCTACTTCATTTCCCCCCTTACTATTCGGAGTTCTCATGGATCAGCCATAGATCCATTTCTCTCGTCGATGGACGTGTCGGTAAGTAGTATTCAGTTTAAATATAATTTTCAACCTATTTTATACTAACATTTTTATTCATTTGAACCGTATAGTATCCTAAAGTACGACTGATGCTCAACATCGTTGGGGCAATAGAGGTCGTCTCTATTGGGACGGTTGTTGAGGGACGTACTACTATACATAATGTCCCAGTGTCCGTAGAGAATGTCGTGGTCTCCATCGATATCATTGCTTCTGTAAAGGAAGGGGTCAATCTTCTCGTACCAATCAGGGAACTTGCAACGTTGGGGGAAGGATACAATAGTTTTGTACAATGGCCATGAGAGTTAGTACTTTCGTGGAATAAGGTAAGAAAAGCAATATATTCATGTTTTGATAATATTTTCACTAACTTTTGTAATTGAATATGCAGACACTTCCCTCTCCAATAAAGATTTACTCGGGAAAAGGGAAGTCGCCACTAAAGCCATCTAGTATGCTGCCAAATGTTGATGATATCGCAAGATTAGACCGGGAAGTACTTGAACGTCTAGGCGATCATTTCCTTTATATGGTTGACGTAATATCATCTCCTGAAGATCGGCTGGAATGTTCGTTCGTACTCGACATGGCCAATGTACATGATAATCCAAGACATGAAGACTTCATGACGTCTATCGATATGAAGGACATTCTGGACATGATTTTGGATTCGTCGGTGATTCAGTTTTTCTTAAGGCATCTTCATTTTTATTATTGAAGCTAATAGATTCTATAAGATTTTCGTACGCGAGATTAATTAAATATATGTAATCGTCATAGATATCTTCGTCAAGAGTCATCGGAGTTCCCTTGCTTCCATCCGAGTCGCTTAAGCTTGATGGCTCGTGATAAGAATGTCGATAGGGAGATTGACTACATGGCTGAGACGTTCAGAGATTCGTACAAGTCATGTAATTACTTTATGCGCCTTACTGTGAAGGGTGAGAATACTCTACTTATCATGTATGTTATTATATCTTAGTGGTTTACTTAATACGTGATTAAATTTACGTTTACGAGTTTTAGGATTCATTGGGTATTGTTGGTGATCGACTTTGCCGCGAACACCGTATTTGTGTTCGACCCTTTGGCACCGTGAACATCTAAATGCGTAAATTATGAAAAGTTCTAATTTATATAGTTTCTTCATCGTATTTTATTATCTTGTAACATAATTTCTGATTTTTAGGGCAATAAAGACGGCAACTTTCGTTGGCGCGGTTCAAAGTAAGAAGGCATCCCCAGTTAGTTGGAAAGCATGCAAGGTATACACATTAATTCTACAATTTTAAAGTAGTTTTTTATTTAGATTCTTATAATATTTAGTTGTTTTTCAAATTATAGTGCCCTCGACAACCGTCCGATAGTGAATTGTGTGGCTACTATGTCATACGATATATGTTTGATCTCTTACGAATCGTCGGACAAGATCGAAACAATTTGGTTAAGGTATGATAATTTGCATCTCTTCGTAGATTTTCAAATAATTTTCTTAGTTTATTTTTATGTTTAATGATGCGTTTGTTGTTGGGCTAATGTTACAGGTATTGGAAGTTGGAAGATACCGTTTAATACAACGGAACGATTAAAGAGATTGCGAGTTGTGGGCAGAATATTTCAAAGAAATTTGTTTGGTGATGTGATTGTTGTAGTTTTATCTATTTTAGACATGAGTGTAATTGGATATTTATGTTTGATTAGTTGGATATTTAAGTTGGATATTTACGTTGGATATTTATTATTACCTGATTTTCGTGGAAAATTTTGGTTTTTGGTTTGATTTGGGCTGTACAGGGGGCTCGATAAGAAAAATTTAATATATTAAAAAAAAACAATCAGTGTCGGTTTTTCGTCAAAACCGTCGCCTATAACGAATATTTTTTGAAAAGTATAAATAATTTAGTACACATTAAGCGTCGGTTTTTGAGGAAACCGTCGCTCTTTTTTGTGTAATGTGTGTCGGTTGTCAGCTAAAAACCGACGCCTATAATTAGGAATAAGCGACGGTTAACAACCGTCGCCAATTGTTATATATAAGCGTCGGTTGTTAGTCCTATTTTGCGCGTCGGTGAGTTTAACGTCGCCAAGAAACCGTCGCCTATAACCAGTTAGTCCTATTTGCGCGTCGGTGAGTTTAACGTCGCCAAAAAACCGTTGCCTATAACTAAAAACAGAGGACGCCTATTTTTGTTTCTGTACTAGTGCGTTTTGGTTGTATGAGCACCGACTCCATTCGTCACACATAGTTAAGTAATAATTATCTAAGTATTATTATCTAAGTACAGGTATATATTTTATTTTCACAATCACATAACCACAATTTAAAACTTTTCATAGCCTGTCGCAGTGCTCATTAGATAATGTGCACTGATGCCACGTCAAGTTTTAGCATATCCGTAATAAACAAATAAACAAACAAACCAACTTGTCTTTCATTCAAAATTAAAACTACAACATTTATTAATTGATTGAAAACAAAAAGAAACATTTATTAATTCGAAACAACAACGCATGCACTGGAGATCACCATTTCGAGACAACAACACGGTTCAAAGTTCAGACAACAGACCATCAAAACAAATGTCAGACAGTTCACGGTAAGGATCTAAATAAATCCTCAACCCAAGACACAGAATTATTCCCATTAGAAAGAAAGATCGACGAAATAACGACGAACACACACAATCACAAGGAGGAAAAAAAAGGAAGACAAACCGATCAAAAAGATTAAGAAGTAGGCTCTTCGATAATCTTAATACCATCAATGGTGACCCCAGGACCATCATGCCTGGGAACCAAAGTCACCACAATATCATCGTCGTCAGCCACGTCCATATCCTTATACAGACCGGTCAACCTCAGCCTAATTGAAGTCTTAGCCATCCTCGACTCTCCCGTCGCCTGCTGAACCTGAGCGTACGTCCCGGCGTACGCCGCCTTGTCGAGCTCTGCCACGTTGTCGTCCTCGTCGTTCACGAAAACGTCGAACTTTATGACCTTAGAAGTGTCCACCGTTATGTCGACCACGAGCGACTCCTTCGCGGGACCCTTCGTCGTCTTCGGCACGACAACCCTCGATATCTGATTGAGCTCTAGCGGGAATGTAGCTCCGTCCAGCGCATGCGATGCGTCAGTGCTGATCCTCCGAACCTTAGCCTGAGCCGTCTGGGGCGGCGGCCTAGAGTCGATCCAAGGAAGGTCGACCCGCTCGTAGTCGTACCCCAACATTCTGTTATCGATGCAGTCCTTCACGTAGACCTTGACTTGTTTCCCGTGCTCGTCGAAGAAGTACAGCGCGGTGTCGTTGAAGCTCTTCTCGGGAATGTCCTTTACCTTTATGTTAGGGTTCGGAAGGTAGTACCTCCACAGAGTCCACATTCGATCGACATTGGCGTGGTGGCAGTAGAAGACCGGGTCGCGGCCAGCGGAGTAGAAATTACCCATGTCCTCGCGGTTGGGTTGGTTGGGATCCCCGACGAAAACGTGGACTGCGGTGTGGGACCCGCGCTCGGATGCGCCCTGGTAGCCCAAGTTGGTGTCGGAACCCTTGCAGTAGGGTTGGCCCATGAAGTCGTAGACCGTAGAGTTCCCCCGTATCATTTCGGTGTGCATGATTGTCAGGTTGTTGGCCACGGTTTGGAGTGGGTCCGTGTTCCCAGTCATGCCCAGGTCTACCACGCTGTTGTTTTGTACGCTGGTCGCGGAACGCTTGTCGTCGTAAAGGGCGGGAGCGTTCCTTTTGTCCAGGAACATGGGCGGCATTGTCATCCCCTTAGGGTTGTCCCAGTTCCAGAAGGGGATGGCGAAAGTGGGGTCGCCGATGAGGTTCCCGAGGATCCTCTCGTAGAAGTAGAGGTACCATCGGTGGAAGGGGAAGAAGATCCACGAAAAGTGCACCTGTAAGTTCTTGTCGATGCCCAACTGCTTGTAGACGTTGTTGCAGTACGCGCAGTGTATGTTTGCTTGGTTGGCGAAGCTCCGAGGGTCGTCCTTGGGGAGACGCCTCATTCGGTCTATGGCCGTGTTGTACTTGAAGAGGTACTCGGGGGAGACGCGGTGGGCCGACGGGCGGATCTTCATGGTGGTGACGGGCGGGATTTTGTACTCGGTGATGGGGCCCACGTCCTTGAGGCAGCACGTGGTGCCGAAGGCCTTCCCCGAGAATACGTCGGTCGGGGCGCTGCATTTCGAGAGGTCGGGCCCGTCGATGGGATCCGCGAGGACGGCCGAGGAGGCGGCGGTTGCGCCGTAGAGTCCGCCCAGGCCGAGGAGAACGTTGCGCCGGTCGACTTTCGACGAGTCGGACGATTCCTCTCTGTTGTTGTTGTTGATGTCAGGGGCGCCTTTCTCGGCGACGCACGAAATGCGTAGGCGGTTGGTGTTGTTGCTGTGCTTGGCGTTGAGGATGAAGTGGGATGGTTTGGCGAAGGTTGTTATTCGGCGAGAGTCGACGGAGGAGTTTGCGGCGACGGTTAGAGGAGACGCTGAGAGCTGAAGAGAAGAATAATAAGAAGCCATTGTTGTGTTTGATATTGTGCTAGGCTTGGACGGTTTATTTATAGTTGGATTGCAAGCAATATGTACATTATTAGGGTTTGAAAATTATGGTGGTAGTTGTGGCTTGTGCAAAAATGGGGTTAGGTTAGGCGGAGATTAAAAAACAAGTATTATTATTAAATATAAAACTAACATCGAAAACGGTTACAATAATAATAATTACGTTAACGAAAATACACTCGTGCAGCTCAATGATACATCATAAATGTACCAGTTGTATTATACCAATTATATTATACGATATCGGGAAAAAAAAAATTATATTATACGATAGTTGCTAGACGACAGGAGCTTACGGTACAGCTAATAATGTCTTTAATTTAATTAATATTGCATTTGCTTTCATATTATAACTGCTAGACAGATCACAGTTCCTGCCACTAGTTTGTTGATTTATCCTATAATAAAAAGTTGATCCAATCAGCGAATATTCGGCGATATACATAGAGAAATCAAATCTCTCAGAGGTAAGCTCGTAGGAAAACATCCTACGATAATGACTAGGGTTAATGTATATAAAAATCGTGGTCAGGTAAGATTATCACAATTTTAGTTCCGGCCACATGTAGAATGGAGTTATATATGTATTGTAAATATTTTATATCCACAAGGGTCAAATTACAAAAGATATTTTATTAATTGCGTTTAGAGAGGATTAGGGTTGTCAACGGGGCGAGGATCTAATTCCCGTCTCCGTCTCCGCAAGGCAAACGGGGACGAAATCGTCCCGTCCCCGTCCCGGCGGGGATCCCCGCCCCAGAGGGATTCCCCGTCCCGTAACAATTTTAAAGAAAACTTTCAATTTATATTATTTTATTATTATTTAAACTATATTTTCATATTATTTAAACTATATTTAATCTTATTTATATAATTTAATATTATCCAAAGTATATTTTAATATTATTTATCTTATAAAAATAATAATTGAATATGATAAATGTTATTTAAATACTCGGGGACGGGGCGGGGAATGGTGCGGGGATATCCCGCGGGGAAAAATATTCCACCGTCCCCGCCCCACGGGGTAGAATAGCGAGGATTCCCCGTCCTATTCGGGGCGGATCCCCGCGGGACGGGGAATCCCCGCCCTATTGACAACCCTAGAGGGGATTAAGCTGCACTTAAAAGAAATAATACAATCTTAAGATTTGAAAATATGCAGATCTTGCGTGGATCATTGACCTTGTTCGCTATTTTACGATGAAAAAAGTAAAAAGATTGAATTCAAACACGTTTTTTCATTTTCCTTTAAATAATTCTAAATTTTTATTTGAGCATAGAGAGCTAAAATGTTGGATGGACATAGAATACTATCGAGTTCGATTTATTTTGTCGGAGAAAGGATTAAGAATCTACATTTGGTTTAATATATAATATATCCGTATATATATATAATATATGTGTGTGCCAGAATCATGAATTTAAGTCAGATTAATGGTTTCGGTGATTGAATTAAAACTTAAATGTCAATAGGAACAACCGATATTAGCAAACCATGCTCAACTACCGGTTTGCTCACTTGAAGAGAACTACCTCAAGTACATAAGGACAACAACTACGGATACCTGATGAAGTTCTCTACTGAACAAGACCAACCGACTCGCCAGCAATTGAAACCGGCATAATCATTTGAGATATTCAGTTAAGGACAAACTGATATCAAGACAAGACAACTATGCTAAGAATCAGAAATATACCCATTTTAGGAAAGTGCATTTAATGAGGTTGATGAGAGAAGTCTTCTCAAAGAAACGACTACTTTTTCAAGATACAAGATCACATATAGCCAAGACTCAAGAATATATTAACTTTAGTAACTCCAATTTCATCATGAAGAAATTCAAGCGTTCAACGCATTCGAAAATTCACTTCACCCAAGAGAATACATCGTAGATTAGCTTACTAGTTATTTTTGTGGGAGGTTTTTTAGTTCTTCGTGTTCAAGACTGTGTATCTTATTTTCTGTCGGATTTACTTTTTGTTTGGTTGTATCGTGCTCTATGTGAGCCTTTGTTTTTCCTTCCGGGTCGATGTTACCGAAGAGACCTCTTAGGCTATTTATATATCTATTGAGATCAATATTCGTCTATTGACATCAAATTTCGCTTAATGTGTCTTTTACATGAACATTCATATTAAACATCCAAAATAAAAGTGTATTTTTGTACGAATTAATCGAATTATTGACGTGGTACTGAACAGCATTTATGAGGTATCAGTATTGATCAATGTGTTATTAGTTGAGTTCGTGTTGTTTTTTTTACCTGACATGTGTTATTATTTCCAATTAACGTAGTACAATTTTGAGAAAGTCCTGTAAATATTCTCTGACAATTCTGTTAAATTCTCTGCGGTCCAGAACCTTCTAGATTATTCTCAATAAAGTGTTTTTTTACATGTATATGCGTTATATTTGTTGGGTAAATTATTACTAACTTAAAAAACGTTTTAGTCTTGGAGAAAGCTAATTTTTCTCAATTTCATGATTATCGACTTGCTTTTTCTTTTAATATTAAGATTCGTTTCATTCGATTTTATCTTATTTAGTCGCTTTTACCTTGTTCGGCTTACCATGAATTGGTTTCTGAATGAAATTTTTGATTTGGGAGTGGAAGCACGATTCATTCGATACATAAAAAATCGTCTTTATTAGTAAGACCCATCTGAAATTGCGGACGGAAAAACTTTATTCAATCACAAACGCTGAGATTTATGCAGTTTTCATCTGTTTTTTAGTGTCGTTTGTGATTTCGTTTTATCCATTTCGATCCATTACTTGTATACAGAATGTGTTATTTACGACAAAGCATGCGTTATTACCTTTGCGTCGTGTTACTTCTAAGTCAACATTTGTTATTAAACATAAGACATTTGTTATTTTTGGCTATGTTATAAGTATTTCTTTTTACACGATTTAGGGAAAATATAATATCCGTTTCTTGCAACTAATCGGTATAAATTCGAGGTACCCATGAGAAATTGAAGTCTATTTTACCTTATTGAGTCAATAACGCGGAGATTTATGCAGTTTTCATTTGTTTTTTAGTGTCGTTTGTGATTTTCGTTTTATCCATTTCGATCCATTACTTGTATACAGACTGTGCTATTTACGACAAAGCATGCGTTATTACCTTTCAGTGTCGTGTTACTTCTAAGTCAACATTTGTTATTAAACATAAGACATTTGTTACTTTTGACTATATTCGTTATTTCTGACGATTAAAGCTGCAAATTAGCTATACAAATCATACCAACGATCAAATTAACAATAATTTCAACATATTAGGTCATAAACTTTGATATTTTCGGCTACAGTCTCAACGATTTCTGTTATTTGTATATAGCAGTTTTTTTCTAGCTTCCATATATCTTTTGAAGATTTTTTTTCAATCATTATGTTTATCATTTTCTACTACAATATAAACGATTTCTGACAATTAAAGCTGCAAATTAGCAAAACAAATCGAGCTTGAAGTTTTTTTAAGAGGATTCGAGCTTGCAGCGAAAATTGCTCGTTGGAGAAGACGATGGCAAAGGCTTGTAAATTTCGCATCTGTTAGAGGGTATATATGTCATATCGCATAGTTTGGGTCTTTTTCTCTAAGACTTTTGAAAAGTAGGTCCTTAACTCTTACTGAAATTTTATTGGGGCATGAACTCTACTTACACATGTTAACGGGCCTGACTGATAGTTAACCATTAATTAAATTTGTTAATCATCGAATAATAAATTGAGTTGACCAACGAATCTCTGCGCCATATCACATGCAATGCATTCATTAATAAAGGAATTAATTTATTTGTCAAGTAACTCTCTCTCGCCATATAGAATCTCAAGTGGCCTTACTAGATTGCATCAAAATATAAGAAAAGACCAAAGTATGATTTTATTATAAAGGGTAATTCTATTGGCATCCACCTTTTTTCTATTTACACCCCTAATTAATATGTATAGTAAACATTAATTATATATCCCATATAAAAAGGAAAAAATGAGTTTAATGTTAATAATAAGTAATATGTAAAGTAATATTAAATAAATACAAGCCGATTAAAGAAGACAAATTTTCCATCTGGTGAGCATGGTAAATGAAGGCCCGCCCCGCCCTATTGGCCGGTTGCGGGCCTGGTGGGCCCGGCCCATCCTAAAATAATAAAAAATGAAAAACATTATATAAAATAAAAGAAAACATCAAAATAAACAAATGGAGTTGAATTACTCCTCGTCAAATCTCTTTAATAAAAATTTATTTTGTTATTAAGTTTGATTAAATTAAAAATTGGATCTACAAAATATAAGAACCTATATAATTCATTTATATATTAGTTTTTTCTTTAAAAATATTTTATGATATTTAACGGGCCTGCCCGCGGCCCGCACGGGCTTACCCGCATAGGGCGTGCCTGAAATATGGCAGACCCCGCCCTACTGGCGGTGCGGGCCTGGGGCTGGTGGGCCCGGCCCGTCCTAAAAAGAAAACGAAAAAAATTATATAAAAAAATAAAAAATTAAAATAAACTAATGAAGTGAATTACTCCTAATCAAATTGAATTCTTTAATAAAATTTATTTATGTTATTAAATTTTATTAAACTAGAAATTGGATCTAGAAAAATATAAAAAACCTATATAATTCATTTATATTATTATTTTTCAAGAAAATATTTTTTGATAATTGGCGGGCCTGCTCGCGGCCTGCGCGGGCTTATCCGGCCCACCCTCTACGGGCCTGAGAAATGACAGCCCGCCCCATCACTTTGGCGGGCTCGGCCCGCGGGCCCATTTGATAGTAAGATAGTGGGGCGGGTTGGCCCGAGGGCCACGAGCATTTTTGCTAGTTCTAAATGTATCATTGGTTAAAAGACTTAATTAATAATTTTTGAATAGTCCATGTAATTAATATTATTGATTTAATGGAAAATAAGTTAATTATATATTTTTTGTTGAATCATGTGATTATTTAAAATTATTATTACAAAAATCAAGTGTTTGGGGGTGTAAAGAGTGGTTGGGGGAGTAGGAGGTGTGAATAGTAGGACCCTATTATAAATCATGGTCATAATATAATTATCAATTATATGATGTCATGTGTATATACACATATACACGGTGATGGGTGATCCAGCATTGACATACCTTAATGTGATTATGTGTTTGTTCTGGATAATATTTCATTTTGCACATGATTTATCAATATTGTGTTTGTGTAATCACGGTGATGCGTGGCATGATTAATGTCATAACTGAGTAGATATATATTGCTATAGCTTAAATAATTTATTTTAAAATAATACTTTATGTTAATGATGATTAATATTTTATTATTCAGTTTAATTTTTATGCATTTATTATAAATCTTTTATATAATTATTCAATATAATTATTTAATAATTAAATATTTTTTTTAAGATTTAAATAGTTTAGTTATATAATTAAAAATAAATATATAAGGGAAAATTGTAACATTTGAGGATAATGTTGTCCAAATAAAGATAAAAAGATCACCAAATTACAGTCATGTAAGACCACCTTGCTTTTTTGAGGTCACTCAAAAGGTTGAATATCATCCCATTTTCACCAAAGTGATCCATCATCAAGGTGATCACTGATCACTTAGGTTAAACAAATGAAAATTTTATATAGGGAAAATATACATGTTTTCTGAAACTTTTCAAATTATATTTTTTAAATTAAGGGTAAAATTAAATAAAAGTAAATTGGTGTATTAAATCTATGAGTTTGGGGTCAAATTTGGATAAAATTAAAATAGTGGGTTAATAAGTTAATTACGAATAAAAAATTATGGTGTCGGATGGATCCAAGCCCATTAAATATATACCCACAAAACAATTGTTTTTTTTCTAAAAATCGACAAGAATTAAAATTCCAAATAATACAAGTCATATAATAAATAAACGTAGTTTATTTTATTTATATTGTCGATTTCTAATAATTTATATTATTCGGGTTAAATGGGTTGATAAACAGGTTGATTTCATGTTGATTTCGTGTTGAAGACTCGAACCCTAACCTGACCCACTTATAATTCGGGTTGGGTTCGGGTTTACCATTTATTTAAACAGGTCGAAAATGCTAACCCAAACCTGCTATTTTCGGGTGCAGTTCGTGTCGGATTGACGGGTCTCGGGTTGGTTTTTAGCACCTGTGTACAATACTATCTACTAATATTATAAAAAACTGCCTGACGACGGAATCTGACAAACAGTTGTCTTTAATTGGGGTCTTTACACATAAGTACCTATTTGGATAAAAACTTGTAATTTAGTACCTTGTCAGGATTTTTTTATATGTAGGTACCGAACAGAATAAATTTTTGCACATAGGTACCCAATTGCCGTAGTGTACACCATACAACACATTTGAGTACCGTATATCAACACGTTTGGGTACCATACATAACAGAAAATGGTACGACGTATGCTACATTTAGGTACGCCCTATGTAACACACGGGTATGCTGTAGGTACGCCGTACAAACACATTTAGGTACCATATCAACGTGTTATGATACTCAATATACACACCGGAAGGTACGGCATGACTAAAGAAACTGATAAAAATTAAATCGGGTACCTATCTGTAAAATTTTCTAATATGGGGTACCTACGTGTAAAAATTTTATTCAATAGGGTATTTATGTGTAGATGTACCTTAATTTAATTGCCATGCATTTGTTTTAAAATTAATTTTGCTAGACAAAAAAACTGCAATAATATTTATTTTAAATTTGTTAATAAGGGAATAATAAAATTTGAGCAAATCAAGGAATCTCTTCCATATTCCATGCAAATGCAGTAACTAATAAAGAAGTTTATCACGTGGATTGTATTTACTATGGACTGTGGAGTCGTGTACCAAAATTAATTATCAAACCGAGACATAACTACTACTAAAATAATGAGTAAGAAAACAGTACTTGATATATAATCACATGGATTGTATTTTATTTGTAAGATAACAGTACTTGATATATAATCACGTCGATTGTGTTTTTCGAATTAGACTTCATATATAATCACAAGTGGCTTTTGTCATAAAGATGGATCTATTTGTCTCATGCTGCTAAAGATTCCAAAGCTTTTGTCTTATTTTCAGCACTCGGTGCACTCAAATTTTCGTCCAAACCAAACCATTGTATACTTAAACATGGTAAACATCGTAATTAATATTTATTGTGGTTTAACTCAATTACCGTTCAACAGTGGCACGATATGTTCCACTGCCCATTCTGGATGCCTAGTATTTTTAGCACACCCTGTATATGTGTAATAAAATAAAATTAATTGATAGTAGGTGACTTTAGTGATTGATATATTAAAATAGAATGAGATAGTTAATATGAGGTTAAGACTACGTGATTGAATAAGTTTTTTTTTCATAATAATTAAAATAGAAAAAATCTGATTGGTTAATTGAGAGACCAATATATAGATTTTATCCACCCTACCTTTTTATAAAGCAAAGAAAGTGTTATTAAATAAAACAAGGTCAAGTATATTTTATATCGTCACAATTTTTTGGACGGACAACAAATAAAAAATCCACGGTTTTGGAAACTAGGTTGGGTGAACTGTCTTCACATCATATATTTTATTTATTTATAATGCCTACCTAATCGATTCGTAATTAGGTTCTCTGAATCAATAGCAAGTGGTGAAGGTGATCGATTCATGAGTACACTTCAGATCTACTCAGCAATCTTAAACTAAATTTCAGGTTTTCGTGTTGTACTCATGCATTGTTTTAACTGCATTGTATTCTAATTTTATATCCTCGACAACGAACCAATATGCATGTGCCCAAATTTTTAATTTATTGGCTATATGCATTAATCTAGATTCGCGTAGCCAGCCAGATCTCGTATTTAAATAATAAACAGAAGATGATGCCAAAAGTAGTAGCTGTGCTGTGCAGGTGTGTTCATCAAGATTCATAGCCTTTCAGCTTTTATTTAATAACTATTATTTTTTTTGCCTGTATGCTCCAAAATAATTATATTGAAATTATTTTAAATTTAAATTTTTTAGTGGTTAAGACGAAATATAATTTTTAATATATAAAAAGAAACTTAACTGTAGATGCATAAGTACAGTGAATAAAAAATTAGGAGTAATGTGAAAGTACTTAATTATTAATTAAATTACAAATGAAAGGGACTAAATTGCAAATAAGTTACACACCAAATTGTGGCAATTTATATCGAAGCCACAAATAAAATATGTCATCTATTATTCTATTCTATCGTCAACTACTCAACCTTCATTCTGAACATAATTACGAATATTATTATTTCTACATATATTATTTAATATAAATATTAATATATTTAATTCCGGCAAAGTCCGCGGCCCGCACGGGCTTGCCCGCCTAGGCCTGCCTAGGGGTGGGCCTAATTTTTCACAGTCCGCCCCGCCACTTTGGCCGGCGAGGCGGGCCACTGACATTTTTGCCACCTATGGTTGTATTCATGATTTGTGGCATGCAGGAGGGCTCATGATGAAAGTCATATTTCATGAAGCTGTCCGGACTTTGGTTGAGATGTTTTGGAATGTGGCTTAGACATATTTTCGGCTCAAATTTGGCGTGGATCTGAGAAAGCACAGTACATTGCAAGAGCAAGAGATTGAGGTGGGTTTAATTTTGTTCGATGTGGTGGAGAGGAATGAGGAGTCTCTTTGACAACCTATTTTTTCTAGGGAAGAATTTCATTATAGGGTGAGTTCTTCGGAATGCTTGATGATCTAATCAAAGAGGCGCATCGTTCAACCAAAAATAACTTCTCGTCAGATCACTTCCATTGTTCTTTGGTGAAAGCGCACGGTCTATTACAAAGGGGGATTTAATAGCCGTCTTATAAATGAAGTTTTATGTTCATTTTATCATATAAGTTCGTGTTTTGACAATTGAATAATTGACGAGTTATATTATTAGCGTGAAGATTATAAAGACGAAGGTTGAGGCGTGAAGATTCTTCACAGTCCTAAAAGCTATTTCAAGAACTCTCTTATAGCTTCCAAGGGTTCAACAACCTCTTCCAAGAACTACATATATGTGTAGTTGTGTTCATGGGAACAAGAGAATGGAGTTTGTATAGAGGTAAGCAAACAACTCAAGGGTCTCTCATTCAAGAGCCATTTATGATCAATTTAAGCATCTTAACCATGGTCATTTAAGCATGATATTCATGTCATTTATGACTAATATCAATTCTCATATTGACGCTCTTTTAAGACCTATTTTTATCCTCACTAAGAGGCGTAAAGCTCAAGAGTTATGCAATAATTTTTTTATACGAATCCAATGACCAATCAAATAATAACCAAATAATATTCTAACATCTTCATCATGAGGCATCAATCCCTGAGATTGAGGCTAAGGCAGGACATTTTTATTACCATATATTGTAAGAAAAATATGGGAGTTGTTGAGGAACTCGTAGCCTAGATTGAGAAGAAGCAACTACATCTCACAGTTGTTAACACTTCGACCATGAGCTACGGAGATTTTGCCCTCAGTGTAACAACTATCTTTGCACGGGTAATAACTCTATGTTTCCATAATATTCTGTTTCATGTAATTTGACTATATGTAGGTAATCCATCTTTAATATTTACTGCAGATGGATGAGAAATTTGACATGAACCAGCTAACTTGATCTGAAATCTAGAATTAAGTGGTTGGCTTTTTGCCTGTCACCAAAATCTACAATCCAAGCTAGTTTCTTCACCATGTTTCAAAAGTCAGATACTATGGTTCATTTAAATGTTTTATCTATGCTTCATTTTGAACAAGGTTTTCTTTCTATGATGTTTCTCATTATTACTTCGTCCTGGCTTGATGGTTTTCTATGGTTCATTTAGAATAAGGTTTTTTTTTATGTGCTTTTCTTTATTTTTACTTCGTCCTGGCTTGATGTTGTCATGTTAATCCTCGTAGCTCCTCCATTGATAATGGTCGCTATTACCACGTCATTGCTATGTAATAAGTCCAACGGTATGTCGATATATTCAACTTATTGGTCAAACCGCGAACTTGTCTAGTACTACGAAATTTTTCTAGTTTGTGAGAGGCACAATTTCCTTGAGACGGATTTCCTCGTATAGGCCCGTCTCCCAATATACTGCGGAAGAACGTAACTTCGTCGTGTACTGATGAAGTCACCGGTGAACTTGAACAAATATGTACTGATGAACTCACCAGCTAACCAATATGGGACAATCATAATTTTTTCCATTTTATTTTCCTCAATTTTTAGGCTCATTCTCATTCAAGCCCATTCACTCCAACAATCCCAAAGATGAATGAGAATTGTTTCCCTTGCCGAATTTTATATGTCCGTCATTGACCTCTGCATAGAGGATAGCAATTTAGTATTTGAACTTCCTTCTTGTAAAGCACGTTTGATTTAGTAGCAGTTTAGTAGATGCAATGTTCTTGAACTATCCCGTCTTTTATGTAAATAAACTCACGTACAATGCACACAAATCACTGTTTTATTCAGTTCTCATTGTTTTTGTTCGGTTTGGCCTTGAACACGTCATGGTTCTTCGAGGGTTTCTAAATAACTAAGCATTTTCCAATCCTCATTTGAAATGACCCACTTCTCCCTAACATAGGTGACCTTTCCACATAGCGAGTGTACCATTTTAGTACTCGTAGATGGTCATTAAGCTAGTGTGCTAGCCTTTTCCATCCTTACTGTTTCATGACAGGAATGAGCTGGATTACTCCCACAGTGATATTAAGTCCTAAAATTAGGTTGACCATTTGAACCTATATCTTGGGATCTCTAGTCATTTATATTGGGTTTTCCTTTTTAGAACTAATACACTTTAAGTCTTCTCAAGCCCATTCCGTTTGTGAGCCTATAAACTATATCTCTATTTAAGTCTTCTCAAGCCCGTTCTGTATAGTCTTCTCGGACAACACTATACGGCGGCTTGTGCTGCTGACGTGGAAGCTGGAAGATCTCGCATCCGGACGATACTATATGCCACTCGAGAATTCCTACACTAATCAACAGCGTACCCGAGTATGGGCAATGAGCTTTTCTTTTCTTCTTGGTTTGTTTTACATGAATATTAAAGCCTTTATAAGAATCCTCGTACGTGCATTCACGTGAGAAAGAGAATCCTGCAAATGAATAGAGTGGAGATTGAAAAAGAAGGTTCATGAGACTGAAATCAGTGTAATGCATGAAGAGAGTGAAAATAATGCATTCGACCTTCTCTATTTGAATTTTTTTTGGATTGGAGTTCCTGTTCTAGTATTTCTTGTTACAATGAAGGCAGTAAGTTAAATCAAGGCATCTCTTGGGTCGAGGGTGGTCTACGTCTATGCACGGTTGGTGATTTTCTATCTAGAGATGGTGATTTGCCTTCATCGACTGGCATTACACGTTCCGCCGTGAGTGGAAGTGATCATAGTGTTGTCATTGAATTGTGAGTGGTTCTCTTGCTCATATGTCATTTGATATAGAGCGGGGCATGGTCCGAGGCCCATATTGGTTTACCGACGACGGGGACGGGTATGAGCCTACTGTTCGTGGGCTGGAGAATAGTCTTTAGTTTATATTTTTATATTATTATTATTATTATTATTATTATTATTATTATTAAGAGTTATTGAATAAGTGTCGGCCCATGAGTATGTGTATTTAAACCCCAGTTAGGGTTTGGATGAAGATTATGCAATAAGAATATATTGGTTTTAGCCATGGGGCTTGGGCAACGGTTTCATCCGTTGATTTCCGATTTCTATTTCTATCAATTGGTCCGACCTGCCGGATCCCGTTCCCGCCGGTATGACTAGATCAAACAGTGATCGTTTGGATAAGCAGGAGGCCGATCAGGCCGAGGTGAGGGAGAAATTGGACACACAGTGTGCAATTGAGTGAGATCGCATCGTCCTTGGCTGCACTATCAAAGGCAATTCTAAAACCGTCGGAGGAGGAGACGTCTGTCTCGCCCAGGGTGACGCCACTTGTGGGCAATCAGACGCGCATGAGTGCTACCCCTACACTTCTGCCATCGTTTGAGGGAGAAGATCCGATTGGGGGGATTGCTAGGGCTGAACAACAGTTTGAACTGAATGGTACTCCGTCGGAACGGATGGTGCCGACAGCTGGGGTTGCCATGGACGGGGCCGCTTTGCATTGGTGGACGTGGATCAAGGCGCGAAAACCTTGGATGTCGTGGGAGGATTTCAAGCAGGCGATGGTGGCTCGTTTTGACAAACGTTTCAAGGGCAGCAAGTTTGAACGGCTGTCCGGAGTCAGGCAGACCAGAACAGTGGAGGAATACATCTCTATATTTGTCAAATTGGCGGGTCAGGTTCCGGGGTTGACTGATGCACACTACTTAGGCTATTTCATGAATGAGTTGAAGGGTCGGGTTCGGAGCTTATTACGGCTGTTTCGCCCAAACGATTTGGAGACGGCGATGGAACTAGAAAGGGATATTGAGGATAATTTGTCTTTTGAAAGTGGAGGGCGAGCGGGTCAGACTTTCAGTGGTTCGGGGATGCATTCGGGCAATTCTTCGAGGCTGCCAGGGGAGAGTAATGCGACAGCAGCGGGTGGCAGTACATGAGGTTCGACCGGGAGCTTCTCTAAACCGACAACGCATTCCCTATGAACGAATTCTGGGCTATCCGAAACAGTCCACTGCCCGCTCCAGATTCACTCGACTTCCACCGAGTGTATTAGAAGACCTAAGAGCAAAGGGGTTGTGCTTTAAGTGTAAGAAACCATTTACACCCACGCATGATTGTCCGTTCAAACAACTGAGAGTGATGTTGGCGGAGGAGGATGAGAAGTTCGATCTCCGACAGTACGAGTATTATGAGGTGACGTGGCAGGAAGAAGTTCAAAAAGACCAAGTGTGTTCAGATGAAGAAGGTGGCAATCTTCTGGTTTATTCCATGATCGAAATTTCCAGCCGTCGCACAATGAAGTTACGCGGCATCGTGGATGGACGCACGGTGACGATATTGGTTGATAGTGGCTCGAACCACAATTTTATTTCCTCATCCTTGGTTTCCTTAATTCAACTTAATGCGGATAAGACGGGCAAATTCAGGGTTCAGTTAGGAGACGGGCATAGACATGAGTCAGAAGAGGTGTTAAGCAGCTACCTATCTCGTTTTCGAGGTGCGTTATTAAGGTAGATTGTTATATGTTCGCTTTGGGCGGGATTGACGCAATTCTGGGAGTGACATGGCTCGCTACCCTGCGAGAAGTTCGCACGAATTGGGAAACGCTAACCATGATTTCGAGCGGGGTGGCGACCGAGTGGAATTACGAGGGGATCTCGCGTTGTGCTCGAACGTGGTGGGGAGCCATTCTCTGGAGGCGGAATTGCCGGAGAATTTGGAGATGGCAATGGGTCGGTGTGGGACCCGAGCAGGTGCTAGCATGGAGGAAGGAACGTAAAAAGGAGGTGGAAGATGAGCAACTATTTAAGGCTGTAGGGCAGTCCGGAGTTGATGCGACTCGGATGAGTAAGATCACATTTCAGTGCCAGTTTCCGGATTTCAACCTTGAGGACAAGGTTGTTTCGAAGGGGAATGGAATTGATATAGAGCGGGGCATGGGCCAAGGCCCATATTGGTTTACCGACGGCGGGGACGGGCTTGAGCCTACTGTTCGTGGGCTGGAGAGTAGTCTTTAGTTTATATTCTTATATTATTATTATTATAATTATTATTATTAAGAGTTATTGAATAAGTATCGGTCCATTAGTATGGCTCATTAGTATGTGTATTCAAACCCCAGTTAGGGTATGGATGAAGATCACGCAATAAAATATATTGGTTTTAGCCGTGGGGCTTGGGCAACGGTTCATCCGTTGACTTTCTGATTTCTGTTTCTATCATCATTGCTCATGAATTGTTGAGGAATGGGTACCGTTGGATTCGTGGTTCAATGTAGTTACAGTGTTTGCTAATCGTTTGCACTATTCAAGCTATTAGAAGCTCAATCAATCACAAAACAACACTTAACACACACAAATGAAAACAGAGTTTTTAACGTGGATCGGCTGACTTCAGCCTACGTCCACGGATCAACCGAGCCTCCTTTGTATTAATCACCAACACGAAACTTACAGCCCTCACAGCCCTCTACAACTTTCGTGCTTTAACCGACGGAGAGGCAAAATGGGCCAAGATAAGATATTATCCTCCTTCAGTCGAGCTCGAGAAAATGCAGGGAGAATCGGTCATGAAGATAGGCTCAAAGACCAAGTCATTAGGGAAGAGAGAACACATTTGAACATTTGATTAATTCTATTATTGTGGGATTTTATTAGATCTTATTTGTTTAAATTCTCTTAATTTATCTAGCTTAACTCCTATGTAAGGAGGGCAATAGGTACTAGTAGTAGGATGTTTTTGGGAATTATTAGTATTGAGGACAAGAGTTTACTCTTGGTTTGCTATTAGTTTGCTATAAGATTCGAGTTCACTATCGTTCTTCGTCAAATCCATCGTTTTCACTCTAACAAATTGGTCTGACCTGCCGCCGAACCCCCGCCAAGCCGAGTTACTGTTCATCGACCAAAAAAAAATCACTGTTCTTAGTAAAAAGTTACTGTTCATCGCAAAAAAAAAGACCCGTTGATGACCATCACAAGGTCTCAGATGGAACAACGCGTCGAAGACTTAGAGGAGACGATGGGCTCGCTCAACACGACCGTGGAAACACTGCACAAACTCGCTACGACTTCATCAGTACCAACAAGAATCACGACCACTCTGATCTGTTGGGGTCCAGCCTTTGACAAGCCAACGCCCACAACAAGGAAAAAGATAAAAAAAGATATTATAATATTATAATATAATATTAATTTTTATATATATAATAATTTAATGAAAGGTCCATATTAAAAGGCGACGCGGCGGATTCCTGGCCACCCGTTTGAGCGGTCCAGAAGAGCCGAAGACATCTATAAATAGACTGAGGATTCTTTAGTTATTATCATCACAAGCTCATTCGAGTTTTACTATATAGAGAGAAGTAGTTCTAGTAAATTGTGAGGTTATCAGTTCAGGTAGAAACTGATAGGGTTCCACATCCACAGAGAGGTGTGAGGTAAACACGAATGGTAAAAGTGAGATATTAAAACGAGGGTTGTAGTTTTTACTATAGTGAATATTTTGCCGACTTGGCCGTGGTTTTTCCCTCTTCGTTAACAGAGGGTTTCCACGTTAAAATTCTAGTGTTCTTTTTTACCTTACGGTAATTTTATTTTTACCGTGGTAGTTACTGTGCGGGTCTCACCAAATTTACCCCATGGGTCCCACTTCTCTCGATCGTCGTACCGATCCAAACCCGGACCTGTTCAGCTGCGGGGCCCACTTACCACCGTGGGGCCACCACCATTCCCAACAAGTGGTATCAGAGCCTGATAGTATTCTGAGTATGCTATGTGGTTGCAGCTTTAACTGATCTTCCACATCAGAAAAGATACTAGTAGGTTGCTGGTAGATTTGATGACCATGGAGAACGACGAAGGAGTGATCAAGCTGACAGTAACGAATTACTCCATATGGAGATCAAGAATGGATGATTACTTTTATTGCAAAGACCTCATGAACTAATCGAAAATAGGCAAAATGCCTGAAGGCGTGAATGCTGTCATATGGAAGAACTTATAAAGAAAGACGCTAGCTGTGATCCGCCAATGGGTGGACATTAGCCTCTACAACCACGTCCGAAATGAGACTGACCCCATAAACTCTGGACGAAATTGGAGGGTATGTACGAGGTGACAAATACGCTAAGCAAGGTATTCGTGATGCGAAAACTCATGAATGTGAAGCTGAACGAGGGACGATCAGTTGCTGAACATCTGAATGACTTTGAGGGGCTTGCAACTCAACTCACAAGTGCCGATCTAGTCCTTGATGATAAGCTACAATCATGTCTACTACTGGCATCTCTACCTGATAGCTGGGATACATTGGTGGTATCGCTCACTAACTCGGCACCAAGCGGTAAAATTACGATGGAGATGGTGAAAAGCAGACTCTACAATGAAGAGTTGCAACGGAAGGATGCTGCCAGTACCAGTACGGGAAATCAGGCCCTTGTCACGGAGAATAGGTTCGGAGCAAGAGTAGAGGACTAAAAGGAAACGACAAGTCAAAAGATAGATCCAAGTCCAGGGAGATGAGGAAGTGCTACCATTGTGGAAAAATTGGCCACTTACAAAGAAACTATAGGCTTCTCAACAGAAAACAGAAAAAAGATGATGACAAGAACACGTCTGCAATCGCCTCCAACGATGGTGGAGAGGTTACACTGGTGAATGAAGCAGATTGTTGTCATGTTGTGGATACAAGCACCGAATGGGTAGTGGACTCTGGTGCCTCTTACCATTGTGTTCCACGGTGTGAGTACTTCTCCACATATAAGGCAGGAAACTTTGGCACTACCAAGATGGGTAACCAAAGTGTTTCTAAAATAGTGCGGATCGGTGATATCTGTATCCAGACGAGCGTAGGATGCACATTGCGGCTGAGAAATGTGCTACACATTCCACACCTGCGTCTCAACCTAATTTCGGTGAAGCTGCTGGACAATGAAGGATACTATAATGAGATGGCGAATAGCAACTGGAAACTCACCAAGGGATCATTGGTGATAGCGATAGGAAAGCTATGCTGCTCACTGTACAAGATGCACGCAACGATATGTGCTAACCAACTGAACGCAGTTGAAGATGATGCTTCTCCAAATTTGTGGCACAGACGGCTGGCGCACGTAGGAGGGAAGGGGTTGAATGTCTTAGCTAGAAAGTCTCTCATACTAGTAGTCAAGGAGAAAGCGCTAAACCCCTGCGATTATTGTCTATTTGGGAAGCAACATAGAGTTTTATTCGCGAAGAACTCAACTAGGCGAATGAGGAAGTTGGAGTTGGTACACTCTGACGTATGCGGACCATGGAAGTCGAATCTCTGGGAGGCAGTAAATATTTTCTGACCTTCATTGATGATGCATCTCGCAAGACCTGGGTATATCTGTTGCGGACGAAGGACCAGATGTTCTATTATTTTAAGAAGTTCCATGCGATGGTGGAAAGAGAAACGAGAATGCCGCTAAAGTGTCTTCGCACAGATAATGGCGGTGGATACATCTCTCGGGAGTTCAGAGGTTATTCCATGAAGCAGGGCATTAGGCATGAGAAAACAGTTCCTGGCACTCCTCAGCATAACGGTGTTGCAAAGAGAATGAACCGAACCATTATGGAGAGAGTCCGAGCGATGCTCAAGATGGCTAACCTATCTAAGTCATCTTGGGGTAAGCTGTCAACACTGCAGTCTATCTTATCAACCGACTACCTTCATCGGCGTTGGGTTTCGATATATCAAGAAGGTGTGGACCGGTAGAGACATCTCATATTCACATTTGAGAGTGTTTGGCTGCAAGGCATTCATGCACGTACTGAAGGAACAAAGATCGAAGCTCGATGATAAATCGAATCCTTGCATCTTTGTTGGGTATGGAGACGAGGAGTTCGGCTACAGACTTTGGGATCCAAAGAAGAAGAAGACAGTTCAAAGTCGCGACATGATATTCCATGAGCATGAGATCATGGGCGACTCAGATGTGGACGTGACGTGACGAAATCCACAAGTAGCAGTGTAAACGATACACCAGTCAACTTCCATTTGACGGTGCCACAGAGGAAGGAATGCAACAACCAGAACCTGAAACCGGAAGAGCCAGCCATTGATGATGATGAACCTGTCGTAGATGAACACATTGAAGGTACTGAGCAGGGGGAGCCTTCAGCTGTGCAAGAAGCAGTTGAACCTCAGCTGAGAAGGTCAACTAAGGAACGCCAACCAACTACAAGGTATCTGAGTTCTGATTATATTTTGATTACTGACGAGGGGGAGCCAGAGAGCTTCCAAGAAGTACAATCTTGTAGGGACAAAGATTGTTGGATAAAGGCCATGCAAGAGGAGATGGATTCTCTGAAAAAGAATGATACGTACGAGTTAATTCGATTGCCGAAATGAAAGAAGACACGCAAGAACAAATTGGTGTACAAATTGAAGAAGGATGATGGCAAACTGGTCAGATACAAGGCTCGATTAGTGGTCAAAGGTTTCACTCAGAGGAAGGGGATCGACTTTGACGAGATATTTTCACCGGTTGTGAAACTGAGTTCAATCAGAGTCATACTGGGACTATCTGCTACCATGGATCTTCAATTGGAACAACTCGACGTGAAGACCGCATTCTTGCATGGTGATCTTGATAATGAGATATATATGGAACAACCCGAGGGGTTCGAGGTTAGAGGTAAAGAGGACAGGTCTGCCGGCTGAAGAAAAGCTTGTACGGACTGAAACAAGCTCCACGGTAGTGGTACAAGAAGTTTGATTCTTTCATGGTGCATCAGGGGTTCAAGAGAACAGATGCAGATCCATGTGTTTACGTCCGGAGATACTCTAACGGTAAATTTATCGTTCTTCTCATGTATGTTGATGATATGCTAATTGTCGGATAAGATGCAGAGATGATTAGCAGGTTAAAGAAAGATTTGTCAAAGACATTTGAAATGAAGGATTTGGATTTGGCAAAGCGGATTCTCGGAATGGAGATTACCCGAGATCGAAAAGCTAGAAAATTGTGGTTATACTAGGAGCGCTATATGAACGAGTTCTAGAGAGGTTCAATATGAAGGATACTAAGCCAGTTAGCACGCCACTTGCCGCTCACTTCAGTTGTGAAAGAAATCCGATCCATCAACAAGCGAATACGGAGAAGATGTCCCAGATGTTCCATATTCATCGGCGGTTGGAAGTTTGATGTACGCCATGCTGTGTACGAGGCCAGATATCGCTCACGCAGTTGGCGTGTGAGTCGATTTGTATCGAATCTCGGGAAGTGACATTGGGAAGCAGTGAAGTGGATCATGAGGTACACCTAAGAGGAACTTCCAAATTATGTCTAACATCTGGAAGTGGTAAATGTTTTCTTACAGGCTATACAGATGCTGATATGGCCGGTGATCTCGACAGCAGAAAGTCAACGTCGGGATACATATTTACATTCTCAAGGGGAGCTATCTCATGGCAGTTGAGCTTACAGAAATGAAATGTGTTTCTTTATCAACTACTGAAGCAGAATATGTTGCAGTAACGGAAGCTGGCAATGGGATGCTTTGGTTGAAGAGATTTCTTCAGGAGTTGGGATTAAGCAGGAGGAGTACGTAATATTTTGCGATTGTGTTGGTCCCGAATGCACCAAACAAGGAATCAAAGAGGCTTTGATGGAATGAAAAGGGAGATTTCTCACCTTGTAGTGTGTGTAGTGTGTGAAAACTAGGGTTAGCCTTTTGATCTTTGATTAGCTTTCAAATGGTGTTGGTAACACCTTATATACCACATTAACCCTAGGTATATTAAGGCCCAAACACAAAAAATTAAATAATTACATACTAGTCCAAAGCCCAAGTTAAAGGATAATTACTATATTAATCCCAAGACTTAAACTATTGACACAATCACTAAAATATCCTAACAATCTCCCCCTTTGTGTCAATTGTTGGGAGTCTTAAATCTTGGGCGTTGGGATGGTGGATTAGCGTGTGAGTGTTTCACGAAGCCCTAGCTTGAACTCGAAGGCACGGAGATTCCTTCGAAGTACCATTCGATCAGCTATAGCGTCAATGAGCTTCGCGAACTTGGATCGGCAGAGAGGATCTTCTTCCGAAAGGATGCGGCAAATCTTCATTAGTTTGTCTTGGATGATGGTGAGTGTCCCATCCGAGAACTTTGCCACTTCGGAGCAGCGCAGCAGCCTCATCTTTCCCTTGTAGTTCGAGTAGGCGACCGCCGGATCATCTCCGTCGATCACATCGCCTTCTCGGTAGTCGTCCGCGTTCTTGAAAGATGGGCGAGTCAGATTCACCTTCTTCAGGTTGTGTTCCACCGCCATCTGCAGATCGTGGGTGGCGAAGAATCTGACCTGTCGGAGCATGTGGCGCTTGAGAGCCACATATCCCATGGTGACCGGTTCAGCACGTACGAGATGTCCAGAGCTTCTGAGGACGAGTCTGAACTGTTTCATGGATTCCAGCATGCTGTATAGGTCACCCAGGCGTAGAAACTTGAAGTCCGCCTCACTGACTTCACTGTAGCTCTCATCCTGCCTCATTACTGTGAAGACTGGGTAGTGGACAGGTCCTTTCGACTCTTGGCGGAGGTCAGTGACTTTGCAGATGGGGGCCCGACTCATTTCTTGAGCGATGTTTTCCTCATCGGATAGCGTCCTCTTTGTGCACTTGTTGCAAAGAAGGCTCCATCGATAGAGCTTCTTCTTTTGCTCGCTCCAATTTTGGATGTTCATCAGCTCATACTCGTCGAAGGTTGTGATGATCTGCTCCTTGCGCCGCCAGATCCTCTTCCTGATCTCTTCTTGAAACGGCGCGGTTATCTTTTTGTTTTCCCACGGTGCTTCCGGTATATTCACCGTGGGTACATCCGTTTGAGCAGCAGGGGCCTCAGTTTACTGCGCTTGGAATTGTAGGATGTTCTCGAGCTCGGCCGGTTCAGCGTCGTATTCCTCTCCGTTCTCGTCGTCTGCGGTGTTGATCAGCGTAAGCGAGGCCTCCATGAGCAGACGTCGAGCATTTTCCACCAACTTCCTAAGCTGCTACTGCATCGGCGGGCGTGTATAGCCATTCATCGTTGAAGATGTAGGCTTCGATCTCGTTCTGTGCGCAGTAGACATCCTCGGAAGCCAGGTTGGAATCGATGTTGAGAGGGGTATGGCTATGTGGTGGCGAGGGTGTAGCGTCGGAGGAGTTTGTGGATTGTGGGGATGGAATTGGTGGAGATTCTGGTGGTTCGGTTGAGGTGATGGTTTTGGCAAGGATGATTTGGGTGACGGGTGGTGCAGATGTGGTGATGGCCTCTAACGTCGATGTGACAGCTAGAGGTTCCGAGGTTGTGGGTGTAGGCGATGTTGAGGTGGTCTCTAACGTCGTTGTGACGATTAGAGTTTTGGAGACGGTAGTGGGTGGTGGGGAGGGTGATTTGGCTAGTGGCTCAGGGTGAACAAGGTGGGATTTTTGGCTAGTGGGTTGTGAGGTTTCAGGTGCAGGCGTCGTTTCAGGTCCAGAGGAGGAGGGCGGCGTCGATTGCATGAGTCCTTGGGATTGTGAGCCCTGCTGCCTATTCTCCCCCTCGCGGCGATCTTGATCATCGTCTTGATCGTCGCGCCTGATCCTGCTAGATTCGCCTTGAGCACGGCAGGACATCGGTTGAGTCATTATTCGCCTCATCTGCTGTTCTTCCTCGTCAAGTTCCGTCATCGATTCGAATCGGGCTCGGAGGATGTAGAAGAGCTCCTTGGCGGAGATGGAGGAGAGAACAGCGTCTGCGTCCGTGTGTTGCATGGGTGGTGGCGTCTCCGGGGCCACACCTTTGCCTTTGTCGACGGTGGACGCATCGAGACGCGCGTAGACTTTATCGAGAATCGACGCCTCAAGAGTCTTTGCAAACTCTTGAAGACGTGTCTCTAGCGCTGTCTCGGTGACGAATTGGGGTAAATCTAACAAGTTGGAATCACGAAGAAATCCAACTGACACCGAATCGGTGAATAAAGCCGATTGGCCGCCCGTTTGCACAGGTCTGGAAAAGACGGGGTCACTCAGACTTCCCGTTGGCATCATCGATGAGACAGACTCACTCGAATGATGGCCTAGACTCACGGTTGTTGTGATGTTGGCCGTGCTAGGTCTTCCGCTCTCAGTCACAGAGACATCACCAAGCGTTCTGACAGAGTCACGAAGACTCTGTGGTGCGGTAGGAGATGTATGTGTCCTAGAGACGTATGAAACTATGGGGAGTGAGGGCACTAGACTCGATGTGCATGAAGAGGATGCAGTCTGAGGCGAGGGACTGCTTGATTCAACATCGATCATCTCCAAGTGGGATGTCGATGGTATACGTGGCTCCTCGTGGAATGAAATACCTTCCTGTAGAGAGGAAGATAAGTGGGTTGGTGGGGTCGTTTGCGTGGTTGAGCCAGATGCCACGTCTTCTACTCGGGAGGTGAACACATCACCTCCTGTACCTATTGGTTCGGCTCGGCTTATTTGTGGCTGAGGAGGTTGATCGTGTTTTTTTTCGATCGACGCTCCGTGGGACGGCTTACGTCATCCTCACGCGACCGTTTTTTCGGAACGCGGGTGGAAGAGGATGCGGCGTGACTCGATGACTTTTTGGAGGTGGTGGTGGGTTTTTGGCTAGTCCTGAGGTTAGGAGCAGTGGGGTTGATCTGCGCCGTAGGGACAGTGGATAGAGGTCAGGGGCTTTCGCGGAACGTGGCGGTTGTGGCTCGATATTCGCGGACGTGCGGATTTGTCTGGTCTTCGTAGGCGAGCACTTCGTCCGGAATGATCATGGCGTGTCGATCCTTCGCCGGAGTGTTTTTCTTGGCGAACTTCTCGACAGTTGGGATGATGAAGTGTTCCGCTGCCGGCCGGATGCGAATGGTGGTTGAGTGCAAGCGGAAATGCTTGATGAGAGCAGGGAGCCACCGCATGTAAGGTACGAATCGGTTTGTGACTCCCTTGGCGACTTCCCGGTCGCGACGTTGGATCATGGAGACGAGATCCAGATTATGTCGGCGTAGTTGTACTTGCGGTTGTGGGCGATGCCGGTCAGGATGGTGAGAATTTGAAAATTGCTGCGGTCTTGACCAGCATGCTTCCCTGACATGCACTTGTTCACTAGCAGGTACAGTGTTCGCCATGGTTGAGGTAGATTGCGGGTGGTGACTTCACTGAGGACAAGTGGGCCCTTCTTTTTCTTGTTATCTGGTTGGTAGCCCAGTCTGTCAATGTCTTCAACGAGTTGTTCGTGCGTCGGTAGTGGGTCGTAGGGTGAGTAGACGGGTAGTTGTAGTACTTCTTGTACTATCTTGCGAGTGAGGACCACCGTGTCTTGATCAATTCTGGCTGATAAGGTTTTGGCAAGATGGAGTGGTCCAGCTATCTGCAGCGTATGCCAGAATTGTTGAAGATATACTTGTGCTTCTGGCTTGCCATGTGTGAGGGCGTGGCGAAGTGGATGCCCTTTGAGGATTTCTACAATGACGGGGGCATCGCACCGAAAGCTCTCCAAATCCACCATGTAGTTGTTGGGAATCAGGGCCGCCCATTGACTTAGTGGGAAGATCTCCTCAGGTGGTGGGACATAGGTACGCGTGGTGAGTTCGATGCGAGCGACGTCCCTTTGGATTGCGGCCGCCTCAAGCGCTTCAAGTGTACTTTGATCTTTGTTGGTCATATCTGTGCTCGACAGTAATTGTAATATGATTAGTACGGACTAAGTAGCGAATTCGCGAAGTATAAAACGTAGATATGTCAAGCAAACTTTCGCATTTTTGTGTAAAATTTCGCATGTAATGAAAATTCGCTAAGTGATAGAGAAAATTTTCGCAAGTAATGTTACTTTTCGCATATTGGGTAAATTTCGCAGATAGGAAAATTTTCGCATGCATTAGGAAATTTTCGCAAGTGATTGCGTATAGACATGTCATGAGAAATTTTCGCACAGTGAGTAAAATTTCGCGAGTATGGAAAATTTTCGCAAGTTAAGAAATCGCGCAAGTTGTCCAAATTTTCGCATGTAATGAGAAAATTCGCAAGTTATCATACATAGACAAGTCGAGAGACATTTTCGCATATATCAAGGAAATTTCGTAGATAGAGATAATTTTCGCATGTGTTAGGAAAATTTCGCAAGTGATAGCACATTGTCATGTCGTGAGAAAATTTTCGCAAACTGAGTAAAATTTCACAAGTATGGAAGATTTTCGCAAGTGAAGAAGTCTCGCAAGTTGTCCAAAATTTTCACATAAAATGAAAATTTTCGCAAGTTGAAGTGTTTTCGCATTCAGAGTGAATTTTCGCATGTAAGGTAAATTTTCGCAAGTTATATGAAAGTTTCGCGGAAGGAAAAAGCTTTATGCATTGAGAAAATTTTCGTGTTTCACTGTGGTTGCGAAAGAGCGAAGATGCGAAAGTATGTAGTATGAAGTGATGTGTTATGAGATTTTCGCGGGGTGACACTCACTGTAGCAGAGAAAGTTTTGTCGTGAATAAAAAAAAAAATTTCTCAGATAAACTTTCGCGGGACTTCACATACTGTAGCAGCGAAAAAAAATTTTAACTCATGTAAATTCTCGAATGAAAGTTTCGCTTTTCCTTAGTCACTGTAGCAGCGAAAATTTTAGCGCTGGAAATTTCTCGGATAAAATTTCGCGGAACCTCACTCACTGTAGTAGCGAAACTTTCAACGTAAGAAATTTCTCGAAAAAATTTTCGCGGAACTGTCCTCACTGTAGCAGCGAAAATTAACGTTTTAAAGCAAATTTTTTTTTCTTGAGAATTTTCGCGGTGAAGAACACAGTGCGAAAGCATGCGAAACGACGCAATGATTTCAGCCTTAGACCTACTCAAATCTCAACCAAAATGCTATAATCTGGGCTTAATCGACTCGTAATTGAATGGGCAATGCATATTTGGGGATATTAAACATTAATAACATATCATGAGTTCGATTCAGATGCCGCGAAAAATTTATTCTAACCTAACAGATTTAATCGAAACGGGGCAAAACAGCTTAAAGTGACTGGAAATTAACTTATCTGAGGTGTATTCATACCGAGAAGCTGATTTGCTACAATGGAGGTAGCAAGAAACGGATTTTGAAAGCAGATTTTGACGACGACGCGATGCGGGGAGTTGCGAAATTTTTGAGAGAGGGGTTGCGAAAGTTTTGAATTTCTCGGGAATTTTAGGATAGTGAATAACGTTAAGGGTTTTGGGGTTTTAGGGTTTTAGTCACTGTTCATGCGAAATTTTGTGTAAATGGGCCGAAATTCATGGGCTTGGCCAAAGCTGTGTCCAGATATGATTTTCGCGGGCTTGGTCAAAATTGGGTCCAATTGAAGCTCAATTGGTCCAATTTTGACCCTTTTTGACCAGAAATTTTAAAATTCAACCCAAAACACAGTCCAATTTTGACTCAATTTGACCAAACTTTGGAATTTCAACACAAAATTTTATTTTTATATAGGCATAATCAGAAACTCCCCCTTAATCTAAAGCTCTCCTTTTTTAAGTAAAGGAAAAATCAGAAGCTCCCCCTTAATCGAAAACTTTACTCTAAAAATAATAGAAAAATCAGACGCTCCCCCTTAATCGAAAACTTTACTTTAAAAATAATAGAAAAATCAGACGCTCCCCCTTAATCGAAAACTCCCCCTCAAAAGACATAATTCAGAAGACACATAGACAATGGAGTGAAGTGGAAAGGAAATATGTACACTTAATCAAAGTTCATGTAGGGACGATTGATCACAACTGAATATTCAACATGCCCAACATAGTCACTAGGTGTTGGAATCGTTTGGCATCCAACGGTTTTGTGAAAATGTCGGCCAGTTGATCTTCGGTTGTGACGTAGTGCAATTCAATTGTCCCTTGTTCGACATGTTCTTTGATGAAGTGGTGACGAATATCTATGTGTTTCGTTCTCGAGTGATGTACCGGATTACTCGTCATTGCAATAGCACTTTTTGAGTCACAATAAATGGGAATTTTATCAACATGAATATTAAAATCCCGTAGTTGGGTTCTCATCCACAAAAGCTGTGAACAGCAACTAGCGGCGGCGACATATTCTGCCTCCGTCGACGAAGTTGAGACACAGTTTTGTTTTCGAGACGACCAACTTACGAGTTTACCGCCCAAGAAGTGTGCAGCTCCAGAGGTGCTTTTTCGGTCCATCTTGCATCCTGCATAATCCGAGTCAGAGAATCCAACCAGTTTGAAGTCCGATTGAGTGGGGTACCACAAATCCAGACTGGGTGTTCCTTTGAGATAGCGGAGAATCCTTTTGACAGCAGTGAGATGGGATTCCTTCGGTGTTGCCTGAAAACGAGCGCAGATTTCCGTCGAGAGAACGATATCCGGACGACTAGCAGTGAGGTACAGAAGAGAGCCTATTATCCCTCGATAGACGGTTTGATCAACGGGAGCACCAGATGGGTCCGCGTCGGGTCGACCAGAGGGTGACATAGGTGTAGCAGCAGTCTTTGCATCCTTCATTCCATATTTCTCGAGGATGTCATGGATGTATTTGGACTGATTGATGAAGATTCCGTCGGGGAGTTGCTTTACTTGAAGACCAAGAAAGAAGTTCAGCTCGCCCATCATACTCATTTCGAACTTTTCCTTCATCAATTCTGCGAACTCTTCACACAGTTGTGGTTCAGTCGATCCAAAAATGATGTCATCGACATAAATCTGTACAATCATGATGTCCGGCCCACTCCGCTTTGTGAAGAGAGTTGTATCCAAAGATCCTTTCTTGAAACCAGACTGTACAAGGAAGTCTGAAAGGACGTCATACCAAGCTCGGGGAGCCTGTTTTAGTCCGTAGAGGGCCTTGTAGAGTCGATATACGTGATGAGGAAACTCTTCGCTCAAGAACCCTTCAGGTTGATCAACGTACACTTCTTCCTTGAGAAACCCATTCAGAAATGCAGTCTTCACGTCCATTTGGTAGACTTTAAAGTTCTTGTGTGCAGCAAAGGCAAGAAAGATTCGTATGGCTTCGATCCTGGCAACTCGGGCAAAAGTTTCATCGTAGTCGATGCCTTCTTGTTGGTTGTACCCCTTAGCCACAAGTATTGCTTTATTGCGGATGACAACACCGCCTTCATCCTTTTTGTTCTTGAAGATCCACTTTGTGCCGATAATGGATCTATTGTGAGGTCGTGGTACGAGTTCCCAAACTTGTAAACGTTCAAACTGATTTATTTCCTCCTGCATTGCAATCAGCCAATCAGGATCGTTGAGAGCTTCAGCTACTCGTGATGGTTCGACTTGACTGAGATAGCAAGCGAACAGACTTTCATTCATCGTAGCCGAACGAGTTGAAACACCAGATGTTGGATCCCCAATAATCTGATCTGTAGGATGAGAGCGAGCCCAAAGTGGTACATTGGTCTGAGATGAACTGGCCGCATTTGTATTGGTTGGAGGTGTAATTCCAGATTATCCAAGAACACTTCAACAGATTTAACCTTCGTAATATTTGAATAGTGTGCTATATAGGTTTACTGTTGAATACGTGAGGGTTTTGCAAATAGAAAACTTGATTAATGCTTGTTAGGGTTTAAGCTTAAATACCTTGTGAGGTATTTAAGCCCATTGGGCCCCTAACAAGCCCATTACAAATACAACCCTATTACAAAAATAAAACATCTATAAAATGCATAGAAAAGAAATTACAAGACTTAGAATTAATATTTTGGACACTTCTAAAATATTCCTAACATTCTCCCCCTAAGTGTCCAAATTACAATCAAGCAAATAAACAAAGTCTTCATTTCTTTTTCTTCGAGCGAGGTGGAGGTGGAGGTTCTCTATGAGCCAAGTAGGTCTTCCTGAATCCTAAGGCAGTCTCGAACTGTCTGATGTCGTTCCGAAGAACGATCCGATATCTGATCTTCTCGATGAGTTTCCGTAGGACATCTTTCTCTTCCAGTTCTGTTCCTTCTAGCTTGTGATCTTCGGAAACTGTCTTCTTCTTAGCCCGAAGTTGGTTGAGGATAATCTTCAATGTTCCATTTGAGAATTTGGAGATCTCTGACAGAAGTAGCACCTGCTTCACTTTCTTCTGAGCTTGAAGGTAAGTGACCCCTGGTTGTGGTTCAAGGAAGATAAATCCCTCTTCATACTTTTCGAGATCCTTATATCTGTTGTCTGGACGTGTCAGGTTGACCTTGCTCATATTGCTTTCTAAGGCCATTTGGAAGTCATGAGCAGCAAAATACTTGACCTGTCTCAGCATACACTCTTTGATAGCTCTATAACCATATCGCCTTGTGTGAGTGTCAAGGGGAAACTTATTGCGATAAATATTGTAGAGCTTGTTGAGTTCGCCCAGTGGAAGATAGGGAAGATCTGCTTCTGAATATTTTACAATTTTCCTGTCATATCGATCAATAACAAAGACAGGGCCTACATATCTACCTACCGCCCATTCGACATCCACAACATCACAGATGGCCGATTGATCTCTCATGTACTTCCTGTATTGATCTCTATTCATTCCTTTCTTGGCCGTGACTTCCCAGAGCATAATCTGATGGCTAAGTCCTCTATACGTCCCTCTTAGGTGCTCAAGGCCTCGAAGATTCAGCTCGTTGACTCCCTTTATTTCTTCTTCCTTCCTCCAGATCTTTGGATATAGATCCTCAAGAAAAGGTGCCTTGATCTTCGCGTTTCTCCAACGAGTTTCTATGAACTCATAGCCTGGCGTTGGTTCCTCGGGCACCTGATGCTGAAGGAGTTCTGGAAGTTCTGGAAGATCTGCCTCAGGATTTTCTCCTTGCTCCTCTTCCTCTCGCTCGATGAAGCAGAAGTCTGCTGCTGCCGCCTTTAATAAATTACGAACGCTTTCAATCCTTAGGCGGGACTCTTCTGCTGTCTCTGTTCTCGTCATCCATTCCTCGTCTAAGATATATCTGTCAATGTAGTCTTGAGGATCCTTTTGACGAGGGGTTGTAGTTGCTTGGACTGGTTGGGTGGAGATCCTCGAGGGAGCAGACTCGACTTCACCAAGGGAGGTTGTCTGGTTCGGCCCTGGTGTAGCTTGTCTGCCACTGGAGGACCTTGGTGGTCGATTAGGTGGTCGTGACGAACTGCCTCCACGCGTTTGAACCCCGCGTCCTCTGCCTCTTCCGCCGCGAATAACAGGAGACTTGGTTCTCGGTCTCTTGCTACTCTCCCCCTCAGGACGATCCTGGTCGTCTGGATCGTCATGACGACGTTTCTGACTGGGGCCTTCTTGGCGGCATGTGTCAGTCGGTATGCTCGCATCATGAGGTGGGATGATGCCACCTGCGATCAGCTTCCTGTAGAGGTCTTCTTCTTCAATGCTTCGTCTGCTGTCGAGTTCGGCTGTTGAGGAGGAGGTTGGTCAGATATGGGAGCCTTCCCTTTGTCGGTGGAAGTTGCTTGAACCGCCTCCTTAATAAGACCTTTGACCCTTGGTAGGGTTACAGTCTCGAAGAATTCGAACAGCCGATTCTCCAAGTAGGCAGTCGTCATCTGTGTTGGAATTGATCCGGCACCACTAGAGGTAGCCGTTGGCACACGTTCAGAACGAGGTTCTGGACGGCGGCCCTCGTCACCCGAAGTTCGTGGAACTTCGGGGTCCTTGGGTCTTCCGACCTCTCCTTGCGACACATCTTTTGGAGATGGTGCTCGGGTCGTTATGGCCTCGTCAGTGTGACGGGCTTGGGTGGAGCTATCTCCGGGATCGCCAAGGCGTTCCGTTAGCACGCGTCCAAAACTAGGTTCTGTACGGTGGCTCGCGGATGGTGAGCTGCTGAAATTATCACCATCTGAGAGACTTCCGTCCAATCCTTGAAGAGCCTCTATTTGGGGCTCTTCTATGAACGTTGAGGCCTGAGGATCAGGCAGAGGCTCGGTCTGTGTCACGGAAATGGGAATTTCTCGAGTTGGTACAGACACAGGAACCGAGCTGCGGGAGGTTTGGGGTGGTTCGTGTTGCGTTGAGACACTTGTCTGTTGGGAGACAAGTGAATGGTCTGGTGGGGTTTGCTCATGCGTCGTTGGGTCGATTACGACGTCTTCTATCCTAGGGATTGACCCGGATTTTTCTGACTGAGGTAGTGCAGTAGTAGTTATCTCTGGAACATCCATTAGTGGTTGTTCAATTTGTTCGGCATGTGGTTGTTTCTCGAGTGATTGTTCAGGTATGGTTTGTTCAGAGGATGGTGGTGGTTGGTCGGGGATTGTTTCTTGAGATGTAGTCTGTGGTGCGTGTGGGATAAGGTCGGTTTCTGTGGTTTCTCTCAAGATCTCACTCTCTCTTTCTCTCTCGCTCATTTCAGCTCTCTCTGTTTCACTAACCCCTGGGTTAGACTCAGGTGGGTTGTCCTGTGTCGTGGGGTGAGGAACTTTGTAATTTCTGCAATAGGCATCGATATGGTCGGGGTTTGCAAGAACGAGTAACTCGTGAGGGATTGGCATTGCCTTGCGCGAATATTTCTCATCAGTCTTTCCCTTCTGAAGGTAGCGCAGTTTGGGTGGGGTGAAATTTTCTTCTACTGGTCGTGATGGTATTCCCGGTGTTGTAGTCAGAAAATGATGGATGATAAGTGAGAACCACCGGGGATATGGCAAATTCTGTGGCTTTTTGGACTTTGTTCGTAGGTGAAGTTGGTCGTCGAGATCAGTGGTGATAAGCTTGACAAAGTCGTAATTTCTTTGAAACACAATCCGATGGAAGATGCGAAGGATTGTGATATTGCATCTATCCCATCCTGAGTGCTTGGGTGAGAAGCACTTATTGACAAATGCAAAGAGTGTTCTCCAAGGATGCGGGATCATTGAGTTCTGAAAATGGGAGACAAACTTGATAGGCGAGTAATATCCCATCTTCATCATGTCCTCTAGAAGCTCATTCTCGGAAGCCTCAGGTTCGTAGTGAGGTTGACTTGGCAATCTGAGAATGCTCCGAAGGAGATCTCTTGTGATACTGACAGTCTGATTTGCTATTTGGGCCTCGTAATAAATACTGTTATCCTGAGCAATTTTGGTCTTCATCGTCCCCCAGAACTGTTGAAGGTAAACTGTAGGGACTTGGACCGAGGCCGAAAAAGCATACCCAAAGTGGTGGTTTCTCAGAATGGATAATATAATTTCTTCTTTGCACTTGAATGTGTGAAGGTCAAGTTGGAAATTATTGTCCTTGGTCGCGATCCATTTTGAGGTTGGGTAAACTATATCCGTAGGTGGGTAGGTCATATCCGTAGGTGTCGTCATCCTTTTTTTTTTTATTTTTAACACCGGGAAGTGCTGCTGAGACTGCAAGAAGAAGAACAAAAGAGATTAGAGACGTGATATTATAACAATTGAATATCAATAGAGAATGTTGTTTAAGTAAGGGCTTTGAAAAAAAAATCCGTTTAGAAAAGATTTGGCCTATTCCTGTTGGGCCCATTTATGTTTAACGAAATATTTTGTCCGAAAAATTTTCTAAGTATGGATTGCGGGTTGATCAAAGGAAGTTGGTGATTTTGCGAGTTTGCGGATTCTATATTGCGAATTCTGCGAGAAGTTTGAAAATGAACACTTTTGCGAATTCTGAAATGAGAGCTCAAAGGTTTGCGGGTTGAGTTGAAAAAGACTGGACTGTGGGTTTAGTTGAAAGAGACTTTGCGAATTGAGTGTTGCGAACGCCAATACGCAAAGTGTGTCTTGCGAATATTTGAATTCGTATACTTAGAATTCGCAATGTAAAGAAAATTTAAATTCGCAAAGTAGAGCGGTTTGCGGGTTTGACTAAGTCAAGTCAGTTTGAACTTTACAAAGCAGAAAGTTTGCGATTCCGACAAGATTCGCAAATTGACCAGGTCAAACAAAGGGATCGCAAAGCCGCAAAGTGAGTAATTCGCGATATTTGAATTTGCGAATTATGTAGTCAGACGGTCAAAGCCGCAAAGTGAGTAATAAGATAGTTTGAAAATAAACACTTTTGGACCCGCAAAGTTCCATTTTGAAGAATCAAAAAAAATACCCCCTCTTTTTATTAAAAAGATTTCGAACCCAAATAAAAGGAAAACCTCGATTTGAAAAACCCGATTTGAGAAGATAAACTCGATTTCAGTACATAAATCAAACAAACAAACTCAAGTTATCACTAAAAACTACAACATTTCTACAGGAACCAACTGCAAACCACCTGTTCTTCGAGAAATCACTCCTGTGATTTAAGAAAAACAATCGTTAAACAAGGAAAAGAAAGGAAGAGTTAAAGTAACGTTGCAGACATACCACAGAGAAGACGCGAGTATGCGACGGTAACAATTTGAGCACTCAACCACAGAAAATGCAAGCTATAATGGAAGATTTGATGAACGGGATTCGCGAAGAAGGGGTTTGTGATTTGGGATTTTTGTTTTGCGAGTTCAGTTTGCGAATTGGTAAAATAATAAAATAAAAAAAACTTCGCGGGCCTAAAGTGTGAACCCTAGTTTAGAGCTGGGCTGTAAATTTTTGAAGTAAAGGCCCACTAGATTGCGAATTCGAAGTAGATTGCGAATTCTAAGTAGATTGCAAAGTCGCAATTTTACTCATTGACTGGTCAAAATTGGAGATGATTCGCGAATTGAGCTTTTGATTCTCAAATGAGTACAGTTTGCGAATCTTAATCCTAATACTTGATTTGCAATAAAATTTTAGAAATGACCCAATTCAATCACAAGGATCAAATCAAGTAATCTAGAAATGACCCAAATCAATCACAAGGATAATATCAAATCTAAGGATTTTTAAGATCGATTTTCATGATACGATATCCTTATTGGAGAAGGAAAAGAAACGTCACCTTAGTCAAAAATTCGTCTTAATGTCGGGACAATAAATGACGTAAGTTTCCTTCGTGTTTATAAATAGATAGGTCTCAAATCTCATTGAAGTACCTTACATCTAAGAACTAACTCATCTCTTATTTTTCGCGTTAATAGATGAATTGGCAGAAGCAGGAAGAAGAGAAGAAGCTCGAGGAACATGCAGAGTTAAGACGTAACTTTGAGCATAATTTGGATATGCTGGTTATTGAGATTTGCCTTCTTTTGAGCTTATTCGTTGTTTTACTTGCTGTTCTGCTTTGGGTCTTCATCGGGCATATGAGTTTTTAAGAGTTATCTGCGTATTATGTGTTTGAGAGAGTTGTTCGTGTTTTGAAGAATTTATAAGAGTTATCTGCGTATTATGTGTTTGAGAGAGTTGTTCATGTTTTGAACAAATTTTACGTTTTTGTAGAAAAACTCCCCCTAGATGCAATGCCTATCGATTATCTTAAACATTAAATGATTGATAATGCCTATCGAGTATCTTAAAAAAAACTATTGATGAGTTCACTTACTCCCCCTCGATGCATAGATATAGCATTTCTCCCCCTCGATGTATTACGCCATCAGCATTGGCGCTACATCGACTTATTGGACACAAAAAAAAATTTATTGAAAATTAAAAATTTAAAAAAAAACTAAAGTCCTAAATAAATGGTTAACATAACACACACAGAATAAGAGAAGTGAAACATAGCAAATAGATAAATAATGAACTGTAGGAAGGCAGAATCGAGATTAAAAATTGAGGTTCAACATGCCTAATTTTGCAACTAAGAATTGGAAGCGTTTTTCGTCCAATGCTTTTGTAAGCAAATCGGCTAGTTGAAGCTCTGTATTGACAAAGTACATTTCTATTATGCCTCTTTCTACATGATCCTTTATGAAGTGATAGCGAAGATCTATGTGCTTAGTGCGTGAGTGATGTACAGGATTACAGGTAATAGCGATAGCACTCTTGGAATCACAGTAAATAGGAATTTTATTTAGATCAAACCCGTAGTCCCGTAGCTGAGTTCTGATCCACAAAATTTGTGAGCAGCAACTTGCTGCAGCGACGTATTCTGCTTCCGCCGTGGAAGTTGACACACAATTTTGTTTCTTTGAGGCCCAACATACAAGTTTATCGCCTAGGAATTGCAGATGTCCAGAAGTGCTTTTCCTGTCCAGTCTGCATCCTGCAAAATCTGCGTCAGAATAGCCTATTAGTTTCATACTTGAGTTTTTTGGATACCACAGTCCAAGGTCTGGTGTTCCTTTTAAATACTTCAAGATTCTTTTGACAGCATGAAGGTGCGACTCCTTGGGATTAGCTTGAAATCGAGCACATAGACATGTAGAGAATAAGATATCTGGTCGACTGGCAGTGAGGTAGAGCAGTGATCCAATGATCCCTCTATAATGAGTAACATCTACAGGTTCACCAAGGTGATCTGCATCCAGTGAGCATGAGGTGGACATAGGTGTGCTCGATGATTTGCTCTTGTCGATCCCATATTTTCTGAGAATATCATGGATGTACTTTGACTGATTGATGAAGATCCCATCCTGAAGTTGTTTGATTTGTAGTCCGAGGAAGAATGACATTTCTCCCATCATACTCATTTCAAATTGCGATTGCATCAGAATGCTAAATTCTTCACAAAGTTTAGGATTAGTAGAGCCAAAAATGATATCATCCACGTAGATTTGCACAAGCATAATATCAGAATCATTTTTCTTTACGAACAGTGTAGTGTCAATTTTTCCTTTAGTGAAGCCTGAAGAGATAAGAAAGTCGGAGAGCACCTCATACCAGGCCCTTGGAGCTTGTTTAAGTCCGTACAGTGATTTGTCGAGTTTGTAAACAAAGTCGGGATGATCAGCATTGAGAAATCCGTCTGGCTGTGACACATACACTTCTTCTTTCAGAATTCCGTTCAAGAAGGCTGTTTTTACGTCCATTTGATAGACTGTAAAATCTTTGTGTGCAGCGTATGCAAGGAATAATCGAATAGCTTCGATTCTGGCTACAGGGGCAAACGTTTCATCGTAATCAATTCCTTCCTGTTGATTATATCCCTTAGCAACGAGCCTGGCTTTGTTTCGAATTACAACACCATCTTCATCCTTTTTGTTTTTAAATACCCACTTTGTTCCGATCACAGTCTTCCCTTTTGGACGAGGAACTAAGTTCCATACTTTGAGACGTTCGAATTGATTAATCTCCTCTTGCATAGCCACTATCCAGTTGGGTCTTGTAGTGCATCAACTACACGTTTAGGTTCCGTTTGGCTCAAGAAACAGGTGAAATTACATTCATTTGAATGTGTTCTTCTAGTCGTTACTCCTGTATTGGGATCTCCTATTATTTGATCTGTAGGATGATGTCGGATCCATTTCTTTTCGTGGGGTAATGTCGTTTCGTCTATTTGGGATTCCTCACTGAGTGGATAGTCGATTGCAGACCCGGTAATGTTGCCGGTTGAAGTTGAAGAGGAGGTCTCTGTCTGCGTTGTTGTCACAGTTGTTGGGGGTGAGGCTTCTGAATCTGAGGGAGGAATTGTCTGGTTAGGAATAGGTTCTGACTCATGAGTTGACGAACAAGGACTGGAGTCATTATTTGGAATGGGATCGGTGGATGGTCTTGTCTGATTTTTAGATATATAAATATGCTCAAAAAGTAGATCCAGATCCAGTTCCTCTTGAGCTCGTTGAGTGAAGCGTGTGGGGTTGCTTTGTTTAGAATTATCAGTTGATTGTTGATCTGGCGTCAAACTCCCTTTGTCCGAACCCGGTTCTGAAAAGTTCCGTTCAGAGGCATCTCTCGAACACTCTCCTTCTTCTTTATGAGAATGAATAAGGTGTGGTGTTCTAGGGACTTGTCCCAAATTGCTGTGTCCAGTTGAAATTTCGAGTCCCTCATCAAAGGTGACATTTATACTTTCAATGATCATCCTTCTGTTTCTGAGAAATATCCTGTATGCCTTAGATTGTGCAGAGTAGCCTACGAAGATTCCTTCAGTTGCTTTTGGATCAAGCTTGGACTTGTCTTCGCGATCGTTGGCGACGAAGCACTTGCATCCAAAAATTCGAAAATGAGCAATGTTGGGCAGCCTTCCATTTATAAGTTCATAGGGCGTCTTTTCAAATCTTAGATGAATGTTTGTGCGATTCTGCGTATAGCAAGCAGTATTCATTGCTTCAGCCCAAAGGAAATGAGGTAGTGATGATTGGATGATCATTGTTCGAGCAGCCTCTACGAGTGTTCGATTTCGCCGTTCGACAACCCCATTTTGTTGAGGTGTGTAGATAGCAGAAAACTGTTGAGTAATCCCTATGGATTCGTAGAAGTCACTTAGCTGTTGATTCTTGAATTCTGTTCCATTGTCTGATCTAACTATTTTAACACTGCTCTGGAGTAGGTTCTGTGTTGTTCTGATTAGGTTTGGAATATGATTGACTGTCTCGGATTTAGTCCGTAAAAAGCGTACCCAAGTATATCGGGAATAGTCGTCGACGATAACCAGCATATACCGCTTTCCACTTATGCTTTCAGTTCGCATTGGGCCACACAGATCCATGTGTAAAAGCTCTAGAGGATGTTGAGTGGATGCAGTGTGTTTTGTAGGATGTGAAGCTTTCTTCATTTTTCCTTTCTCACAAGCAGAGCATATATGCTCTTTTTGATACTTAAGTGGTGGTAGTCCAATAGTCAATTTGTTGGTTGACAGCTTGTTGAGGGTCTTGAAGTTAAGATGAGATAATCGCTGGTGCCATAAGTCATTTTGAGTTGAAGTTGCTTTGGAGATTAGGCAGATATCGGTCTTTGGTTTGACAGTTCTAATATCAATGGTGTAAAGATTTGTCTTGCGAGTTCCAGTGAGAAGTTCTTCACCATTGGTATTGAGAATTTTGCAAGTTTTCTTTAGAAATACAACTTGGAGTCCAAAATCACTGAACTGTCCTATTGATAAGAGGTTGTGTGTCAGTCCTTCAACATACGAGACTTGTTTAATTGTGAGTCGATTGCATATGAGATCGCCATAGCCAAGGATTCTGGCTCCATTGCTATTACCAAAGCGTACCAGTCCTCCAGGTCTATCAACGTAGTTGCTCAACAGTTCCTTTGTCCCAGTCATGTGTGTGGAGCAACCAGAATCTAAGTACCACACATGAAGGGCCTGCAAAAAGAGAACTAGAGGGTTTTAGGTACCCATTGAAATATGGGTCCACCTCTATTAATTTTGTTAGTCCGTTAGACTCCCTAGATTTTCCTTTGTTAAGGGATGACACAGAGTCACTACCTATTTCTAGGATAGGAATTTGTGTTCCTGCAGGTTGAAGCTTGGGAATCCATTTGTGCTCTAGTGAGGGTCTTTTTGTCTTAGGTTTAGACTTGAGTTTTTTGATTTTTGTAAGTTTGACAGGTTCGTTGATAGCTTTTGATTTTGATTCTTGTTTTGACGTTGTAGTTTTGTTTTTAGGAATTGTTTTGTGAGTTTGTTTGGTGACATGATCACGCATGGAAAGCTTTGTTTTTGTTGAGGAAGATAGTTTTTTCGATACATGACAAAACAAAGATGGTACAAAGGTTTTGGAAGGAAAATATTCAATAACAAAAGGGACATTGAGATCGCGATTCTCCTTCAAGATATCTTCCTTTTTAACCCATACTTGACCCTTCAATGGCTCTTTTGTGGGTCCTGAAAATTTTAATGTATTAGTGCAGGAAATTTTGTCATTTGAAATTAAGGTGTATGAAATTGTGTGTAATCTTAATTTTTCTTTAAGTGAAGATATTTCATGAAGAAGTTTTTGCCTTTCTTCATCAAATGACTTTCTCTCGCTTTCGAGAGTGGAGTGAAGATCACTGATTTTCTTTATGCAATCAGGCATATATCCAGTTGCATATGTAACCATCTGTGCCATACTTTCCGAAGCACCTGAGGTTTCTCCTTCGTTTAGATGAGAAATATCTGTCTCAAATTCAGTTATTGCTGGACAACTTCTTTCTTTATAACTATCATTTAATTCTGTGTAGTTAAAAGGTATTTGAGTTGTACTGTGTGTTGATGTCTCATTTTCATTTTCACTGACGAAAGACATGAGATTCGTCAGGCAACCTGTCTGCATAAATTTGAGATCATATAGATAAGGTGAACTTGATATGCCTTGTTTTAACTTATGTGGATTTTCAAAACCTAGTCCTTTATGGGGATTGTAAAAATCAATGTTAGCTGGTTTGTTTAAGAAGATTGTTTGTTCTGATTGATCTCGTCGAGTTAAAAGGTCCTCCAATTTTTTTATTTTGGAGTACAGTTTTTCCCGTTCTTTACTTAGTAGGTCATATTTAATTGTAGCGTCCATTGCCTGATCTCTGTGAGATTTCATTTCCTTTTCTAAATCCGTGGCTTTAACTTCGGTTTTTTGCACTTGTATCTCCAGCTTAGCAATTTTTTCATTTGCTACAATTACACGATTCTTCTCACATGCATAATCATATCTAAACTTATCTAATACTGCTAAATTTTTCTCTAAGTTAGCTTCTAGTTCCTTGATTTTTCTTTTACCTAGTTTGTTAGATTTGTATAAGGATAAAAATTCATTTTTCATCTTAAGTAAAGAATCATAATCTGCTTCACTTACCTCCACCATTTCTGAATTGTTAGAGGTTTCCGTGTCTGACTCGCCTCCTTCAGCTCCAGCTCCAACTCCTTCGTCATCCAGCTTGGCCATCAGTGCCGCGTTCTCATTCTCGCTGTCTGAGGTATCTTCAAGCCAATGATCCTCTTCTGCCATTAAGACCAGCCCCTTTTCTTTTTGTTAAGCTAATTGAACTTTTCTGCGATAATAGTTAACGTCCTTTTTCTTGGGCATTCTGCACTCTCTGGCAAAGTGTCCATTCTTGCCGCAGTTGAAGCATTTGCCACCTTGTTGAGGAGTTTCAGAGTTGTTGTCCTCATCCTGAGTCTTTCCTTTAGAGTTGGAGGAAGTTCTTTGACGATTGGAGGAGGAACCAGTCTTCTTATAATATTTCCTCTGCACGAAATTCGAGACAAGAGCGAGTTGCTTAGCAAGATCTTTGAGGGTGATTTCCTGGTCTGCATGTTTGGTAAGATCCTTGAATTCGTCATCAGAACCAGAGTCTTCTCCCTCCTTAACTTGTGATGACTGGATAATTTCTTTGTCCTTGAATTGTTTTCTTGATGATCGTTCAGTCATAAGAGCAAGCGATTCGCTTCCTATTGGTTTGATTTTCTCCCTTCGTTTCTCCACATGATTGGAATGTTGATTGAGGTAGTCGAATAATGTATGAATGCTAACTTTAGTTAGGTCGTTCATCTGTCTTATCATAATTGTAGTAGCCTCCCATTCTGGATGAAGTGATCCTAAAAATTTGATATTGATTTCCATTATACTTTTTGTGACTCCATTCATTTTTAGCTCATTTAAAAGAACAAGAAATCGATGGAAGGTTTCTTGGAGAGTTTCCCCTTTGTTAGCATGAAAGCAGTCATACGAGATGAGTGTGTTTGCCATTCTTGCCATTGTATTGACTTCTGTCCCCTGCATCATAATTCGAAGAGCATCCCACATTTCTTTTGCACTCTCACCACATTCGAGTTGCATCAAAATGTCATTGGGAATGGCTTGCATCATGTATGATTTCGCCACTTTATCTGCCTTTAGTCGCAGTTTTTCTTCATCATTGCATTGATCAGTAGTTTTCAAGATTCTCTGTTCCTCTCTTGCAGGGGTGGTGTCAGTAGTGGCGGGAATTATTATCCAATACTGTGTAGGTCCATTGTAAATAGATTCTAGTAGATTCTCAGAATTGTCCTTGCTTTCTATGAAGTTGATGAATCTTCTCTTCCAGACTGCGTACTCTCCATGTCGGATGATGGGAGGTCTAACATCATTTCCCATGCTGAAAGAGTCCATTGCCTGTGTTTTGGATATGATCGTTGACGTGTATTGTGAGGAAAGTTGGAATTGAATTTTGCGAATTGAAGAAGTAACGTGTTACTTTGCGAACAGATATGTGGGTTCGCAAGGTTGACCAGGTTCGCAAAGTGAGTAGGATTTGCAAGGTTCACACGGTACGCAAAGTGAGTAAAGTTCGCAAAGCAGTTGTGAGTTCGCAAAGTGTCAAGAGATCGCAAAGTGTGTTGAATTCGCGAAGTAAACTGGAGTTCGCAAAGTGAGCGAAGAACGCAAAGTAGTCTGAGTTCGCAAAGTGATCTAGTTCAAATGAGTTCGCAAAGTGGTCCAAGTTCGCAAAGTAATCTTGAGATTCGCAAAGTGGTCCAAGTTCGCAAAGTAATCAAGAGGTCGCAAAGTTCTGATTTTGCGAATTGATAACTGGATTCGTGAAGTGAGAAAGAACCTGATGCGTTGATCTTTGAAAATCTAACGGTTCGGGAACTTTGAACTCTCAAAGTAGAACTTTGCGAAGTGTCGATGCGCAAACTTAAAAAGCCAACCAAGTGAAATGAAGGAGCCGCAAAGCGAAAGAAATCCTTGAGTTCGCAAACCTAGTTCCCAAAAGAAATTCCGTGCGCAAACTCAAGAACAGTCTGAGAAACAGGGCTGTTCTTCAAGTGTTTTAGATAGAAATCCAACAAATCTGACACAGCCTTCACGGAAACCAATTTGATAGCTCAGAACTGATAGTTCCACAAACTCGCCTTAACAAAAATAGAAAATCTTCGAGAATAGTTGATATAGATGAGTCTGAGCTTTGCGACAGATAAACTACCACACAAGAACTCACCCTGCTAAAATCTTTAAGGTTTGAAATGAAGTTTCCTCACCTACACGCTTGCTCTGATACCACTTGTAATTCCAGATTATCCAAGAACACTTCAACAGATTTAACCTTCGTAATATTTGAATAGTGTGCTATATAGGTTTACTGTTGAATACGTGAGGGTTTTGCAAATAGAAAACTTGATTAATGCTTGTTAGGGTTTAAGCTTAAATACCTTGTGAGGTATTTAAGCCCATTGGGCCCCTAACAAGCCCATTACAAATACAACCCTATTACAAAAATAAAACATCTATAAAATGCATAGAAAAGAAATTACAAGACTTAGAATTAATATTTTGGACACTTCTAAAATATTCCTAACAGGAGGTTCATTGGTTTGGGGTCCGGTGTCCGAAGAAGAGATCTCAATCGTAGTAGATTGAGAAGGTTCATCATCAGGATCAGCAATGTTCCCAGGATTGGGTAAAATGTCGTCTTCGTTGAGGTTGAGATTATCCAAGTTAGGTGGAACCACATCATCGCCGGTAGCTGGTGGTGTAGGTGAGGTGTGTGCAGCGGTAGTTTGAGTGGTGGCGACGGGAGACTTGGGGACTGGATAGAAGTATTCGAAGAGCAGGTCGAAATCCAGTTCACCAGAATTGCCCTCAGATGAGGAAGTTCCCGCCGTTGAAGGTTGACCTTTTGTCAACGACTGTAGAAGACCTGGTTCTGGTCTGATATGAGCAGAAGCCATGAGGTCGCCTTCGCTTTCGTCAAAGGTGACATTTGTGCTCTCTATTACTGATCGTTTCTCTCTAAGATAGACTCTGTATGCCTTTGAGTTCAGCGAATATCCAACAAAGATGCCTTCAATTGCTTTTGGATCAAGCTTCCCAAGATGTTGGCGATCATTGGCCACAAAACATCGGCAACCGAAGACCCTCAGATAAGATATATCGGGGATACGACGGTTATTCAGCATCTCGTATGGGGTGCGGTTGAATCTCTTGTGGATTGAAGCCCGGTTTTGTGTGTAACAAGCCGTTTGAGTAGCTTCGCCCCAAAGAGAGTGAGGAAGTCCGGATTGAATGAGGAGAGTCCTAGCTGCTTCAACTAGTGTTCTATTCTTACGCTCAACGACACCATTCTGTTCCGGTGTCTTCACAGCTGAGAACTGTTGGGTGATGCCCTGAGTGGCATAGAAATCGCTGAGCTTCTTGTTCTTAAACTCAGTTCCGTTGTCTGTTCTGATAATCCGAACCTTTTGTTGATGAAGAGTTTGGGACGTAACAACAAACTCGATGATAATATCAGGAACTTCATCCTTTGTACGTATGAGTTTCGTCCACGTGTAGCGTGAAAAATCGTCGACAATTACAAGAATATACCGTCTTCCTCCGAGTGTGGCCGTAGGCATTGGGCCACATAGATCCATGTGTAAGAGCTCGAGGATGAGCTTAGAGGACGGTGTTTCCTTGGAAATGTGAGACGATCGCTTCATCTTCCCCAACTCACAGGCAGAGCAGAGGTTTTCCTTATGATATGTCAGTTGGGGTAGACCGTTGACGAGTTTATTCTGACGTAGTTTGTTGATGGTCTTGAAATTGAGATGAGAAAGACGTCGGTGCCATAGATCGTTCAACTTGGGAGCGGCTCGAGAGAGAAGGCATATTGGTCGAGAGGTCTTAAGATTGAGTATGTAAAGGTGAGACGTGCGTGTTCCAGAGAGAAGAGGTTGTCCCGAGGCATCTATAATGCTGCAGATGTCAGATTCGAAGAGAACCTTGTATCCTTTGTCGCAGAAACGACCAATGCTGAAGTGATTGTAGCTCAAACCCTCGACATAAGAGATTCCCTTAATCGTCAGTTTGTCGTGGACGAGATCACCAGTTCCGAGAATTGGCGCCATTTGACTGTTTCCGAAGGAGACCCTTCCGAGATAGCGCTCAGAGAAGTTGCTCAACAGCTCCTTGTTCCCCGTCATGTGTGTGGAGCAACCCGAGTCTAGATACCACACATGACAGACCTGCAATTATCAGCAAACGTTGGGTCCCCGTATACGGACGGGGCTTTCTTGTGATACAAGTAGAATTTTCATGCGCTTAAAGGGAAATGTGGTTTCTAAATCTGATTGTGTCGGTTCTAATTTAGCTTTCCCTTTGTCATTTGTTTGATGAGGCGGGATTATGGTTTTTCTAACCCATATTTTCCTAACTTGTGCTTGCATGTATGGTGCCTTATACATGTATTGGCGTGGGGGATGCGATTGTTGTTTTCGTGCTTCGTTTTTGGTTGCCTTTGGCTTGCGAGCAGTAGATGAGTTTGCGTTTGACGACGAGAGACGTTTTCGCTTAACCTTAGGTTTAGGCGAGATGGGAGAATTCAAAGACGTCATAGAGGAGGTTCGCTTGCGTGGTCGGCGTGTTGCGTGTTCATGTGTTTCATATTCATGAAAGCGTGGGAGAACAAAGTCATTGCAGCAGCACATAGACATAAGCTTGGAAAAAGAAAGATAAGTTTTGGCAACATAATTGTCTACGACCTTAGGATATTGGGATTCAGTACATAAAGAGGATAGACGAATATAGGATGGTCTTTTCTTCTTGTCATCGAAGAGCGGATTCTCCTTTATTTGATACGAACTCCCTTCCAGAGACGTCGAACTCACATTCCCTGTATCCATAAGAATACTAGAGTTAGTGTTAAAACATATGTCAGCTTCAGGAGTCATTTTCGCCGTCCTCTTACATTTACATGTTTGAGAATCGGGTACTTGACTCGACGTAGAGGGTTTGTTCGAGTTGTGAAATTGCTCTAGGGTAAAGATTTTGCTAAGTAGATCTTCTCGCTCTTTTGCAAAGGCTTTCCGCTCTACTTCTATGGTTCGTTCTAGTTCTGCTATGATCAGAAGTTTCTCTGGGACATAGATGCGAGAGAGTGCTTCTCGGAAAGCGATTTCCTGTTCTTCGGTTGGGAACTGAGACTTGATGTCTTCAGAGAGTGAGGGCTTTTTAGTCTTATCACTAGCATTCAACTCCGTGTAGTCGTACGCGATTTCTGCCCAGAGAATATTCTGTTCCCTCTTTTCTTCCGAAAGAACACCGGAGGAGGATCTTACAAACGGCATGAGCTGTGAGGGAGTCCCCTTCCTCGTTTTCAGGAATGATGTACTGTACATGTTATACCTTTTGACAATTAGCGGCGTTGGATCGCAGTTGCTGGCCAGGCCGATTCCCATCCGGGCGTCGTAGAATTTTGTTTCAACTGGTTGGTTCAATAGGCATAAGATGTGTGCGGCCTTTTTTCTAAGGTGAAGTTGCTCTTCAAGTTCTTTCACCTTGCGGTATAGCCTAACTCTTTCCTTCGTAAGCAGTTCATATTGGGAGGCCGTCAGGAGGCGAGAAGTTTCACATGAACTGATGGCTAGTGTGGTTTCCTTAACCTTAGTCTCACTTTGTTCATTCTTGCTTTGCAAACGTTTGACTAACGCTTCAGAGGCCATTAGTCGTTCGTTTGCACAGGCAAGCTCTTCTACTTTTAGACTAAGTAAGGCATAGTTGTTTTCAAATTTTAGCTTAAGTTCATTATAATCCTGAGCATCTACGATGGGTTTGTTGATGGTGTGTCGGTGATTAAACACATTATCGAGTTGTGAGATTCGTACCTCAGACTCAGCGTTGGTAGGAGTCTCAGCTGTGTTCTTATCGGTGTTACCCATCTCCTCGTCCTCGTCCTGTTCGACCAGCCTTGCCATGCAGCAATCTTCATCCTTAGGCTCCTCGTCTTCTGATGTGTCGTTCACCCATTCAGCTTCTTCGGTGAGTTGAGCTTTCCCACTTTCCATTTTGCGGGTCAATCTGGCCTTACGGTCATAGTAGCAGAGTCCTTTACGCGTGGGGCATGGCATTCTTTGGCAAAGTGGCCTGACTTCCCACATCGAAAGCACTTCACAGACTTTTGAGGTGCTGATTCCTCTTCTTTCTTTGTCGGCTTAGCTTCCTCCGTGGGAGTGGTCTTTTTGGTGCCGCTAAAGGTTCTTTGGCGATTGGAGGAGGATGAGAATTTTTTCCCGAGCTTCTTTGAGACCATCTTAGTGAGCATTGCCAGTTGTTTGCGTAAATCGCGAACATCTTCATCAGATTCTGTGTCAGCTTCGGATCCTGAAGGAGTGCCCGATACAGCAGCTGGTAGCTTCCCTTTGTTCAGTTTGGTCTTGGTGGTGGAAGATCGTTCATTGGTTTTGTTCGAGAGGAGGGCCAGTGGGTCGACTCGAGTGTTGGCGGAATTTTGCACGTAAGGAGTATAGGCAGACAGACTGTCATAAAGAGCATGGATGGAAGTGTTGGAGAGGTCCTTACTCTGAATCATCATTACGATTGCATTGCCCCAATGTGGTTTGAGGCTACCAAGGATTTCCACGAGCTCATCCCATATTTCCTTAGCAGTTGTGCAGCACTCAATGTGAGCGTAGACCTCATTTCCCATAGCCTGGAAGAGATATCCTTTGGCAGTCTCATCGGCCTGTACGCGAGCCTCTTCATCCTCATTGATGGGACCTCTTGGAGTGCGGCGTTCATCCATGGGAGGGTTTGCGTTTGGCTGTGCAGGGATGATTGTCCAGAACTGTGCTGGGCCGTTGAAGATCGAGTCCAGAAGGTATTGAGAGAGTGGTGCGCCTTTGTTCCTGATGAACGTGAGGAATCGGTTTGTCCATATGCTGTAGTCGCCTTGTCGCAGCATCGGAGGCCTGGTGTCGGAGCCCACTGTTGAGATGTCATTCGTGGTAGACATGGTTGGTGCAGTCGAATCGTCCGTGGTTTTGATCTTGTAGAGATTAGAAAGTTAGTAACGAACGAGATGAGAAATACGAGTTTAACGTGTAGAGTTTTGAGAAGAAAACTGTTTAAAGAATTTCTTAGAACTAAGTGAGCGTGTGTGATGGTCGATAATGTATGAAGGGAAAATATATCTTGAAATTAGGAGAAGTTCTAGAAATTTAAGAGCGAGATTTGAGGCAAGAAAAATATTTAATGTCAAAAGTGGTCTAGGGTGATAGGACTAAAGTGTAAGGCTCAAATCTTAAATAAGTTTGAGAAAGATTTAACTCGAGAAAATTTTAACCCTAGAAGAATTTAACACGTTAGAAAAATTCGCAAGTTGAAGAATTTTAAAGTTTCGCAAGAGAATTTTCGCAAGTTATAAAAATTTCGCAAGTTGAGAATTTAAAGCTTCGCAAGAGAATTTTCGCAAGTTGTAAAACTTTCGCAAGTTGAGAGTTTTAAATCTTCGCAAGAAAATTTCTCAAGTTAAAAAAGTTTCGCACGTTGAGAATTTTAAAGCTTCGCAAGAAAATTTCGCAAGTTAAAAAATTTCGCACGTTGAGAAAATTTTCGCGGCAAAAAAAATTCTTGGAATAAGCTTTCTTGGATATGGAATTTCTCGGATTATGAAAAGTAAGCCAATTTCGCAGGTGAAAGTTTCTCGGATTTTGAAAGTAAACAGTTGTGAAAAAAAAATGCTGTATAAGTGAAAGTTTCGCGGCTTAAAATTCTCGGATCTTGAAAGTAGGCAGTTGCGAAAAATGTAGTATAGATCAAAGTTTCGCGGTTTAAAAATTCTCGGGATCGACTTTCGCGGACATGGAAAATTCGCGGACTTGAACGATCAAGCACAAAATTAGCGGTCAAGAACACGTCAGTACTGTTCCATTGCTTTCACGCGTTTTCCCAGAAAATCGTCCCGTTCTTGCTCAATCTCAACCAAAATCGCTCAAACTTGATCCTAAACTTCAGAAATTCTTTCCTAAACACATAATCGACCGATTTGTGAGCTAAAAACAACAAGAAATAGGTCAAATCGACCGAAAACAGAGACTGGCCGAGATGTCCTTTTCGGAAAAGTTTTTGCTTCAATCTTGCTCAAAACTCGTTAAAACTGATCCAAAAGTTTTTTTAAAAACATCTTAGGCATAGAATCGATCTGGGGGAAGGTTTTGAACACAAAAACAAAGCATAAACACCCCAAAACGAGCTCAAAATGCCCGAAAGTGATTTTTTATTCAAAAACACCTTTGATCTTTCTTGGAATCGAACGAAACTGGACTCAAATCATCGATCCACGTTTGCTCTGATACCACTTATTGGTCCGAATGCACCAAACAAGGAATCAAAGAGGCTTTGATGGAATGAAAAGGGAGATTTCTCACCTTGTAGTGTGTGTAGTGTGTGAAAACTAGGGTTAGCCTTTTGATCTTTGATTAGCTTTCAAATGGTGTTGGTAACACCTTATATACCACATTAACCCTAGGTATATTAAGGCCCAAACACCAAAAATAAATAATTACATACTAGTCCAAAGCCCAAGTTAAAGGATAATTACAATATTAATCCCAAGACTTAAACTATTGACACAATCACTAAATATCCTAACAGATTGTCAAAGTGCTTTGGACTTGAGCAAGAATACTATGTATCATTCGAGGACGAAACACATCGATGTTCGTTATCATTGGCTCAGACTGGCTATTGGGGAGAAAGCGTTCAAGCTGCAGAAGATACACACAGACAAGAATGCTGCGGACATTCTGACGAAGGTTATTCCCAAGAAGAAGAGAGAGTTCTGCGCCGGGCATGCCGGCATGGATTATCGCTGAGGCGGTAGAAAATCTTCCACGCAAATAATGAATGAGGCTGGAGGGGGAGAATTGTTGGGGTCTAGCCTTTGACAAGCCAACGCCCACCCACAAGGAAAAAGAAAAAAAATTATAATATTATATTATAATATTAGTTTATATCTATAATAAATTAATGAAAGGTCCATATTGAAAGGCGACGCGGCGGATTCCTGGCCACCCATTTTGAGCGGTCCAGAAGAGCTGAAGACATCTATAAATAGGCTGAGGATTCTTCAATTATTATCTTCACAAGCTCATTCGAGTTTTACTATATAGAGAGAAGTAGTTCGAGTGAATTGTGAGGTGTGAGGTAAACACGAGTGGTAAAAGTCAGATAGTAAAAATTCGAGGGTTGTAATTTTTACTATAGTGAAGATTTTGCTGACTCGGCCGTGGTTTTTCCCTCTTCGTTGACAGAGGGTCTTCCACGTTAAAATTCTGGTGTTTGTTCTTACCTTACGGTAATTTTATTTTTACCGTGGTAGTTACTGTGCGGGTCCCACCAAATTTACCCTGTGGGTCCCACTTCTCTCGATCGTCGTACCGATCCAAATCGGGACCTGTTCCGCTGCGGGTCTTGATAGGTATTTCTAAGGAAGTCATGTGGTTAGTTGTTGATTTCGAATATGCCTTCCGACTTTACTTACATTATCTCTTACGTGATTTCGTTCTTGATTGATACGTTGCATGATTTTATCCTTTATATGCCATTTGCATTTATTTGCTTGAGAACAAGCAAACGCTTAAGTGTGGGGAGATTTGATAAACGTATTTTATTACGTTTATATATGTTATATTTAAGTGGTTTGCATGATAAGTGAAGTCGTTTTGATTATTTCTGCACAATAGTATGGTTTCACAACAAAATCAAACGTTTTGCGGCAGTTTTGCGGCAGTTTAGTATTTCTCAATTATAACGGGGTAACGATGTCCGATGGACCTGAAGTTTTAACCATTGATAGAGGACTTGTTAATATTGAGTCCATCCAATGGAATTTTTAATCTGAGGTCTAGATTAGGAGGTATGAATTTTTGAACGTACTGTTGTTTGCAGAAAAATCGTCACGGCCGTGAAGGATTTGTACGAGGCGGTGACGAGCACCAGAGAGCCATTTTCCTGCCCGATTGTGTCACGGCCGTGAGCTCTGACCAACCTAGCCGTGAACGACCTGTCATGGCCGTGAACGGAGGTGTAGGAGGCCGTGAATGCGGGCAGAAACTCATTTTCTTAGGTGCCAATGTTGTCACGGCCGTGAAGCTCTTTAGAAGAGACCGTGAACGCGTGTGTGAACATGTTTAAAAGTCAAGAACATAAAGAAAGACACAAACGAGACATTTTGCAAGGAATTAAGGATAAAAAAAAGATGGAACATCAATCTTTGAAACATGAATTAGGCAAGAGAAGGAGAAGTAGCTCCATGTTTTCAGGTGATGACTCTTCAGACAAGAAATCCATATTTTGGGGGTCTGCAATAACGACTTGGAGCAAACAGAGATGTTGATGAATCTCTATTTAAAGGGAAGAACGTGAAGAGATACGACAAAAAAACACAAATTAAGCTCATATACAAACATACACGTTGCCTTTCAAAAATCAAGAACACCTACTCAGTCGCTCACCACGTGTTCGATCAAATTCCTCAGAGAAGAACGGGATTAACTTCGAAGTCGAATTAAGGGAAGTATTTATGATGTATTCAATGTTGATTACGTGTTTTGTTGTGAGGATAATGAGTAGCTAAATCTATTGTATTTGAGATGAGATGAACCCTAGCGCGATCAATCGTATATTTACGTGTAACTGATGTTTTGCTATTGTTACGACTCATTTATGACGCATATGATTTTGATTATGTTTAAGTGATTGAAATTATCTAGTTAGCTTGGTCATGTCTACGTGTTTAAGTTAACATAGTCCGGGAAATCGTACGCTACGCTCGAGAGAGGGGCGAACGATTAAACCACTCATAAACGAGCGGAATAAACCCATCACTAGAGATGGTTGGACTATCCTGCCATATTAGAGTCAAATCTAATAGCGGGATTCACTGTGTTATTAACGCAATATTCGGTTAAGTAGTTAGGGAAGCTTGCCCGGCTATTTAATTCGTTGATTAGTTGTTTACGATCATTATATGGTAAGGCGCAGTTTCGTCAGCCATATAACTCGTATGCATGTAGTAGGAATCTCCACGGTCTAACGATAGCTTTATTTACGTACACTTGATATTTGTTTTGGTCGAGCTAGGGGGAATCGAAGTCTCAAATACGTTTGTTTCCATAAGAGTTTCCTCTCCGTACTTTTTATTAAATTGTATTTTCTAAGTATCGTTATTTACCATTTCACGATGGAATATTCGTGTTAGTATATTTAAGCAAGTTTTCTAAGGTACATAGTTCTCTTGGGATTCGATACTCGAATATTTGCTACGTCTATGCTATTTCCATAGGTACACTTGCCTGTTGATCATATGATAGTTTGTTAGTATTCGTTTTATTTTATTACTCAATCCGCTCGATCACGCGGCGGAAACGGCACTCGTAAAATTACAGCAAGCACTCGTGACAGACCCTGTCCTAGCCATGCCAGATTTTTCTAAACCCTTTATCATCGAGTGTATGCATCGGGAGCGGGCCTTGGGGCGGTTCTGATGCAAGGAAAACAGCCCATTGCCTACTTCAGCAATGATCTTTCGGATCGCTCAAGGACGAAGTCCACCTATGAGAATGAGCTTATGGCGCTAGTCTTGGCCATTCAACACTGGAGGCCGTATTTACTTGGGCAATACTTTCACGTCCGAACAGATCATCCCAAAAGGTGGCAACCCCGGCCCAACAGATGTGGGCGGCTAAGCTCTTGGGATATTTCTTCGACATGCAATACAAACCTGGCACCACAAACAACGCGGCTGACGCCTTATCCAGACGACATGATGAGATGCAGATTAACGCGGTAAGTTTACCACAATGGCTAGATCGAGACACCCTAGTCACGGAGGTAAGCCAGGATGCAACCCTAAGCCCTATCATTGACGCATTAAAAAGGGACCCTACTTCACGACCACCATACGCTCTAATTGGGGGTTGGTTATTTTACCGAGGTCGATTAGCGATACCAGCAAATTCAGCTTGGATTCTCCAACTCCTAGAAGAGTATCATGCAACCCCGATGGGGGGTCATTCGGGTGCCTTCCGTACGTATCGTCGGTTGGCCTCCACACTGTTTTGGCGAGGTATGATGAAACGTGTTCAAGACTATGTTGCTGATTGTTTAGTATGCCAAAAGACGAAATGTGAGGCCATGTCCCCAGCAGGCCTGCTTTAGCCCTTACCAATCCCGCAACAAGTTTGGGAAGATATTGCAATGGATTTTATAAATGGGCTTCCAAAATCTCAGGGGTACGACAGCATCATGGTTGTGGTCGACCGCCTCTCAAAATATGGTCATTTTATCCCATTGAAACATCCGTACACTGCGCGACGAGTGATCAGTTTGTGCATCAAGTGGTTCGCCTACATGGAATCCCCCGCAGTATTGTAAGTGACCGAGATCTATTTTCCTAAGCAATTTTTGGCAAGAATTATTCCGCAAACAGGGGACAAAATTAAAATGTGTAGTGCCTATCACCCACAAACAGACGGGCAATCTGAAGTCTTGAATCGCACATTGGAGACATATTTACGATGCTTTGCGGGGGAACAACCACAGACGTGGGCACGATGGTTGGATTGGGCAGAATACTGGTATAACACAGCCTTCCACATATCCGCCGGGACGACGCCTTTCCGGGTAGTCTACGGTCGGGACCCCCCGGACTTAGTACAATTTTACCTGGGGAATGTAGAGTGGCAGTAGTTTCCGAAGCACTAGATGATCGGGATGAGGTTCTTCACCAACTCAAGCATAATCTGATTCGGGCCCAACAACACATGATAAAGTCTTCGAACAAACGTCGTCGGGGCGTCCAGTTCAGCGAAGGTGACGCAGTTTTCTTGATGCTACGCCCTTTATCGCCAGAATACAGTAACTTCGCGGCTCAATCAGAAATTGGCAGCTTGGTTTTATGGACCATTCAAGGTTATTGAACGAATCGGAGCAGTGGCCTACCGTTTACAGCTCCCTACTTCGAGTCGCAGGGCCAGAAGGATCAACTTTTGATCAAATGGGAAGGTCACGAAAAGGGCGATGCGACATGGATGCCAATAGCAGATATGCAACGCCAGTTCCCTCACTTTAGCCTTGAGGACAAGGCTCATTTGGAAGAGGAAGGTAATGTTACGGCAAGAATTTCTCCGAAGAAAGTCCCGTATAAAGTATATCAACGGAGAGGCAAAATGGGCCAAGATAAGATATTATCCTCCTTCAGTCGAGCTCGAGAAAATGCAGGGAGAATCGGTCATGAAGATAGGCTCAACGACCAAGTCATTAGGGAAGAGAGAACACGTTTGAATATTTCAAAGCCATTTGATCAATTCTATTATTGTGGGATTTTATTAGATCTTATTTGTTTAAATTCTTTTAATTTATCTAGCTTAACTCCTACGTAAGGAGGCAGTAGGTACTAGTAGTATGATTTCTTTGGGAATTATTAGTAGTGAGAACAAGAGTTTACTCTTAGTTTGCTATAAGATTCGAGTTCACTGTCGTTCTTCGTCAAATCCATCGTTTTCACTCTAACAGCAAGGGAGATGAGAGCGAGCAGCTATGGGCGAGAGATGAGAGTGACCAGGGTTGTGGGCGATAGAAGATGAAGGTTATGGGCGATTCAGAGAGTTCAACCAATTAGGGTTTTTCGAATGGATTGTGGGTTGAATTAAGATTGAAAAAACTAAATGTGATATGAAAAGAGGAAAGTGAGTGGCACGATTTGTCGTCTTTCGGTCTCGCTGTCTATTGTATTTTTGAATATACATATATTTATAGTCTTTCGGTAATTCGGTATACCGAACCTGAAAGCCGAACCGGATTTTTTTTGAAACGAATACCAAACCAAAATTTTAGTTCGGTATTCGGCGGTCTGTTCGGTCGGTACACCGAACTATCACCCCTTTCTATGAGTAGTAACAGATCTCTTAGGCGAGAATATGATCAAAAGAAAACAGAAGATCCTTCTTATTGCAAAGAACGTTATCTAATGTGATAGCAATTCCAAGATGCCGCTCTTGGATTAGAAACTCAAATATTAATAGTAACGATAATAGAAACTAGAAACCCCCAAATATCTCAAAGATTCCTAGTGGATCCCAACTATAAGATAATATATATATATATATATATATATATATATATATATATAAAAGTTGGATCTTGACTTCTCATTGACAAGCCTTATAGCCAATCGCTATGTGACACATCAGCTTTCAGAAAGATAACGACAATTTTAGGTCTATCTATGAGTTGAATTACATGTGTGGCATCATCAATTCATTCTAAGTAATGCAAGGAAAAAATCATTTTTTATCTATGCACGTTGGAACATAGTCTTTATTAATTACGTCATATTAAACGATATACAATTTTTCTTAGCTCAAAGGACAAAAGACTAAGTAATAGTCGCATGCAATGAAAAGTTTTATAAATAATAAGGGATTTGTTAGCCATAGCTGGCGTACTCACTTCATCTTCTTATTACCTTCAAGATTAGTCAGCTCTTTCCACTCACCCGTCTCCGTCGATATCCACATTGTTTGGCGGAAGGCGTCGCTGTATACTCCGGCATGTTTGCCACTGTGCTCCGGCCTCTACGATTCTCCGGCATTGTTTGAAACAGCAGTGGGTAACCCCAACGGCGTTTCCATCGTTGAAATGCAGGCCGACGGGCGCCTGCCCCGGATGGATCACCGCAATCACTAGTCAGTCGTTGAGGCCGTGAAGCAAATGACCAAAGACGAAGGAGTGGGTCAGTATACATATATGCGATTTACTTGTCAAATTTCGGAAAGGATAGCCTTCTATTTCTTCGAACAATAATACATTAAGATTGGACTCTTCACTCACCATTCGAAGCGGTGGTTAGTGGGGAAATGTGGCTGAGTTCTCGCTGAAGATAAAAAGTTTTGCAATTGAAGTGACGTGTCAAACTGAATTTTACTTATCCACCTACGATGGTCGTGCATTTAGAGATTGTTGTCAAGTGCTTTTTTGGGAAGGGAATAAAGGGCCAAGATGATCTTTGGATGAGCTTACCATGATCAATCGTCTAAGACGCATGCATCTGTTTCGATTACTCGGTGACTCTTTAACATTTTAATTGATTTTTTCTTGTTGTTGATTATTTTTTTCCCAGTTTGCTTTTAAGTTTTTTTTCATTGATACATTCATTATTATTTCTTGGTTAGGAGATTAAGAGGATAAATTGGAGGGATAAGAAGGGTTTAGGGTTTAGGGTTATCTTCTCGGAGAATACTATATGGCGGGTTGTGCTGCTGATGTGGAAGCTGGGAGATCTTGCATCCGGACGATACTATATGCCACTCGACGGATTCCTACACTAATCAGTAGCGTACCCGAGTATGGGCGATGATCTTTCTTTTCTTCTTGGTTTGTTTTACATGATATTGAAGCCTTTATTATAAGAAAACTCGCGGGTACGTGCATTCATGTGAGAAAGAGAATGCTGCAAATGAATAGAGTGGAGATTGAAGAAGAAGGTTCATGAGACTGAAATCAGTGTAGTGCATGGAGAAAGTGAAAATATTGCATTAGACCTTCTCTATTTGAACTGTTTTTGGATTGGAGTTCATGTTCTTATATTTCTAGTTACAGTGAAGGCATTAGATTAAATTAATGCATCTCTTGAGTGGAGGGTGGTATATGCATCGTTGGCGATTTTCTATCTAGAGATGGTAATTTGCCTCCGTGGACTGGCGTTACACGTCCCGCCGTGAGTGGGAGTGATCATAGTGTTGTCACTGAATTGTGAGTGGTTCTCTTGCTCATAAGTCATTGCTCATGAATCTATTGGGGATCTTCGCGCTTAGAATTTATGCCCGTTGTTAAAAAGAGGTTTACGTGGTTCCTATTGTTGGTCCTTTTCCACTTGCAGTTACCAAGTCGGTGGATCTCACTATAGAGTGTAAGACTATTTTTTTTTTGCTGATTTTTTTCTGCTTAGCGTAGGAACTGTCCTTTGTTTGCTGTTAAATACTTTCATATCACGGAAGTCTTACATATATGTAAATAACGGGATTGTAGAATTTTTCCATCCAGTAAAGGTTCGAAATCTTCATCATGAGTTTTTTCCTCATGCTATTTTAAATAAAGGGATTGTAGAATTCTTACATGTTTCTGCAGCTTGTTCGGTGACGTCATTTTAAATTATTTTATTGAAATTACAAATTCGTTCATGCAGCATTGCAGCTGCAGTCTTACAATTTTGGAGGTTCACATTAGTGCATATCCTGCTCTCTTACAAATGGTTGCAGTCTCCAAACAATTGCAAGTCAAAAAGTCATGCAAGTTCGCATTCTTTTGAAATTTACAGCCGTTAGTTAAAGCTCGCAGTTGCGCAAGTTCGCAGTCTTACACTGGTGATGTCTTACAAGGTTTCTGATAGTAATTGTAAATGTTATTCCTAAAAAAAGAGTGAGTGCTTTTTTATTTTATATCTTATTTGTGTGTGCTTTGATTTTATCCAATGTAACTTTTTGTTTGCTTTATATGTGTTTACCTGTGTGTTGAGGGCGAAGAAGATCAAACTTTTGGTCTTCGTGCATAATCATTTTGAAGTAGTGCACATTAAACATTATGACATATGCCATAGTTTTGTCTAAATCATCTGTTTTCAGTTTCGTTTACAGTCGCTCAGCTTTTTGCAGGTGCAACAAGTATGTATTGGAACATTTATTCTGATTAATTTGTTTGGTTTATATGTGTTTACATGTTCTATATAACTATTATGCAACTTGAAGTAGCGCACGCGATGAGGGCGAAGAAGAACATGTTTGGTCCAAATTTCGTGCATAATCATTTTTTCTTTGCAGTAGTGCACAAACAATATGAAGCCCTAGCATTGTCTAAATCTTTCAAGTTTCTGTTTGCTTAACATCGCTCAGTTTTTTGCAGGTGCAACAAGTCTGTATTGGAACATTGATTCTGATTATTGTTTGGTATATATGTGTTGACATGTTCTATATAATTATTACGCATCCGCCTTGAAGTAGTGCACATTATGTTTTGCTTACAGTCGCTCAGTTTTTTGCGGGTGCAATAAGTATGTCTTGGAACATTTATTCTGATTGATTTGTTTGATTTATATATGTTTACATGTTCTATATAAATATAACGCATTCGCCTTGAAGTAGTGCACATTAAATTTTGTTTACAGTCGCTCAGCGTGGTGCAACAAGTATGTCTTGGCACATTTATTATGATTTATTTGTCTGGTTTATATGTGTTTACCTATTTATATAACTACTACGCATTCTCCTCGAAGTAGTGCACATTAAATAATATGAACATATGACCTACCTTGGTCTTGCAATAATTCAATGGGTAACGTCTAAATCATCTAACCTTAGCATTTTCTGTTCATGTTTTAGCTTTGTTTACAGTCGCTCAACTTTTGATGTCTGCAAGTAGCATAAATTTGAACATTTATTTGTTTATAGTCGCTCAACTTTTGGCGTGTGCAAGTAATATGCATTTGTTTGCTTTATATGCGATTACAAGTGTGATGAGGGCGAAGAAGATCAAATGTCTGTCCAGATTTTGTGCATAATCAATTTGTTTTTGAAGTAGTGCACATTAACAATATGGACATATGCCCTAGCTTTGTCTAAATCTTCATATTTCAGTTTTGTTTACAGTCGCTCAGCTTTTTGCTGCTACAACAAGTGTGTATTGGAACATTGCTTCTGATTTATTTGTTTGGTTTATATGTGTTGACCTGTTCTATATAACTATTACACATCCGCCTTGAAGTAGTGCACATTAAGTTTTGTTTACGGCGCTCGGCTTTTTGCGGGTGCAACAAGTATGTCTTGGATTTATTCTGATTTATTTGTTTGGTTTATATGTGTTTACATGTTCTATATAACTATGCATTCGCCTTGAAGTAGTGCACAATAAACAACATGTACATATGCCATAGCTTGGTCTTGCAACAGTTCAATGGGTAACGTGTAAATCGTCTAACCTTATTCTTTGCTGTTCAGGTTTCAGCTTTGTTTACAGTCGCTCAACTTTTCGTGGGTGCAAGTAGTATTTGTTTATTTATTTGTTTATAGTCGCTAGTATGTATTTGTTTGCTTTATATGTATTTACCTACTCTACATTGAAAGCATGTTTCAGTTGATGTTACTTCATCGTACAAAATACGTAATTACTTTAAATGAACAAGTTGATCTTTTTTATCCTCTTCAATTGCGCAAATATGTAATGAGATGATCATAGCTTTATTGGATGTCGCTGAAGCAAAAAATATTTTGATGTTACTAAGTGAATGAGTCGTCTTTATTCTCCTGTTTAGGCCGCGCAACTTCTTTATTCACCTAAAGCATTATTCGTACTATAAGGGAATGAGTCGTTCTTTAGTCTCCGATTCAGGTGTGCTAAATTTATTAATGATGTTTTTTAGTCACGAAAAATATGTATAGTCTTACTGGATATGGCTGCAGCAAAAATTATTTTCTGTTAATAAGTCGTACATAATATGTAATTACTGTAAGAATGAATTATTATGTATTCTCCCTTTAGTCACGGAAAATTTTCTTATCCACCTAACCTACCGCATCATTCATACTTTATCCATTATGAATTACCTAAGGCGAATGAGTCCTACTTTCTTCTCCAATTCAATCGTGCAAAATTTGCTATTGATCCTGTGGCATTGTATAAATAAAATAGGTGGAGCTGGTGTGGTGGGTTAGTAATCATATATCAATTCCCCGTCTAATCTTCATTGCTACATCTGTTGAACATAATAATTTTTAACATGCTCAGGGATGCATACCAGTCCAAATCTGTATGCGGGTGATGTAAACAATGCTTTGGAAAGGATGCATGCATGCTTCTAGAGCATACAAGAGTTTGGTATAACCATTCATAATCTTCACTATATATTGGCAACCACTATTGTGGATGTTTGCATAACAATATCTGATTTGAAAATTGGTGATTAGGTATTTTAGTTTTAAGTGTGTGAATCTGGGAGCATATTTGAAGGTCTTCTCCCTGAGGGCTTAAACATACATGCAAAAACTGCTTCGAAAAGAGCGTAGCTGGGGAACGTGCTGTCCTGTAGATTACCCTAGCCCTCCACCTGAGTATGACACATGCCTTGGTGACATGTACATCATTGCTTGGATGGAGGATAGGTATTTCATTTGCATTATTACGTAGGAGTGAGTTTGTTTTCAATTGTTTGCCCTGAATACTTCACTGAAGCTGATTACAGATGCACTTGACTCCACCCCCCCCCCCCCCCCCCCAGGCTAATGAGCGTTTGGTGTTCTATGTATCATGGTTCTGCAGTACTGCATGCATTCCGAGATAAATGCCCGATACATACCATACCATATTTTGATGACTACTCTCATTTTGTGTACAGCGACATACACCAGCTGGGGTAAGAACTGGTTAGTATTTCTGTACGTTGAGATGTTTCGGAGGCTATCGTCCAATGGCTCAATAGGTTGAAATTGTCCGTGAAAAAGATTCAATTTATCAAATCTATTTGCAAGTTTTTCAGCTGTCCAATCTATTTAAGTTTTAAGTTGACTACAAATGTCATTATTACAGTCTTGCATACTCGCAGACTTACGTTTCTGGGATAATCTTACATTCATGTAATCAGTCTTCACGAGATCTTACAGTTTTACACTGCTGTTGTAACCAGTCTTGCAAGCTTGCAGTCCTCCAAAGTTCACACCCTCGAAAAGCAATCGGGCAAATTTGCACTCCTGCAAATTCGGTTTACGAAGCTGCAGTATCACAAGTTCTCATTCTTATATTGGTGCACCCGATGGAGTACATCAGATCAACTAGATGTCGAGCAAGCGTCGCAATGCTCAGTTATGCGAGTGGGACCCGCTTCTTTAATGTGCCCATGTGTTGAGATTTCTCCACAATAATTTTCAAAGAAAATGCGCGAAAATAAGGTCTCTCTAATCCAGTGTATAGTTTAACAATTGCATGATTACAAAGCTGATTGTTTGAACCATACCCCGTAAATAGTCGCGCTTCAACTCAAACTTAGAAAAATGTGAACATGCAACACTACAAAAATGATGTTGGAAACAAACCCCCATAGGAAGTCGTGCATGAACTCAATCTTAGGAAAGACATTACTAAACAAATAATATAATGTACCAATATTGCAAGACTGCTAAGTTGAAAGACTGTTATTCAATATAAGAAGTTGATAATATAAGATTGTTGCTAATAGCAATGTTATAAGACTGCTTCACGGGTTGACATTATATTAGCTTATGATGAAATTGGCATTGTAAGATGGCAACTAAAAGACTATTTAATATAACAAACGTTGCGAGAGTTGAATATGACTGACTCAAACGGATCAAATCTCATGTTCTTTGAACTTCAACGGGTCAAAAGACAGGATGATGTCGTCAACTCACATACTATATTCGAATTTTATTTCGAGGTAAGATGCACGGGGGCAAAACTAGTAACATTAATAAACTATTAAAAACCCTAACTTTAGAACCCTTATTTTAAGACCATCTTAATCAGGTTCTGTTACATTACAACCATAATTACCTTATATTACACTACATATCTCAAATAATATCATAACACTCATACTTAAGGTTCTATTACATTATAAAACCCTAATTTTTTTAATATTACCTCCTGCTAAATTCACCAACAGAAGGCAGCCTGTTAGGATATTTATAGATTGTGTCAATAGTTTAAGTCTTGGGTTTAAAATTGTAATTATCCTTTTAGCTTGGGCTTTTTACTAGAATGTAATTAGTTAATCTTTAGTGCTTGGGCCTTAATATACCTAGGGTTAATGTGGTATATAAGGTTTTACCCTCACTATTTTCAAAGTTAATCAAGGATCAAAAGGCTTATCCTATTTTTCACACAATACACACACTTGAAGGTGAGAACCTCTTCCTTTTCATTCCATCAAAGCCTCTTTGATTCCTTGTTTGGTGTAATCGGGACCAACAAGTGGTATCAGAGCAAACGTGGATCGATCTACATTGATTTGAATCCAGTTTCGTTCGATTCCGAGAAAGATCAAAGGTGTTTTGGGCAAAAATCACTTTCGGCATTTTGAGCTCGGCTTGGGGTTTTAATGCTTCGTTTTTGTGTTTAAAACCTTTCCCCAGAACGATTCTATGCCTAAAATGTTTTTAGAACACTTTTGGATCAGTTTTAACGAGTTTTGAGCAAGATTGAAGCAAAAATCTTCACAAAAAGGTCATCTCGGCCATTTTCTGTTTTTGGTCGATTTGATCCACTTTTGTGGTTTTTAGCTCACAAATCGGTCGAATATGTGTTTAGGGAAGAGTTTCTGAAGTTTTGGATCAAGTTTGAGTGATTTTGGTTGAGATTTGAGTGAAAACCGGACGATTTTCTGTAAAACTCGCGACAGCAATAGAACAGTGAATTCATGTTCTTGGCCGCGAATTTTTGTTGTCACGTCGTTCAAGTCCGAGAAATTTTATATCCGAGAAATTACATTCCGAGAATTTATCTAAACCGCGAAACTTTCTCCGCTTCACCTTATTTCTTTTCTCAACTGCTTACTTTCAAAATCCGAGAAATTTTATACCCGAGAAAGTTTATTCCGAGAATTCATCTAAACCGCGAAAAGTTTCAAAAGCGGAGAAACGATCCTAAGTCGAGAAACTTTTCAAATCAGAGAAAGTGTTATACATGCGAAAACTCTTTGAAACTGAGAAAGTTTGTCAAAACCGAGAAAGTTTCAACTGAGAAAGTTTTTCAAACCGAGAAAATTCTTCAAAACCATGGCTTGTCAAATCCGTGAAACTTTCTAAAACCTCACTTCAGCCCGCGAAAATCCTTCCAAACGAAAATTTTTCAACCTGAGAAATCTCAAAACTGAGAAACTTTCTCACATGCAAAATTTTAAACCTCAGAAAATAGTCTTCAACTGAGAATTGTTTTTCTGTCTGAGAATTTCTCTTTAAACTCACCCAAACACTGAAATTTCTCAACCAATAATTTCTCGGGTAATTTATCTTGTAATCACGAACCATTTTGAAACGTCTCTTCAAACCGCAAATTTTTTCTCGTGATTAAATTTTTCTCGTGTTATTCTTTTTCGAACTTATTCAAGTCTTGATCCTTTACACTTTACTCCTATCCCCCTAGACCACGTTTGACAAAAATTTACTCTTCCAATCTCGTTTTTAAATCCCTAGAACTACTCTGAATTTCAAGATATATTTTCCCTTCATACATTTTCGACCATCACACACGTTCACTTAGTTCTAAGAAATTCTTTAAACGATTTTCTCAAACTCAACTCGTTAAACTCATATTTCGCATCTCGTTCGTCACTAACCTTCTTATCTATACAAGATCAAAACCACGGACGATTCGACTGCACCAACCATGTCTGCCACAAATGACATCTCAACAGTGGGCTCCGACACTAGACCCCCGATGCTTCGACAAGGCAATTACAGCATATGGACAAACAGGTTCCTCACGTTCATCAGGAACAAAGGCACCCCACTCTCTCAATACCTACTGGACTCCATCTTCAATGGTCCAGCACAGTTCTGGACAATCATTCCTGCTCAACCAAACGCAAACCCTCCCATGGATGAACGTCGCACTCCGAGAGGCCCCATTAATGAGGATGAAGAGGCTCGCCTTCAGGCAGATGAGACTGCCAAAGGATACCTCTTCCAGGCTATGGGCAACGAAGTCTATGCTCACATCGAGTGCTGCACAACTGCCAAGGAAATATGGGATGAACTCGTAGAAATTATGGCAGGCACAACTGAGAGTGCTCAGGGGAGGAAATCAGCATGTCTCTCGCAGATGAACATTTCCAAAGCCTACGAAGGAGAGGAGCTGCGTGACACGTACCTCCGATACTTGAAGGTCATCAATGAACTCAAGAAAGTCAATATCTCTAGGGACAAGTTCGATATCAACAACCGCTTCCTTGGTAGCCTCAAACCACATTGGGGCAATGCAACCGTGATGATTATTCAGAGTAAGGACCTCTCCAACACTTCCATCCATGCCCTCTACGACAGCCTGTCAGCCTATGCTCCTTACGTGCAACCTCAGTCCACCAACACTCGAGTCGACCCGCTGGCCCTCCTCTCGAACAAAACTATCGAACGATCTTCCACCTATAAGCCCAAACAGAACAAAGGGAAGCTACCAGTTGTTGTATCTGACACCTCTTCAGGATCCGAAGCTGATACAGAATCTGATGAAGATATTCGTGATCTACGTAAGCAACTGGCGATGCTCACAAAGATGGTCTCAAAGAAGATCGGGAAAAAGTCCTCATCCTCCTCCAATCGTCAAAGAATCTTTAGTGGCACCAAAAAGACTACCCCTACGGAGGAAGCTAAGCCGATAAAGAAAGAGGAGGAATCCACACCTCAAAAGTCTGTGAAGTGCTTTCGGTGTGGAAAACTGGGCCACTTTGCCAAGGAATGCCACGCCCCACGCGTGAAGGATTCTGGCTATTACGACCGTAAGGCCAGAATGACCCGCAAAATGGAAAGTGGGAAAGTTCTTCTCACCGAAGAAGCTGAATGGGTGAACGACACTTCAGAAGACGAGGAGTCTAAGGATGAAGATTGCTGCACAAGGCTGGTAGAACATGACAAGGACGAGGAGATGGTCAACACCGGTGAGAATGCCGCTAAGACGCCTACTAACGCCGAGGCTGAGGTACGAATTTCGCAACTCGATGATGTGTTTAATCACCGGCACACCATTAAGAAAACCACCGTAGACGCTAGGGATTATGATGGACTTAAGCTAAAATTTGAAAACAACTATGCCTTACTTAGTTTAAAAGTAGAAGAGCTCGCCTGTGCAAACGAACGTCTAATGGCCTCTGAAGCGTTAGTCAAACGTCTGCAAAGCAAGAATAAACAAAGTGAGACTAGGGTTAAGGAAACCACACTGGCCATCAGTTCATGCGAAACATCTCGTCTTCTGACGGCATCCCAATACTGCTTACAAAGGAAAGAGTTAGGCTGTACCGATAGGTGAAAGAACTCGAAGAGCAACTTCACCTTAGAAACGAAAATGCATGCATCTTATGCCTATTGAACCAACCAGCTACAACGCCAGGGGGGGAATCGGCCTGGCCAGCAATTGCAAACCAACACCACTAACAGTTAAAAGGTAAAACATGTGTAACACTGCGTTTATGCAAACAAGAAATGGTGCTCCCTCGCAAATTAGGCCATTTGTGAGATCATCCTCCATTGTGATCTCGGAAGAAAAGAGGGTACAGAACATTCATTGGGCGGAAATCGCGTATGACTACACAGAAATGAATGCTAGTGATAAGACTAAGATACCTTCACTTTCGGAGGATGTCGAAACTCCACTCCCAACCAAAGAACAGGAAATTGCTTTCCAAGAAGCGATCTCTCGCACCTATATCCCAGAGAAACTTCTGCTCATAGCAGAACTAGAACGAACACTAGAATTAGAGCAGAAGACCTTCGCAAAGGAGCGAGATGAACTACTTAGCAAAATCTCTACACTAGAACAATTTCACAGTACAAACAATCCCTCTACATCAAGTCAAGTACCCGATTCTCAAACATGTAAATGTAAGAGGACGGCGAAGATGACTCCTGAAGCTAAAACTTGTTCAAACACTAACTCTCGTATTCCTATGGATACAGGGAATGTGAGTTCGACGTCTTCGGAAGGGAGTTCATTTGAAGTAAAGGAGGACCCGCTCTTCGATGACAAGAAGAAAAGACCATCCTATATTTGTCTTTCAATCTATGTACTGATTCCCAACATCTTAAGGACGTAGACAATTATGCTGCCAAAACTTATCTTTCCTTTGCCAAACTAATGTCTATGTGTTACTGCAATGACTTTATTCTTCCACGCTTTCATGAATATGAGGCACACGAACACGCAACACCCCGACCAAAAAGGCAAACCTCCTCTACGACGCCCTTGCATTCTCCCAGATCATCTACGCCCAAGGTTAAGCGAAAACGCCATCAACCACTGAATACGAAGTCACCTACTGCTCACAAACAAAAGACGGCTAAAACCGAAGGACGACAACAACAACCAAAACCCTCACTCCAATTCATGAATAAGAAAACGTATATGCAAGCGCAAGTTAAGCAAATATGGGTTAGAAAAACCGTAATCCCGCCTCATCAAACAAATCACAAAGGGAAAGCTAAATTAGATTCAACACAACCTGATTTAGACCCCACATTTCCCGTTCGTAAACGGGGACCCAACGTTTGCTAATGATTGCAGGTCTGTCATGTGTGGTATCTAAACTCGGGTTGCTCCACACACATGACGGGGAACAAGGAGCTGTTGAGCAACTTCTCCGAGCGCTATCTCGGAAGGGTCTCCTTCGAAAACAGTCAAATGGCGCCAATTCTCAGAACTGGTGATCTCGTCCATGACAAACTGACAATTAAGGGCATCTCTTTCGTCGAGGGTTTGAGCTACAATCTTTTCAGCATTGGCCATTTCTGCGACAAAGGATACAAGGTTCTCTTCGAATCTGACATCTGCAGCATTATCGATGCCTCGGGACTACCTCTTCTTACTGGAACACGCACGTCTCACCTCTACGTACTCAATCTTACGACCTCTCGACCAATCTGCCTTCTCTCTCGTGCTGCACCCAAGTTGAACGATCTATGGCACCAGCATCTTGCACACCTCAATTTCAAGACTATCAACAAACTGCGTCAGAATAAACTCGTCAACGGTCTACCCCAACTGTCATATCATAAGGAACACCTCTGCTCTGCCTGTGAATTGGGGAAGATGAAGCGATCGTCTCACATCTCCAAGGAAACACCGTCCTCTAAGCTCATCCTTGAGCTCTTACACATGGATCTATGTGGCCCAATGCCTACGGCTACACTCGGAGGAAGACGGTATATTCTTGTGATTGTCGACGACTTCTCACGCTATACGTGGACGAAACTCGTTCGCACAAAGGATGAAGTTCCTGATTTAATCATCGAGTTTGTTGTTACGTCCCAAACTCTTCATCAACAGAAGGTTCGGATTATCAGAACTGACAACGGAACTGAGTTTAAGAACCAGAAGCTCAGTAATTTCTATGCCACTCAGGGCATCACCCAGCAGTTCTCAGCTGTGAAGACACCAGAACAGAATGGTGTCGTTGAGCGTAAGAATAGGACACTAGTTGAAGCAGCTAGGACTCTCCTCATCCAATCCGGACTTCCTCACTCTCTTTGGGGAGAAGCTATTCAAACAGCTTGTTACACGCAGAACCGGGCTTCCATCCACAAGAGATTCAACCGCACCCCATACGAGATGCTGAATAACCGTCGTATCCCAGATATATCTTATCTAAGGGTCTTCGGTTGCCGATATTTCGTGGCCAATGATCGCCAACATCTTGGAAAGCTAGATCCAAAAGCACTTGAAGGCATCTTTGTTGGATATTCGCTGAACTCAAAGGCATACAGAGTCTATCTTAGGGAGAAACGATCAGTAATAGAGAGCACAAATGTCACCTTTGACGAAAACGAAGGCGACCTCATGGCTTCTGCTCACATCAATCCAGAACCAGGTCTTCTACAGTCGTTGACTAAAGGTCAACTTGCAACGACGGGAACCTCCTCATCTTAGGGCAATTCTGGTGACCTGGATCTCGATCTGCTGTTCGAGTACTTCTATCCAGTCCCCAAGACTCCCGTCGCCACCACTCAAACTACCGCTGCACCCACCCCACCTACATCACCAGCTATCGACAATAATGTCGTCCCGCCAAACTTGGATGATCTCAATCTCAACGAAGACGACATCTTACCCAACCCTGGGAACATTGCTGATGCTGATGCTAAACCTTCTCAATCTACTACAATTGAGATCTCTTCTTCGGACACCGGACCCCAATCTAACGAACCTCCAATCGATACAAATGTGGCTAGCTCCTCACAGACCAATGTACCACTTTGGGCTCGCTCTCATCCTACGGATCAGATTATTGGGGATCCCACATCCGGTGTTTCGACGCGTTCAGCTGCAATGAATGAAAGTCTGTTCGCTTGCTATCTCAGTCAAGCCGAACCATCACGAGTAGCTGAAGCTCTCAACGATCCTGATTGGCTGATTGCAATGCAGGAGGAAATAAATCAGTTTGAACGTTTACAAGTTTGGGAACTCGTACCACGCCCTCACAACAGATCCATAATCGGCACGAAGTGGATCTTCAAGAACAAAAAGAATGAAGACGGTGTTGTCATTCGCAATAAAGCAAGACTTGTGGCTAAGGGGTACAACCAACAAGAAGGCATCGACTACGATGAAACTTTCGCCCCTGTTGCGAGGATCGAAGCAATTCGAATTTTTCTTGCCTTTGCTGCTCACAAGAACTTTCAAGTCTACCAAATGGACGTAAAGACTGCATTTCTGAATGGATTTCTCAAAGAAGAAGTGTACGCTGATCAACCTGAAGGATTCTTGAGCGAAGAGTTTCCTCATCACGTATATAGACTCTACAAGGCCCTCTACGGACTAAAACAGGCTCCCCGAGCTTGGTATGACGTCCTTTCAGACTTCCTTGTTCAGTCTGGATTCAAGAAAGGATCTCTGGATACAACTCTCTTCACCAAGCGGAGTGGGCCGGACATCATGATTGTACAGATTTATGTTGATGACATCATTTTTGGATCGACTAAACCACAACTGTGTGAAGACTTCGCAGAATTGATGAAAGAAAAATTCGAAATGAGTATGATGGGCGAGCTGAATTTCTTTCTTGGTCTTCAAGTAAAGCAACTCCCCGACGGAATCTTCATCAACCAGTCCAAATACATCCATGATATCCTCGAGAAATATGGAATGAAGGATGCTAAGACTGCTGCTACACCTATGTCACCCTCTGGCCGACCCGACGCGGACCCATCTGGTGCTCCCGTTGACCAAACCGTCTATCGCGGGATAATAGGCTCCCTTCTGTACCTCACTGATAGTCGACCTGATATCGTTCTCTCGACAGGATCTGCGCTCGTTTTCAGGCTACACCGAAGGAATCACATTTCACTGTTGTCAAAAGGATTCTCCGCTATCTCAAAGGAACACCCAATCTGGGTTTGTGGTACCCCACTCGATCGGACTTCAAGCTGGTTGGATTCTCTGACTCGGATTATGCAGGATGCAAGATGGATCGAAAAAGCACCTCTGGAGCTGCACACTTCTTGGGCGGTAAACTCGTGAGTTGGTCTTCTCGAAAACAAAACTGTGTCTCAACTTCGTCGACGGAGGCAGAATATGTCGCCGCCGCTAGTTGTTGTTCACAGCTTTTGTGGATGAGAACCCAACTTCGAGATTTCAATCTTCATGTTGATAAAATTCCCATTTATTGTGACTCGAAGAGCGCGATTGCGATGACGAGTAATCCGGTACATCACTCGAGAACGAAACACATAGATATTCGTCACCACTTCATCAAAGAACATGTCGAACAAGGGACGACTGAATTGCACTACGTCACTACCAAAGATCAACTAGCCGACATTTTCACAAAATCGTTGGATGTCAAACGATTCCAACACCTTGTGACTATGCTGGGCATGTTGAATCTTCAGTTGTGATCAATCGACCCTACATGAACTTTGATAAAGTGTACTTATGTCTTTTCACTTCACTTCATTCTCTATGTGTCTTCTAAACTATATCTCCCAAGGGGGAGTTTTCGATTAAGGGGGAGTTTCTGCTTTTTCCATTATTTGAAGAGGGAGTTTTCGATTAAGGGGGAGTTTCTGCTTCTTCCGTCATTTAAAGAGGGAATTTTCAAATTAAGGGGGAGTTTCTAATTTTGCCTATTTAAAAAAAAGGGTGAAATTTAATTTAAATTGTTGGTCAAATAAAGTCAAAATTGGACCAATTGAATTTTGGGTTGAAATTTTAATTTTTGGTCAAACTCGGTCAAAATTGGACCAGTTTAAATCCAATTGGACACATTTTGACCAAGCCCGCGAAATTCGGCCCAGGATCCAATTTAGAACAAGCCCGAGAATTTCGGCCCATTTTACTCAAAATCTCGCATGAACAGTCACAAAACCCCAAAAAACGTAACTCTTTTCACAATACTTCCAAATTCCCGAGAAAAATTTAAAACTTTCGCACCTTCCTTCTTCGAAATTTCTCAATCCCTCGCAATCGTCATCTTCCTCAAATCCGTATTCATACTCCGTTTTTCTGCATTCTCCATCATAAAAATCAGCTTTTCGGTATGAATACATCGCAAATAAACCGCTTCTCGTTCGTTTTGCTTTATGTATGCCCCGTTCTGTTAATTTTTTTAGGTTTTATAGTATTTTCTCGGCTTTAACTAGGACGCATGCTAGACTTTAGGTGCTTAAAACCCCCAAATATGTATTGCCCGTCCAATTTCGAGTCAATTAAGTCCAGTTTATTGCATTTTGGTTAAGCTTTGAGTAGGTCTAAGGCAAAAATCACAGCGTCGTTTTGTACGATTTCGCCCAGTGTTCTTCACCGAGAAAATTTTCTGGAAAAATACCTTGACGATAGATTTTCGCCGCTACAGTGAATAAGGTTCCGCGAAGATTTTATCCGAGAATTTTCTTGTAATTAAAATTTTCGCTGCTACAGTGTGTAAAGTCCCGCGAAAGTTTTCACCCGAGAAGTCTCTTACGATTAAAACTTTTGCTGCTACAGTGAGTCAAGCCCCGCGAAACATTCATACACCTCACGTCATATTACATTTTTTCGCATCTTCATTATTTCGCAACTACAGTAACCGAAATATTCTCAATCCGCAAACTTAAATTTTCTCTGACCCATGCCAATCAATACTTTCGCAGCTACAGTGGTTCAATAATCTCTCAATCCTTACATGCATCATCTTTTCGCGGTCACGAAACTTTCTCAATCTGAAAAATTTATTCGAGAAATTCCTTCTCACTTGTCAAAACTAAGAAGTTTCAACCCGAGAAATTTTATCACTTGAGTAGAAATTTCTTCAACCCGCGAAACTTACATTTCACTTGAGAAAAATTCAAAACTTGCGAAAGTTTGCTAAATTGAAAAATTTCTCTCTTGCGAAAATTTTACTCTATCTGCGAAAATTTCTCTCGACTTGTCTATGTGTGATAATTTGCGAAAATTTTCCTTATATGCAAAAATTCATGGATAGTCTGAATGCGAAATCTCTTTAACGTGCGAAAATTAACACTATATGCGAAATTTTACTCTGAATGCGAAATATCTTTAACATGCAAAAATTTTCCTTATATGCGAAAATTCATGGATAGACTGAATGCGAAATTTCTTTAACGTGCGAAAATTAACACGACATGCGAAATTTTACACTATATGCGAAAATTTCTCGGCATGTCTATGTGTTATAATCAGCGAAACTTTCCATTACATGAGAAAATTTTTGGATAACTTACGAAATTCCATAACTTGCGAAAATTTCTCTACATGCGAAAGTTTACACTACATGCGATTTCTACAACATCTGCGAAAATTTCTCGCGGCTTGCTTATGTGTCATATTCAGCTAAATTTCTCATTACATGCGAAAATTTTGGACAACTTGCTAGATGGCTTAACTTGCGAAAATTTCTCTTGGCTTGCTTATGTGTTATATTCAGCTAAATTTCTCATTACATGCGAAAATTTTGGACAACTTGCTAGATGGCTTAACTTGCGCAAATTTCTCTTGGCTTACTTATGTGTTATTTTTGCCCACGCCTTAATTTCATCCTTGTTCTCGCACTATTATCCATACTAATCATGTTATAATTACTGTCGAGCACAGAAATGACCAGCAAAAATCAAGACACAATTGAAGCACTTGAGGCGGCAGCACTCCAAAGGGACATCGCTCGCATAGAACTCAATACGCTAACCTATGTCCCACCAATCGAGCAGGTCTTCCCAACAAGTCAATGGGCTGCCCTGATACCAAACAACCACATGGTGGACTTAGACAACTTTCGGTGCGATGCTCCCATTATCATAGAGATCCTCAAAGGGCATCCCCTCCGACACGCCCTCTCTCATGGTGAGCCAGAAGCTCAAGTCTACCTGCAACAGTTCTGGCACACCTTGCAGATAGCTGGACCACACCACCTTGCTAAAACAATGTCAGCCCAAATCGATCAAGAAACTGTGGTCCTCACTCGCAAGATTGTCCAAGAAGTGCTTCCATTACCTGTCTATTCACCATACGACCCACTACCAACTCACGAACAGCTCATCGAGGACATCGACAGATTAGGCTATCAGCCTGAGAACACGAAGAAGAAAGGCCCACTCGTTCTCAGTGAAGTCACCACTCGCAACCTACCACAACCCTGGCGAACGTTATATCTCCTAATAAACAAGTGCATCTCAGGGAAGCATGCCGGCCAGGACCGTGGGAACCACCAAATCCTCACCATCCTAACCGGCATCGCCCACAACCACAAATACAACTATGCCGACATCATATGGATGGATCTCGTCTCCATGATCCAACGTCGCGACCGGGAAATCGCCAAGGGAGTCACAAACCGCGTCATACCCTACATGCGGTGGCTCCCAATGCTCATCAAGCACTTCCGCATTTTCTCCACCAACATCCGCATCCGCCCGGCGAGCGAGCACTTCATCATCCCCACTGTCGAAAAGTTCGCCAAGAAAAACACTCCGGCGAAAGATCGACACGCCATGATAATCCCGGACGACGTTCTCGCCTATGCAGACCCGACCAATCCGCATGTCCGAGAATATCGTGCTTCCACAGCCTCTTTCCGCGAAAGCCCACGTCCATTATCCATTGTCCCTACGGAGCAGATCATCCCCTCTGCTCCTAACCCCGGGACTAGCCAAAACCCCACCCCCACTACAAAAAAGTCGTCGAGTCGCGCCGCATCCTCTTCCACCCGCGTACCGAAAAAACGATTGCGTGAGGATGACGTAAGCCGCCCCACGGAGCGTCGATCGAAACAAAAACACGATCGACCTCCTCAGTAACATACAAGTCGAGCCCAACCCATAGGTACAAGAGGTGATGTGTTCACCTCCCGAGTAGAAGATGTGGCATTAGGTTCAACCACGCAAACAACCCCACCAAGCCACCTATCTTCCTCTCTACAGGAAGATATTTCATTCCACGAGGAGCTACGTACGCCATCGACATCCCACTTGGATAGTGGATGTTTAAACAAGCAGTCCTTCACCTCAGACTGCATCTTCTTCAATCACATCGAGTCTAGTGCCCTCACTCCCCATAATTTCATACGTTTCTAGGAACATACACCTTTTACAGCACTACAGAGTCTTCGTGATTCTGTCAGAACGCTCGGTGATGTCTCTATGACTGAGAGTGGAAGACCTAGCACGGCCAACATAACAACAACCGTGAGCCTAGGCCATCAATCGATCGAGTCTGTCTCATCGATGATGCCAACGGGAAGTCTTAGTGACCCCGTCTTTTCCCGTCCTGTGCAAACGGGCGGCCGATCGGCTATCTTCTCCGATTCGGTGACAGTTGGAGTTCTTCGTGATTCCAACTTGTTAAACTTACCCCAGTTCGTCACCGAGACCGCAGAGACTCGTCTTCAAGAATTTGCAAAGACTCTTGAGACGTCCATCCTCAACAAAGTCTATGCGCGTCTCGATGCGTCCACCATCGACAGGCAAAGGTGTGGGCCCGGAGACGCCACCACCAACGCTAAATGTGGACGCATAAGCTGTTCTCTCCTCCATTTCCGCAAAGGAGCTCTTCTACATCCTACGAGCGAGATTCGAGTCAATGGAGGAACTCGACGAGGAGGAACAACAAATGAAGAAAATAATGACTCAACCGATGACTTGCCGCACTCAAGGCGAGTCGAGCGGGATCAGGCGCGACGATCAAGACGATGATCAAGATCGCCGCGACGGGGAGAATAGGCAGCAAGCCTCACAAACTCAAGGACCCATACATCGACGTCGCCCTCCTCCTCTGCACCTGAAACGACGCCCGCAACAGAAACCTCACACCCCACTAGCCAAAAAGCCCACCCTATTAACCCCGAGTCACTAGCCAAATCACCCTCACCACCACCTACTACCGTCTCCGAACCTCTAACTGTCACATCGGCATTAGAGACCACCACCACACCGTCTCCACCCACCATCTCAGAACCTCTAACTGTCACATCGACGTTAGAGGCCACCACCACATCTCCACCACCCGACACCCAAATCATCCTCGCCGAAACCATCACCACAACCGAGCCACTAGAATCTCCACCACAACCATCCCCACAATCCACAAACTCCTCCGACGCAACACCCTCACCACCACACAGCCATACCCCTCTCAATACCGATTCCAACGTAGCTTCCGAGGACGTCTACTCGCACAGAACGAGATCGAGGCCTACATCTTCAACGATGAATGGCTCTACACACCCGCCGATGCACTAGCAGCCAGGAAGTTGGTGGAAAATGCTCGACGTCTGCTAAAAGAAGCTTCACTCACGCTGATCAACACTGCAGACAACGAGAACGGAGAGGAATACGACGCTGAACCTGCCGAACTCGAGAACATCCTTCAATTCCAAGCGCAGCATGCTGAGGCTTCTGCTGCTCAACCGGATGCGCCCACGGCGAATATACCAGAAGCACCGTGGGAAAACAAAAAGATCACCGCGCCATTTCAAGAAGAGATCAGGAAGAGGATCTGGCGGCGAGAGGAGCAGATCATAACGGCCTTCGATGAATACGAGCTGATGAACATCCAAAACTGGAGCGAAGAAAAGAAGAAGCACTATCGATGGAGCCTTCTTTGCCACAAGTGCACAAAGAGGACGCTGTCCGATGAAGAAAACATCGCTCTGGAAATGAATCGGGCCCCCATCTGCAAAGTCACTGACCTCCGCCAAGAGTCGAAAGGACGTGTTCACTATCCAGTGTTCACGGTAATGAGGCAGGATGAGAGCTACAGTGAAGTCAGTGAGGCGGACTTCAAGTTTCTGCGCCTGGGTGACCTGTACAGCATGCTGGAATCCATGAAGCAGTTCAGACTCGTCCTCAGAAGTTCTGGACATCTCGTACGGGCTGAACCGGTCACCATGGGCTACATAGCTCTCAAGCGCCACATGCTCTGACAGGTCAGATTCTTCGCCACCCACGATCTGCAAATGGCGGTGGAGCACAACCTGTAGAAGGTGAACCTATTTCAAGAACTTGGACGACTACCGAGAAGGCGATGTGATCGACGGAGATGATCCGGCGGTCGCCTACTCGAACTACAAGGGAAAGATGAGGCTGCTGCGCTGCTCCGAAGTGGCAAAGTTCTCAGATGGGACGCTCACCATCATCCAAGACAAACTCATGAGGATTTGCCGCATCCTTTCGGAAGAAGATCCACACTGCCGATCCAAGTTCGCGAAGTTCATCGACGCTATAGCTGATCGAATGGTCCTTCGAAGGAATCTCCGCGCCTTCGAGTTCAAGCTAGGACTTCGCGAAACATACACTCGCTGATCCACCATCACAACGCCCCAAGACTCCCAACAATTGACACAAAGGGGGAGATTGTTAGGATATTTATAGATTGTGTCAATAGTTTAAGTCTTGGGTTTAAAATTATAATTATCCTTTTAGCTTGGGCTTTAGACTAGAATGTAATTAGTTAATCTTTAGTGCTTGGGCCTTAATATACCTAGGGTTAATGTGGTATATAAGGTTTTACCCTCACTATTTTCAAAGTTAATCAAAGATCAAAAGGCTTATCCTATTTTTCACACAATACACACACTTGAAGGTGAGAACCTCTCCCTTTTCATTCCATCAAAGCCTCTTTGATTCCTTGTTTGGTGTAATCGGGACCAACACAGCCTATTTTTCTGTGCTCTTCCACGTTGTTTATCGCGATGAGGTGGCAGCTGATCGACACGCGGTGTACCAATGTAAAGTGCAGGTGCGACAAGTGATAAATAAAACGAATACGTAATTACTATCACCAACGTTCGATAGGCAGTGGACCTATCCTTTGTAGTGTAGTAAGGTGACGAGTATCGAACACGAGGAATAAACTGATTACAAGTAATAACCTATCGACTCGATATCTAGCCTAAATAAAGTGCGCAAATTGTTTATACTAAGAACTAACCTACCATACAAATCCAAAAGCAACGAGAGATTAAGAGAACACGACTGAAACTGGTGAGAGTGCTTTCTGATAATAAAAGTGTATTAGAGATTCGAATCCCGCTAGGTACTATCGTTCTAAGAAAATAAATTATCGCTCCGACGTGATTAAGACTAAATCGCAGTAATTTCCTACCTACTCACGAATTTACTGTCGCCCTAAATGCTCGCGAGGATCTAAAATTCAATAATTACTAGCGGCGAGGATCGAGTATTTGCTTTCGCACTATACTCGAACATATCCTTTATGAACGGCCCAATAGTTGTTTAGATGTCGCCCTAAACGATTTTCCACACGATCACTTTAACACATAGACATATTAAAGTAAAGAAACGATTTCATAGATAGATAAATAGTCATAAACACGAGCCGATAAATATATGTCTTAAGTACGAATCGACCTAGCGTTCATCTAATTCCAAACACAGAGGGAATTTAGCTACTCATAATTTAGCTACTGCTCGCTTTCACGGCCTCGTGCAGCTTGTGTCACGGCAGTGACACTTTCAACAGCTTTGCGACAATTTTGTATTTCTCTCAGATGGAGGGGTAAACGATATCCGATTGACCTGAAACCATAAAGAGAAGACTCACCAATATTGATTCTAACTAAAGGGATTCTCAATCTGAGGTCTATATAGGGATATATGAATTTTTTTAAACTGCTGATACTTTGCAGGCGGACTTCACGACCGTGACGAGCCTTGCTCGTGCTTGTGAACTCTATTTACGCTCCGTTCTTCATCGTTTCATCATTTCACGGCCGTGACTCACGTCTCATTTGGTTTTGGCCTTTTATCACGGCCAGGAGCTAGACCATTCACGGCCGTGACTTGATTGAACTTAGGTCTCGCTCTTTTGTCGCGGCCTCGTGCATGACGTTCACGACCGTGATTATATTCTGCATCGCTTGGCTTCACTTTCAGCCTTTCGTCACGGCCTGATGCAAGAAGTTTCACGGCCGTGACACCCTTCTGTGGCTTCATAACTTGTTCGTTTTGCCTCGTTTTCGCTCCTTTTCGCTCGGTAGCCGTCTTAAGGTCCTATAAAGTGTAAATAGGTGTAAATGGAGCAAATAATTGCATAAATCAATGAAGAACACTCTAGTATATCCTAAATCACCGCTATAATTCACGTACTAATGTATGTTTATCAGCAGCATTTCAACACTTCTTTCAATGTGTTCGGACATCGGCCATATAGTACATTCTTTAGCTAACTATCACATTTCAAGCTCTAACAATCATGAACTAGTGACCCACATCGCCGTTGGCATATACCACAAGCGGCAATCGTGTGTGGGCAAGGAATTTGGTCGATGTCAAATATCTTATGCATGTACGCAACTCTAAATCGACGACCACGTTCACATTGTGCCCATATACACTATATCGTACACGCCCAACTTCCGACACATGAAAGTTTTGCGACACGAAATTTTCGCTCGCGGAGGATCTGTTTTCCCGACAAGATCAACTCAACCTTCGGCATAAACAACGTCACATTCACTGCTATAGAAGCTTAACATGTTCTTGGATGCTTACTGAACCAAGTTTATATAGGTGAATCGAGCCCAACAATCCTATAATTGGAAGTTCTCTATTCGTATGTAAAGCTGCATTTATCGACTCGAAACCATTGGTCGTCATGATGTTATATCTCGATTTAGGGCAATATGCCCTCGTTCACTGTTCCTTTAGAATTTGCTCAAGATAGGCACCCACGTCCTTGAATTTTGTTTTTAGAGCTTGGTAATGTGCATCGCACTCCCTCTTAGTGTACACATTCACTACCCGCCAGTAAATGAGGTATGCACCATTGTCCTTCGTTTTCGTCTTCAGTCGAATGTGCCACGCGCAGAAACTGTGGAATGCATTCGGAAACACAGCCAGGACAGTTGGTTTTATACTCAGCTTTCGGTCATATTACTAGTTCATTACTGTCCGGTACGAAACGTCTCAATCTAGTAAGAAACCACATCCAAGATTTGGTTCCCTCCCCGTTAGCAATACCCCATGCTATAGGATATTGATGGTAATTGCCATATTGCACCGTAGCAATGAGCAAAACTCCTTTATACTTACCCGTCAAAAAGTTGTACCAATATATACGACTTTCCTCATGTACGCAAATCCCTTAATGCATGTGCCGTATGCTAAGAACATATATTCGGAACTACTTTATTCGTCTATCTCCCAATCTGTGATTAGGCCTATTCGTTCGGTACGAACCGTACCGTACCGAAAATTCGGTCGAATTTTCGGTAATGAAATTGTTCGTACTGAATACCGAACCGAATTAACCGGTTCGGTATTCGTTTTTTACCGAAATAATTTGGTAATATAAGTGTTTTACGGAAAAACTGAAATTGCAGTAAAACTACCAAAAACAAAATTAAGCCAGCAGAATGCATACCAACAGATTAAGAAAATCGAGCAAAATATTCTTACAAGTTGAAATCGAGCATAAATAAAAAAAACTCTTCGAAAATTGCAGCACACCTACCGTTGAACTCAACACCGTCGAACGCAAATTCAATCCAACAAAGAGATAGATTCACCAGCGGGCAGCGGGAGATTAGCAGCGTCGATTTGGGATTTTGGATTTGTTTAGGTTGATAGGTTGTGAAAGGGAATCGATTGATAGGTTGTGAAAGGGAATGATTGTTTTGTTTCTTTCCAATTTAGTGCTATTTTATTAACTCCAAGTCTCCAAGCGTGTGTCAGCTATATTTCTTTATTATTTATTATTAATCAGTTTAATATACTAATACATTTAATATATTTTATTATAAAAATTCGGTATACCGAATCATAAAACATGTACCGAACCAAAACACCGAATTTTTTTAAGAAACCGAATACCGAACCGATTCGGTTCGGTATGTACCGAGATTTCGGTATTTCGGTTTGTTTGGTCGGTATACCGAACTACAAACACCCCTATCTGTGATACTGTCAACGTTTGCTTGCCACACCGCATTCAAGTACGCCGGAAGTAAACCGTAACAATCCTCCATGCCAACTAATTCACCGGTCGCTATTTGCTTGAATGTCAAGCCTTTTAAAACGTAACATCTACTCCTCTATTCTGAATGATTGACATGATTGACTTGGGTGTCCGAATGTCTTTAGGACTGGTGAAATTTTCCAACAAAACGCTCGATACAACTGATGAACTTCCTTGCCGACGTCTACGGCGATGATGAGAAACTTTGCATGTGTGCGTGATGCAGTACATTCTTGTTGAGAAAAACAGGGTGTTCTTGTCCAGTGCAGCTCGTACTCAGCATGTGCATTGCTCGCTTGCACATTTCAGTACATACATGGTTCTATTTGACCTGACCAATTTGAATTCAAAACACGCATCAAGAGCGACATTAGTGATTACGTCCTTGACTGTCTTCTTCTGTGGAAATTCTTGACCAATGAATAAGCTAGAACCATCCGTATATGCATGCGTACCATTGTACGCCAAGAGTTCAGCCACATGTAGAGAATTATGCTCCGGGACGTCGACATCGTCATTACCATCAGCATAATATTCCTCGGGTTTTTCAACTGGATCATCTTCATTATCATTTTGATTCTCGCACTGTCCGGTGTGATCTTGAAAACCCTCGTATTCAGAAAGATGATAAGATTGGTAGTTAGATATGTCGCCCGTGAAACCCTCCACATGATGGATTTCTGCATTTGCGTCGCATTACTCTATTAGACCGATGTTGAAATTTGGTTCGTCATTTGAGTGAGCTTGTGGTAGTGCATCACTATCAAATAACTCAACCTACCATGGAGCATGGGCCTTGACTGTGGACCACCAAAATCAAGTTATGCGTGTAGAGCGTAGTCATTCTCGATGTAGATGGATCGTGGGAAATCATTAACTACGGTAGGCATCTAGCTTAACGTGAGTTTGAAATTGTCGTTGCATAGTGACAATACCTTCACAATATTACCTTTCACGTCTTGTGCATGTTTCCTCGTCGACGAAGATTGATACCATCTATGAAGTGGATGTGGACACCACTTCAAGGTATCGTCCTCACAAATTATGCACTGACCATCCACTTGGAATACAATGTTGGTGATCGGTATGATTATCGCCTGCAATAGAAGTAACATTTTGTTATCGAAACCCAAGTTGGCGCAAATGTGATTTTCGAATGCAAAGTGTTCGAGAATGTGATTTCGAAATATACTTGAATCCCTAACACTTGTGAAAACCCTAACAGCTTACGAAAACCCTAACAACTTCAGAAAACCCTAACATCTCGCGCGGGGCCTCACTCTAATTTGTGGGGCCCCTGAACCGATGCGTGGGACCCCTGTTCCAGTGCGCTGCTCCTGCACTGTTGTGCGGGGCCCCAGCACTAATTGCACGGGACCCAGCACTAGCGCTCGGGGCCCATGCACTGATTGTGCGGATCCCCGCTCTAGTGCGCGACCCCAACTCTAATTGTGCAGGACCCCAAAACTAGCGCTCGGGGCCCCTACACTAGCGCTTGGGGTCCTTGTACAGATGCATGGTGCCCCTACACTTATGCATGGGTCCCCAACTCTAATGCATGGGTAGGGGTGGTTCGGTACGGTATACCGTACCAAAACTGTGATACCGTATACTGTACCGAAATTTCGGTAGCGAAAAAAATCATACCAATACCATACCAAAATTTCGGTATAGCTTAAATTTCGATACGGTATCATACCGAAATTTCGGTATGGTCTCGGTATCATACCTTCTATACCATTCATACAGAGGGTTTTTACCATGCGTGTCTCGTAACTCGTTAATCCGTTGTTTTCATTTTTAGTCAATTCAAAATCCTTAGGCCCCAATAAGATGGATTATTAATACCAAATTTTCCAAAATAAAAAGATTTTTAATTCATAAAATTACCTTAATAATTTACATATTTTACTCATTCTCTTAGTAAGACAAAGAACTTTACATAACCACAAAAATAACTTTATATACAGATCAATTAAAACGAAACGGCTATTTAGAAAATTAGTGAAGATTAACAAAAAGTAATTGCATTGCATCTTCACGCTTTCAAAATCCTGAAGAAAAAATATTAAAAAGACAAAAAATAAACGTAACTTGAGTTACATAAGTTATCGTTATAATTAAGTTTTGGATTTTGTAGCAAAGAGAAACAACATGTATTTTGTATTTCCTTTTGTTTTTTTTTAATATAAGTAAAATACGGTTGGCCTCAATAATCTTAGAAAGTTATGTATAGTTAATAATTTATGGGCTAAAATATAATATATGTAGGTGTGTGTGTGTGTGTATATATATATATATCGGTATAATCGGTATACCTAATTTTTAAAATTTTCATACCATTACCGTACCTAAAATTTTCGGTATGGTATCATACCTTACCAAAAACTTTGGTATACCAAAATTTTCGATATTTTCGGTACATTTCGATACGATAAGAACGGTATATCGGTGTTCGGTATATTTCCCCAGCTCTATGCATGGGGACCCTTGAATATCTGTGCGGGTACCCTGAAGCATAATGACCACAGGTTTCCATCCTTCCAACTGGAATTTCGACACTCTCATGGCCACATATTATCTCTTTGACACAATCACTTTCTTTAGTAGCTTACGGATTAGAAGATTATCAATTTCGAGAATTATAATTCAAAATTTGTACTGAAAAAACATATTGTGAAGATTCGAGTTGGGTATTTCTTTCAAAAGCATTCTTTCGCAGACTTTGAGCTCGACTTAAGGACGAAAAATGAGACTGTTTTCTTAGAGATGATGAAGAAGAAATCGTAGGATGGATCTGGGTGGTCGTAATATTTATTGTGTGATGTGCGTTCAGAGAGTGGGTTTCGTTTCTTTTATATAGATATATATATATATATATATGTATGTATTTCTTATTTTTTTCCTTTTATTTTTAGTTCTATCAACTAGATTTAAAGATGATTACGTGTTAATTAAAGGTCATTGACAAAAAAAGTCAAATATGCTATTTTTTTGAAGTAGATAAAGTCAAGGGTTTTATTTAAAAAACCCAGTTTTTGCAGGCATACGAATGAAGAAGAAAGGCAATTGAGGGCAATCTTATTATTAGATACCTTTATTTATGACCTTTGAAATGGGTAGTTTATAGAAAAAAAATCTCTAACGGGTAACTAAGAGTAAAAGTTTTTAGTCGATAGGTATTTATAAATAATGTATGCAACTTAATAATCCGCGTGGATATGAGACGGTAAACACGCGAGGATAATCCCACTGGAAGCTGGGGAGTCATTCAACAACCGACAATTGGTTTCAGTTTTGACTCAGATTGAACTTAGTTGGAGATATGTTCAAATAGACGAAAATAGAGATACCACGTGATATAAAAAAACATCAAAAATAAATCTACTTTGTCTCATGTCTTGCTGCTAAAAATTCCTGAGCTTTTATCTTATTTTGCAGATTTTCTCTTAATCGTTGCATACTTAAACATGATAACATGCTTATTTGTTGTTTAAACAATTACCGTTCATGATATGTTCCATGGTCATTCTTCGCAATTAGTATTTTTAGCACACCTCATATGTGTGCAATAAAATAAAGTTAATTGGTAGTAGGTGATTTAGTAAGTGGAGATTTGCTATGGGCACCATAAGCAAATCTCTCAATTGTTTTCGTTTTTTCGATTTCCAATGTCGCCAACACCTCCGTAAACCCTCTCATATCCATTGCTAACCTAAATCCAAAGTCAGGTTTTCGTGTTGTACTCATGCATTGTTTGATTGGACGTTGTAGTTTTATTTTTATAAGCAACGAATAGATATGCATGCGCAAAGTTTTATTTAATTTGGGAGACAAAACCCCAAATGGACCCCGACCACATGGACCAATTTAGTCCTCAATGTTGCCGATAACCAAACTGATACTGCCGTTAGATTGTCGTCATTTTGAATGAAAATTAGCATATGTCAAAGTGTGACTGTTCGGATTTAAAAATTAGAAAATTAAAATTGAAGAAAGGAAATCGAAAAGAAGAAATAAATTTATTAGAAAAAAAAGAAAAGTATAAAATAAAAAGAGAGAGAATAGAAAAATTATATTAAAACATAAATAAAAAGAGAATAAGCGGAGATAAAAATATATTAAAAATAATAACTTAAAATAAAATAAAAATAATAATAATTAAGAAAATAAAATTATAATTATTTTTAAAAATTATAAAAAAAGGTGAAAACGAAAATAAGGATAAAAATGCAACTCGATGTATGAGAATTCTCGACCCCATCCCTGCCAAGTTAACAATGACTCAATTGCCCCAGTATTTTTATTAAAAAAAACATTCATGAAGTAGTTCCTCGTCAACTTGGCAAGGACCTGGTCACAAACTTTTAATGGCATTTTTTATCCTTCTTTTCATTTTTTTTTAGTTTTAATAAATTCATATACTTTAATCACTACTATTTTACTTATTTTTATTATTTTACTGTTAATCAACTCTATATTTTTTTATTTTTTAATATATTTTTATTTTCTCCTTCATTTTTTATTTTAATTTAATTTATTATTTTAATATATTTTTATTCGGCAAATCTACACATAAATCCTCATACCCCAAACTATCCATCAACTAACTCCCCCATTCCAATTCATTTATCATCAAACTCCACATTTCAAACAATTAAATCACATACCTACCTAATGGACACTTTTAGCCTTATAAAAACAGCAATATTATCAAAAAAACCGGTGAGCACTTTCAACAAGACAGAGAACGAGCGAATGATAGAACGATAGATATTCACGGTGTTTGATGAACGAGGAAGAGAACGAGACAGAGAACGAGCGAACGTGCAAGCTTTTATTTTCCAACACCTTTGTTGAACGAGAGAGAACGAGCAAGTTTCGACTGTAAGTTTCATTTTTTTTATTTTTTTATTTTTTGGCATTCGGGGTTAATGTAGAACTTAGGGATTCGATAAGTAATTTCTTCAAGGATTTCATGTCGGGAAAATGTTAATTTATTTGATTAGTGCTTGAATTTGGGGTTTAGGACGAAAATTAGAGTTTTATTTTTCGTTGTTCGATTTGGGTTTTGATATCTTTCAAATTAGAGTTTCGAGATAGAACGAGGAACGTGGGGGTTAATGTAGAGCTTAGGGCCACAAATAGGTGCATTTCTTCAAGGATTCCATGTCGGACAATGTTAATTTCTTTGATTAGTACTTGAGTTTGGGGTTTACGGCTAAAATTAGAGTTTATTTTTCGTTGTTCGATTTGGGGTTTTGATATCTTTCAAATAAGGGTTTTTAGCTTCTATTACGCTTTCGATGAAATCTCATTAAGGTTTGCATTTGTGACGATCATGATACCAGTCTTGGTTGTTTCTGGGTAATATAGGTTCCAATGTATCATTTGTGCCTGCAAGCGTGATTTAATTGTTTGATGTCTTGATATCGTTTGAATTAGTAGTGTTTGTCTATTTTTTGGTATTGCACTACATCACAATGGTACTGTAAGTTCATTATTTGAGTACACGAGGGAGAAGAATTCGGAGGGCGTGAATTGAGGCGTACATGCTGCAATGTCGATGGTAGATACATTGTCGGGCCTACAGCTCGTGGGAAGTATCTTGACGATGTTGAAGCCGAAGTATATCATGGTTCCATGGTGCCACCTCTTATTTGTATGCTCCACTTGTTTGAATAATTATCTGTGCTTGTAAGATTTTAGACTTTTTGAGAGTGATATGTTTTCATGAGGTTGAAGTTCGATTCTGCAAACCTTTCCGAGATAAGGTTCTGTTGTTAAAACTTGTTTGTGCTCCATTCATTTTTGTAATACCTGAAAAAATGCTTGTAGTACCAATATATAGATATTTGCAATACGAACATATAGACCTTTGTAGTACCATAACATATGCTAGTATAGTACCCTTTGGAGTTTATTAGTAGTATCTTGGTCGTACTGTGATTAATTATCGAAAACAGGTAGATTCTTGAGCAAATAAGGTGTTCGCTATCTAGTAAAGATGGTAAATAATAAAAAATAAACACATGGTAACAATAAACATAAACACTAACTTCAATAGATCAAAGATCTTGGCTATCTAGGAAGATCTTGTTAATAATATCATATAAGTAGAAAGAAAGTCGGCGTTTCAGAAATAATCCTTAATTCTAAATTGTAAGCCACCAATATTGATCCCAAATGATCAACTAGTACATATAACTCGAAAAAATAATTCGAGCGACGATGAAAAATGCTTTAGTACCAGTATATATATTTGCGGTACCAAAATATATATGTTTGTAGTACCATAAAATACGCTAGTGTAGTACCTTGAGTAGGTTACTTGTAGTATCTTTTTCGGACCACGTTTTAATTATCGAAAACACGTAGGTTCTTGTGCAAATAAGGCTTGAGAACCTTTAAAATACGGTACATAATAAAAAGTAATTACATGGGAACATACTCCCTCCGTCCCGGTAATATATGGACATTTGGGATTGGGTTCGGTTTTTAAGAAATATAATATTTTAATAGTATAGAGGAAGAAAAGTGTATGTGTGTGGCACGTCTTTTAAGAATATTTAATGTTATTATATTGATTGTGTTTGATGGTTTTTTACTAAATATAGAAATGTATAAAAGATAGTGGGACGCCCGATTTGGTAAAATGTACAAAAGTTACCGGGACGGAGGTAGTAAAACATAACCCCGAGCTTACAATAGATAAAAGAAATCTTGGCTACGAAGTAAAGATGTTGTTACTAGTATCATATAACTAGGAAGAATGTTAATTTTTCAATGTAATTTTCCTTAATTCTAAATGTTAACTCACCAATATTGATACTAACTGATCAATATAGTATATATGACTTTGGTAACGTAGTCACAGACTAAAATAATTCGAACGGCGTCGAAAAACGCTTACGCTAATTTGTAGTACCAATATATTGATGTTAGTAGTACCAATATGTCGACGTTTGCAGTATCATAACATATGCTAGTGTAGTACCCCTAGTAGGTGACTAGTAGTATCTTTATCGTACCATGTGATTTAACTATCGAAAAACTCCTACCCAAATTTGTAGTACATACATAGGTTTGTAGTATCAATATATAGATGTTCGTAGACCATATCATAAGCTAGTGTAGTACCATGAGTAGGTTAGTTGTAGTATCTTTTTCGTACCACGTTTTTAATTATCGAAAACACGTAGATTATTGTGCAAACAAGGCATGAGAACTTCAAAAATACGGCACATAATAAAATTAAACACATGGTAACGTAAAATAAAAAACTAACTTTCAGTAGATGAAAAATCTTAACTATGAATTACGATGTTCTTACTAGTATCAAAATAAGTAGAAAAAGACTTGGGGTTTCAATGTAATAATCCCTAATTCTAAATATTAACCCGACAATATTGATACCAAATCATCAGTAAAGTATTTGTAACTACGATAACATAGTCACGGACAAAAAATAATTCGGATGGCGTCAAAAAACTCCTACCCTAATTTGTAGTACCATTTTACATATGTTTAAAGTAACAATATACATATGTACGTAGTACATATCATAAACTAGTGTAGTATCATGCGTAGGTTACCTGTAGTATCTTTTCGTACCAAGTTTTTAATTATCGAAAATACGTAGATTATTTTGCAAATAAGGCATGAGAACTTCCAAAATACTGGCACATAATAAAATTAAACACGCAGTAACGTAAAAATATAGACACTAACTTCTAGTAGATCAAAAATCTTGACTATGTTGTAAGACGTTCTTACTAGTATCGTAATAAGTAGAAAGAAAGTTGGGGTTTCAATGTAATAATCCTTAATTCTAAATGTTAGCCCACCGATGTTGAAATCAAATCATCAATAAAGCATTTATAACTATGGTAACATAGTCACAGACCAAAAATAATTTGGACGGCGTCACAAAACTCTTACCCTAATTTACAGTACCAATATACATATGTTTTGTAGTACCAATATATAGATGTTCGTTTTACTATACATAAGCTAGTGTAGTACCACGCGTAGATTACTTGTAGTACCTTTTTTCGTACCACGTTTTTAATTATCGGAAACACGTAGATTATTGTGAAAATAAGGCATGTGAACTTCCAAAATACGGCACATAATAAATTAAACGCACGTCACATAAATTATAAACAATAACTTTCAATTGATCAAAACTCTTGACCATGTAGTAAGATGTTCTTACTAGTATCATAATAAGTAGAAAGAAAGTTGAGGTATCAATGTAATAACCATAATTCTAAATATTAACCCACTGATATCGATACCAAATCATCAATAAAGTATTTATAATTATGGTAATATAGTCACGCACCAAAAATAATTTGAATGGCGCCGAAATTCATTTACCCTAATTGTAGTATCAATATACAGATATTTGTAGTACCAATATATTTATGTTCGTAGTGGTAGTACAATAACATATGCTAATGTAGTACCATGCGTAGGTTAATTATCTGTCTTGTGGTACCACAGTAAAAAACTTGAATAAAAATACCATCCATCATTATTATCATAACCCACCAACAAACACATTCCAAAATAATTTTTGTTGGAACACCAGAATAACACGACATTATTCACATTATTAACATTATTCATGCAACGATAGTATTGATATCAATATATTGACAATATTAATATCATTATCCACCAACAATATTACTATCAAACATATCGACAATATTAATCTCATTTATCCACCAACCTCGTGATATAAAACATATTGACGTAAGAATGTGCGATAACCTATCGGCAACATACCGAGAAAAGAATGGCTATCGTTTCATCGATCAAACAATAAATATCTGCTCTTCTTATATTCACACATGGAGACAACATGAGCCAACCAAAGACATTTGTAGAAAAATAGCTTCGTATAATAGGACCTGTAAAACAACAAACCATTACCATATGATACTGCTGGAAAGCTTCAAAATGTACTTCATAGAAGAAATGTGGGTACTGTAATTCAACATACTTTGGTACTGCATATAATAAATTGCTTTAACCAATAAATTAACCAAATTTTTAACCAAATGCTAACCTCCCTTGACACCCTTAGTCTGCTAATCGTAGAAAACATGAGGAAATTCAACTTTTTACAGCTCGACACCCAAATTGCAATACCCACAGCTCGACACCCAAATCACGACACCCACAACTCGATACCCAATTTAGGTCAATGCCACAGCCACAAACGTTCATTGTAACCTCACCAGAGTGTTCTCTAACTCAAATTTGTTCACTCGAGGTCAAGAATATCGAAGGGTAACCCACAATGAAAGAAACAATAAAAACCTACCTCAACTTACCTAGACCATGAAGTCCACGGTAGATTAGGCAAGCTCGGGGCTTTCCGGCGCGGGCATGGGCTTTTTCATTGTCGGCGGGACGGTTGAGAGATGAGGGCTGAAATTAAAAAGTTACGTGCGTGTTTCAATTAATGGTTTGGAGAAGAAAAAATTTAAAAATGATAAATGAGGGGCAAAATTGTCCATGGATAGTGATGTGTAAGATTGTTTGATTTAGGGATTTAGGTAATACATAAAATGAAGGGGAGTTAGTTGATAGAAAGTTAGGACATGGAGATTTAATTGAGGTTGCCCCAATTTAGAAATAATGTATTAAAATCAAATAACAAATTAGAGAATAAAAAATTTTAGCTATTCTCTTCGGTTCAGCCCCTTATCCAGCTCTTGAGCTTGTATATTTACATTTTATCTCTGGTCGGTCCAAGTTAAGTTCTATTATTTTATTATTGTTGTAGTTGTTTGTATTAATGATTGTTGTTGTTATTGATGTTATATAACCCAACACACTACCTGTAGATTTTATTATTATTATTATTATTATTATTATTATTATTATTATTGTTGTTGTTGTTGTTATAATTGTTGTTGTGATGTTTAACCTAATACACTAATGTTTGTAAAGATAAAGGCATGATGTTATAACATACCCTACATGCAATGTTCTGAAACCGGATTGCCGAACCGGGCCGGAATCAAACCGTTGTAAAACCGGTATCTTAAATACCATAAATATAATTTTATATGTGAATCAATCAAATAATATGGCAAATATACATGTTTTTATGAACTTTTTAAAATAATATTTTATAAACTAAGGGTAAATTAATTAAAAGTAAATTGCGTGGGTTGTTATAAATTAATTGTATGTCAAGTATTAAATCTATGAATTTGGGTCAAATTTAAATAAAAATAAAAGAGTTAATAAGTTAATTACAAAACAAAAAATTATGGTGTTGATAGATTTGAACCAAACTCATTAAGTATATACCAACAACTTCACCAAAGTGAAGTGGGTCTATTTATTTCTGTCCCATAGGTTTTTTAGCTTATTCAAATTTGAATAATGTTTTCTTTGATACACAAGGTTTAAAATTGGAAAGGGGTAGATAACATAATAAGTGCTCTATCCATTTTTACAACTCTGTAGATTTTTTTTTTTTTCATCTTATTATTTCTTGTATTTTCAGCTAATCAATTCATTTTTTTGTTTTGAATTCATTAGAAAATCTCTTTTTTTTTTCTATTTTTAGCTCAATGATTTGATTAGTTCCTAAACTATCTTTTTCCTTTGTTTCAAATTAACCGACTTTATTTATACATTCGTTATTTTGTTGAAATTTGGTTTAATTTAGATTTTCTTCGGGTTGCTAACTCAACGGTAGAGTACTCGGCTTTTAAGTGCGGCTAGAATCATTTACACATTTTGATGAAGTGAAGAATTCGTCCATACCATTGGCAAATCACCACTAGACCAAACTAACTATTTTTTTCCTAATATAATTTATTAGAAACGAAATATTTTTATTTGATTTTAAATTAGAAAAAAGACCGGACCAGGACGGACCGAATTTTTGACCAACCATGTCTACATATCGATATAATACCATCTACTTATTATAATAAACTGCCCGACGGGGATCTGACAATAGTTCTCTATAATTTAATTGCCCTTGCAGTTGTTTTTAAATTATTTTTGCTAGACAAAAACTGCAATAATATTTAATTTAAATTTGTTAATAAGGGAATAATAAAATTGAGCAAACCAAGAATCTCTCCCATATCCCATGCAAATGCAGTAATTAATAAAGAAGTTTATCACATGGATTGTATTTACTATGGACAGTGGAGTCGGGTACCAAAATTAATTACCAAACCGAGACATAACTACTACTAAAATAATGAGTAATATAACAGTACTTGATATATAACCAAGTCAATTGTTTTATTCGAATTAGACTTCATATATAATCACAAGTGGCTCTTGTCATAAAGATGGATCTATTTGTCTCATGCTGCTAAAGATTCCAAAGCTTTTGTCTTATTTTTCAGCACTCGGTGCACTCAATTTCGTCCAACCCATTGCATACTTAAAACATGGTACATCATAATTAAGATTTATTGTGGTTTAAATCAATTACCGTTCAATAGTGGCACGATATGTTCCACTGCCATTCTGTATGACTAGTATTTTTAGCAATCATATATGTGTGTAATAAAAAAAAAATTATTTGGTATAGGAGATTGTTACGAGTCTATAATTAGTAGTATTATTATATTAAGTTTTGATATTTAGTAGGTTAAGTTTGAATTTTAATTAGATTTGATTTAGTATTTGAGATTTATTAGGAGTTTTGTTTTAGTCCTATAAAGGCGTCGGTCTAATAGAAGGGGTATCGAGGGTTTGAGAAAAGGTTGGGGGCCGGAGTTTATCTCTTATATTCTCGTGTCTATCATAGTCTTAACTCTACAGTGATTTTAGCGATTGATAAAATATAATGAGATAGTAATTATGAGGTTAAGACTACGTGATTTAATAAGTTTAAATATTTTTCATAGTAATTAAAATAGAAAAAATCTGATTGGTTAATTAACAGACCAATATATACATTTTATCCACCCTGCCTCTTTATAAAGCATAGAAAGTGTTGCTAAATAAAACATGGTGAAGTATATTATATCGTTACAATTTTATGGACGGACAACAAATATTAAAAAATCCACGGTTTTGGAAACTAACTTGGGTGAACTGTCTTCACATCATATAATTTACTTATTTATTTATTTATTTATAATGTCTACCTAATCGATTCGTAATTAGGTTCTCTTAATTAATAGCAAGTGGTATAAGTGATCGATTAATGAGTACACTTCACATCTACTCAGCAATCTAAACTAAATTTCAGGTTTTCGTGTTGTACTCATGCATTGTTTAACTGGACATTGTATTCTAATTTTATATCGTCGACAACGAATCAATATGCATGTGCCCTAAATTTTAATTTATTGGGTATATGCATTAATCTAGATTCGCGTAGCCAGCCAGATCTGGTATTTATTTAAATAAAATAGAAGACGATGCCAAAAATGTCGACATAATAAATAATAAAAAAAAGGGGGACAACACGGCTTTGAAGACTTTTAAATGGTCAAAGAAAGTTGAGGAGAAGAAAATGATTTTTGCTTCTGCACTGCGTTGGTTTATCAAGCTGAAGACTTTTTCTGTCGATTCACATGTGGCATTTTTGCCTATAAATCAATGTTTTAAAAAGCCTATAGCGTAGTGTGTCGCGTTTTAGTGTCAGTAGCGCGTAGCGTAAATAGCGTAGCGCACTGCGTGAGTATTTCGGGTAATCTATATATAATATATAATAAATATAAATATGCTACGTTCGGTTATTTTTTATGTCATTATTGTAGTTATGAGATTAAATAATTAATATTTTCTCAAAAAATTTAATGAAATAAAACATACGGTACAATTAATTGATTATAAAAATTCAATATATATATGAATAATATATTTTAAAGTTTATATAAGCCCCAACAAAATAAAAAAAGAACATAAAATATTGTAGCACGCTATATGCGCAATTTGGCACGCTATTTACGCTATTTCTCAAAATATTCGCGCTATTCAGGACAAAACGCTATATTTTTACGCTTTAACGCGTTTTTCTGCAAAATTACGCTATTTCGCGCTACGAAACGCGCTACACTACGCTATTTAAAACACTGCTATAAATGCAAGTGCTCGGCCAATAAATCATCCCACAGAGAAGAAATAATTAGTGAGAGATAGAGAAAATAAAATAGAGAGTTTGTCGGTATTTTCTCCGACTATAAAGAGAGATGTTAAGGGTTTTCTCCTTTATAGATTGCGAGTTTGTAACTCCTATATTTTTCCACTATAGTGAATTCTTCTTCCTTGCCGTGGTTTTTTACCCCGATTTGTTTGGGGGTTTTCCACGTTAAATCTCGGCGTCTACACTTTTATCTTTAATTGTTCGAATACTTAGCCGCGGTATTACTCGACCGGTCCGTTGCCACGCCAACAATTGGTATCAGAGCCTAGCCTGGTTTTATATATTTATTTATCGTATGCTCTGTGGTTGCCACTAACGTGGACCCTCCACATCAGAAAATAATAGATATTATACTGCCCTTGTTACGGTAACGAAAAAGCCAGGACGAGCTCAATAATTATCTGCTACAACCCTGTCAGAAATTATGGCGGCGAAATTCGATATTGAAAAGTTCAACGGGAGAAATTTCTCACTGTGGAAATTAAAGATAAAAGCGATCTTCTGAAAGGACGGCTATCTGGAGGCTATCGACGGAAAACCAGCCACAGTGACAGACGAGAAAAAATGGAACGAGATGGACGGGAGCGCAGTCGCAAATCTTCATCTAGCACTAGCAGATGAGTATTGTCGAGCGTCGAAGAAAAGAAAACGGCAAAGGAGATTTGAGACCTAACCAATCTGTACGAGCCGATGTCGTGACACAACAAAATTTTCTTAAAGAGAAAATTGTTCACCTTGAGAATGTCTGAATCTACTTCGGTGCGGAGCATCTCAACGTCTTGAATACTCTCTTTTCCTAACTAACATCGTTGGGGTATAAACGAAGGATAAAGAACGTGCGGAAATTCTACTTCAAAGTCTGCCTGATTCGTATGATCAACTCATCATCAACTTGACGAACAACGCAAAAGTTCTTGTCTTCAATAACCTCGCGGCTGCTATTCTCAAAGAAGAAAATCGGCGAAAGAACAAGGAGGACCAACAAGTAGGCTCACAACAGGTCGAAGCTTTGACGGTGATGAGAGGGAGATCAACGGAACGTTTTCAAGTGAGAGTCACATTCAAGGCAGGGGAAAATCAAGAAGTAAGAAGAAGGATATGAAATGCTACCATTGGGGAAAGAAGGGTCATTTGAAGAAGGATGTTGCAGCCTGAAGAATTCCAATCCTCAAGAAAATCTGGCGAACGCGTCAGGTGGAGACGTATTGTGTAGCGAAGCAGCTATCTCAACGGAGAGCAGAAAGGCGTACGACGAGATGTGGCTTCTTGACTCGGGCGCAACTTACCATATGATCTCTCGAAGAGACTGGTTCAGCCACTACGAACCTATTAGGAGGATCTGTGTACAGTTGCGAAGATAATGCCTTAAAGATCGTAGGCGTTGGAACCGTGAGGTTGAAGTTGCACGACGGTACAGGTCGCACTATTCAAGGAGTGCGGCACGTGGAAGGACTGAAGAAGAATTTATTGTGTGTGGGACAGCTCGATGATCTTGGCTGTGAAATCAAAGTTCGGGGAGGAATAATGAAAATATTTCGGGGAGCACTTGTAGTCATGAAAGGTGAAAAGGTTGCTGCAAATTTGTATATGCTGTTGGGAGAGACGGTGCAAGAAGGGGAAGCGTCTGTAGCTTCGGGAAATTCAAGCGAAAGATCGACTATGCTGTGGCATCAAAAGCTCGGACATATGTCAGAACAAGGAATGAAAATTCTTGCGGGCCAGAATCTACTTCCGGGTCTCACGAAGGTGTCACGTTTTGTGAGCATTGCGTAGCAAACAAGCAGCATCAGCTACAATTCAACACATTAAATTCTAGAAGCAACAATATTCTAGAATTGGTTCACTCTGATGTATGGCAGTCACCGGTTTCATCCCGCGGAGGAGGGAAGTACGTCGTGTCTTTCATCGACGATTACTCCCGGAGATGTTGGGTGTATATCATCAAGAGTAAAGGAGATGTGTTCGTTACCTTCAAGAATTTCAAGGCTCGGGTCGAACTTGATACAGGAAAGAAGATCAAATGTTTGAGAACGGATAATGGAGGAGAATATACTGGCAAGGAATTTGATAGCTTTTGCAAAAGAGAAGGCATCAAAAGGCACTTCACTACGGCGTATACTCCACAACAAAATGGAGTGGCGGAGCGGATGAACAGGACTCTGTTGAAAAGGACAAGAGCCATGTTGGGAGCTGCAGGACTGGATAAATCATACTGGGCAGAAGCAGTCAACACCGCCTGCTACGTGATCAATCGGTCGCCTTCAACGGCAATTGATCAGAAGACGCCGATGGAGATGTGGACCGAAAAGCCAGCGGATTATTCCAAACATCATGTATTTGGAAGTCCTGCGTACGTGACGTACAACACCCAAGAAATTACGAAGCTTGATCCGAAGTCCAAAAAGTGTTTGTTCCTGTGGTATGCTGATGGTGTGAAGGGGTATCGCCTGTGGGATCCCACTGCCCACAAGGTTTTCATCAGCAGGGAGGTTATCTTCTTAGAAGATAAACTAATCAGAGAAAATGATAGCACTACGAAGGAAAGCTCAGAGACTACGACGATTCAGGTGAAAGAGAAGTCTATCGAACAATATTCTTCTGAAGCAGCACCAGAGTACGAGGAAGGGCCAAGCGAATCTTCAGAGCCAAAACCTAGAAGGGGCACACGCAAAAGAGCCGCACCATCCTGGCATGAAGATTACGACATGGACAGCAACGTTGCATACTGTCTTCTAACTGATGACGGAGAGCCATCAACACTTCAAGAAGCACTGAACAGTTCAGATGCAGATCAGTGGTTGGCGGCAATGCAAGAAGAAATGGAAGCTCTACGGAAAAATAAGACTTGGGAGTTCGTGCCACTACCTCAGGGAAGAAAGGCAATCGGCAATAAATGGGTTGTTAAGATCAAGCGGAACAACGTTGATCAAGTAGAGCGATTTCGTGCACGACTGGTGGTTAAAGGCTATGCTTAGAAAGAAGGCATCGACTTCCGAGATATTCTCACCTGTGGTTCGACTGACGACTGTTCGGGTACTCCTGACAATGTGTGCTACATTCGACCTACACTGGAGCAACTAGATGTAAAGACGGCGTTTCTTCACGGAGATCTTGAAGAAGAGATTTATATGCTCCAGCCGGAAGGTTTTGAAGAAAAGAAAAACGGAACTTGGTTTGCAGGTTGAACAAATCTCTATGCGGTCTCAAACAGGCGCCGAGGTGTTGGTATAAGAGATTTGATTCCTTGATCATGAGCCTTGGATACAACAGACTTCATGCAGACCCTTGTGCATACTTCAAGAGGTTTGGTAAAAATGATCTTATTATATTGCTGTTGTATGTTGACGACATGTTGGTAGCAGGCGGTGGAAAGTCTTATGTTCGCGATGATTTGTACACAACCAGACATTGCACATGCAGTGGGAGTAGAAAGTAGGTACATGGCGAATCCGGGCAAAGAGCATTGGAGCGCAGTAAAGAGGATCCTACGATATATCAGAGGAACCTCAGATGTTGCATTATGTTACGGAGGAGCAGACTTTACTGTCACAGGGTATGTTGACTCTAATTATGCAGGTGATCTTGATAAGAAACTACCACGGGATATGTGTTCACTCTTACTGGCGGAGCCGTAAGCTGGGTATCGAAGCTTCAATCCGTTGTGGCGACGTCAACAACTGAAGGTGAATATGTTGCAGCTACGCAGGCAAGTAAAGAGGCGGTATGGTTGAAAATGATCATGGAGGAACTCGGGCACGAACAGGAGTAGGGCTGAGCAAAAATATCCGAAAACCGGATTCCGATCCGATATCCGGTTTTCAAAACCCGAAAATCCGGATATCCGGTTTTAAAGACCAGATCGGATATCCGATCCGATTTATTTTAAAATAAACCGGATCGGATACAGTGGTTGTTCTAAAATTCGGATATCCGGTATCCGGTTTTATATTTAAGAAAATAAAGAAATAGCCCAAAATGAAAAATGAAGGCCAAGAAGGGGAAAAAATCCTCAAAAGTAGAAATATTTATATTTATATTATTTTATTATGTAATCATGAATTCACATATTGTGTGAATTACTATGTGGAGAAATTTTTATATAAAAAAATATATTTTTATTTTGATAAGAAATAAAAAAAAAAATGATTTTGACAGAATATATTTTGAATTATGAATTCACATATTGTTTATTATTTATTATGTAATTTTGAATCATGAATTCACATATTGTATTATTACTGTGTGTAGTAATTTTTATATGAAAAATATATTTTTTATTTTGATAAGAAATAAATAAATGATTTTGAAAAGAAAATATGAAAAATTATATTAAAAAATAAACTTAAAAACCGGATGCGGATATCCGATCTAATATCCGAATAAAGCGGATATCCGATTTTCGGATATCCGATTAAAACCGGACCGGATAAATGATATCCGAAAATCCGAATATCCGGTTTTGCTCACCCCTAAACAGGAGAATATTCCTCTGTTCTGTGACAGTCAAAGTGCCTTGCATCTCGCAAGGAATCCAGGTCAAAACACATACGAATCCAGTATCACTTCGTTCGTGAGAAAGTGGAAGAGGGCACGGTAGATATGCAGAAAATTCATACGAAAGACAACCTAGCAGATTTCTTGACGAAGGCAATCAACACTGACAAGTTCGTTTGGTGTCGTTCCTCGAGTGGCCTAGCGAAGACGTAAGCAACATGAAAGGCAAGGGAGAAGAATGGTGTGAAGATCGGATGATCCTCAATCAAATCTTCACGTGAGAGATTGTCGACATAATAAATAATAAAAGAAGGGGACAACACGGCTTTGAGGGCTTTTGAATGGTCAAAGAAAGCTGAGGAGAAGAAAATGATTTTTGCTTCTCCACTGCGTTGGTTTATCAAGCTGAAGACTTTTTCTATCTATTCACATGTGGCATCTTTGCCTATAAATGCAAGTGCTCGGCCAGTGCAAATAAATCATCCCACGGAGAAGAAACAATTAGTGAGAGATAGAGAGAATAAAATAGAGAGTTTGTCGGTATTTTCTCCGACTGTAAAGAGAGAGGTTAAGGGTTTTCTCCTTTATAGATTGCGAGGTTGTAACTCCTATATTTTTCCTCTATAGTGAATTCTTCTTCCTTGCCCGTGGTTTTTTACCCCGATTTGTATGGGGATTTTCCACGTTAAATCTCGGTGTCCACACTTTTATCTTTAATTGTTCAAATACTTAGCCGCGGTATTACTCGACCGGGTCCGCTGCCACGCCAACAAAAAATAGTAGCTGTGCAGGTGTGTTCATCAAGATTCGCATAGCCTTTCAGCGGCTTTTTTAATTAAATAAATAAAATTTAATCCATCATTAATACAATAAACCTAAAATAAAAAGTATAAATAAAATATGTATTTCGTAACTTTTTTGGAGTTCGTAACTCGTAATAACAGATTACGAGTTGCTAGCCCATACTGGCGGACAAGTAACTCGTACAACATAAATACGAGTTACGTATATATTAATAGGAAAGGTAAACATGCTCCAAGCAATAGTGCACTCCTCGATAGTTGCACCCAGCTTGATGCCTAACACTTAATACCTACACAAACCCAAAACAAAAGATAAATAATTTTATTGAGACTCCAAAACTTTCAACCCCATTATCTCGTATTTGAAACTATTGCTTCGCAATCTGGAAAAAAGCGACGGCGTTCCACTTTTCTCGAACTGGTTAGGTTTCTTCGTGGATGATGAAGGGTTTGACGGGCCAGCAACGGAACACCCCTCTCTAGCGAGAACCATGTCAACATCGATATCGCGCGTTGCCAACGGGAACGCTTAGGTTTCTTCGTCGCCGTTCGTTTAGGAGTTACTAGTGAGAACCATATCTAACTCGTATTATATTATTACGAGATACTAACTCGTAATAATACCATATGAATTAACTTAAAGCCACATCAGCCTCGTGCCAGCCTGGCGCCGTAACTCGTAATATGTTATTACGTTACTAACTCGTATTAACAGGTTGCAAAAATAATTATTTTATCAATACTTTTTATTTTAGGTTTATTTTATTTATGATGGATTAAATTTTATTTATTTAATTAGAAAAGCCCCTTTCAGGTTTTATTTAATATTTTCAATGTAATTTCAAAAAAGTACGAATTACCTAATTATGTCTCTCGGATTCAAGCCACAATAAAATATTTCCTCTATCATTTTATACCACCGTCAACTTTCTCAACCTCCATTCTTAACATAATTACCCATTTTTGCACAACATTAATATATTGCTAAAATTACTTCCTAATATCATATAATTTCATATGTTTTATTTTAATTTCCAACATGAGCTCACGTCTAGATTGATTTCTTTTCTGTCTAGCCTTATGCATGACTTTTCTTTACGAGTGGCGGTGGGGATTGGTACCAGTGAGATGACCGCTACACCTAAAATCTTTAACTTAATAATAATAATAATTATGGTAATTGAATAAATAAACTTAAATTGGACTAAAATCGGTAAATAAAATGAAACCAGTATTAAGGCCGACTCGGGCTTTTATTTGCTGTTACTATTGTTTATTACTATGACAATAATATTTTTGTATATGAACTTCTATATTTGTACATGTATAGGTTAATCATATACCTTTTTGCTCTATCTATACCTAAGAATATTACCTTAATTTTCGTTATGATAAAAAAATATTAAACCGCAAAAACCGCCCCAACCCAACCGCACCCAAGCAAACCGCAATCTATCGGGTTAAGATTTTATGATCGGGTTAGGGGTATATTTTAAAAAATCGCAATTCATCAGGCCAGGTTAAATTTTCGATAAGAACCGCCCAAACCGCACCGCTCACCCTAAGGCCGAGTATTTCGCGCGAGTCATTGTTTCCGCCCTCGCGGGTTTCGCATGTGTCAAAAAACTGCCTCCGTGCATGACTCCTCAAGTTTTAAAGGGTTGTCGAAGAACTAACAGGCTCATATTCCTAAATCTAATATACAAAAAAGGGGAAATTTTATGTCAGGCCCTGTCATATTTTTTTTTTAGTTTTAAGGACCTTGTTGAAAAATTAAGTGAAAAGGACCCAAAACTATGTTTTGACGAAATTACCCTTAATAAAGTGATTCAGAATGGGTATTTGATGTCAGTTTTATGTTACACAATTATACTGATTTGTTACCGTAAAAACCGTAAGTGTTACTTTAACGTCATAAGACGTTACATATCAACAGTAAATGTTATTAACAGACATTTTTATTACATCGGACTATCGAACCCCATTTTTCACACTGATCGAGCACAATTAATTGTTAACACCTTGTTTTGTTTGTCATAAGTATTGATGTGGTATTTTATGTAGCAGATCTTTTTCGATAATTTTTGGCATCGAACTGTTTTTTACTACATAAAATCGAAGCGTTACTTAGATTATCTAAAGTGGTACTAAAAGTACAGTATCTGTTACTAAATAAACAATAAACGTTACTCTGTTTTCCATCTTGTGGTATTACACCCTAAACCCTAAACCCTAAACCCGACGCGACGACCATTTGTGTTCTCCTATAGAAGATCGAATCATTAGCATTTCGATCTTATTACACGTTTCGAGATTGTAAGTTTGTAATCTATTATAGGAGCATTGCTCCCTATAATGATGAATTTTCTGTCTAGGGAAACAGGGGATGATCGGGTGGAGGGTTCAAGATGGGTTCAAGAATGGTTCATTAAACCCTTCTCATGGTTCAAAATAGGAGAATCACGGGCAATCGAAACGCTAATGATTACCATATGACAGTTATGCATTGAAAAAAAATACTTCCTTTCATTTGGATAACAAACAATCTTGTATTGAGTACCATATGGTGTCTATTTACGAACAAATGATGTCGCAGAAGTAACACATCATTCAAAAATAATACCGCTTCCTGCAATAACATATTAACAAATGATGTTGCAGGAAGCGTATTATTTTTGAATGCTGTGTTACTTGTGCGATACAGTTTGTTACTAAATAGACATCGTATGGTACTCAATACAAGACTGTTTGTTATCCAAATGAATTGTAGTGTTTTTTTTCAGCGCAGAACTGTTATAATTGTCTTGAAATTTGTTATCGGATCATTTAGGTATCCAAGGTAATTTTGGCATATGTCAGGGTTAAATATGTCGGGCCTGACTACTGAATTTTTCGAAAAGTTGGTCCTTAATAATAAAGCCCATTGAAGTGGGGCCTGGACCCAAATTCAAATATCTTAATAGGGCCTTAACTTGAATTAGCCCAAGCATATAGTAAAGTAATAACAATAAGAGACAATAAGCCAGGCCGTCATTCGAGCTATAAATAATTAGGCGTTTGTGTTTCTAGCTGTTCATCTTAAATTATAGGGTATATTATGGCTCAGGCCCTACAAGCTATTTTCCAACATTATTCAGGCCCAATGACCTACTTACTGAAAATATTAGAAAGAAGGACCCAACTAACACGAAATCACATTTCTGTCCTTCATAGTTGCCCAAATTACACTCATTTGCCATCATCTATTCCGTTAGCTTTTGGTTGCTTTTAGGACTATAAAACCGATTGAAATATAGTTGTTAAGGTGCAAATGAGATGGGACCGACTTCGATTGGTAGTGATAATAAACGAGTAATTTTATAGTTTAAGACGAAATAATTATGAAATTCCACTTCGAAAAAACGAAATTATAAATGGACGAAATATCGATTTTAATGGCCGATTAAGATGAAATTGAGTGAATTTGATAATGGGTGTTAATAATGAATGAGAATTAGTGAGTTTAAGAAAGAAGTAGTGAAGAATTTTGATGCGAGGTACGTATATAGAAGATTTTGCGAACAAGATAACTGGGTAATCATGCAACTTAAGTAACAGATGTAACCAAAATAGAAACAAGATTTAACAAATACAGTAACAGATCATTGAACAAAAGTAACAATTGTCCAATACCAATTCTTTGTTACGAAAATCACCAACGACTCTAATAAAAGGTCAAAGTGCAGAAATGTCGACATTATTGACCGAACTAGGTTAATTAGGTTTATACGGAAATATTACTTCAAACCAATTCCAAAATCTAGTGGTGGAATTTCAGCTTCAATGTTCGAGGATTGAGAAATAATCGACCATAATCTCATGTTATAAAACTGTACATGACTAACAAAATATTAAAAAGAAATAACAATTCTATATTTTGCTAATACCAATCATTAACAGTTAGTAACTACATAGTTAATTCAGATAACAAATTTGTCAGTAAAAATAACAGATCTGGAAAATGATATTTTAACAATAAAATCGCGTTTTATTGAAACATTTTTACAGTGAACATTCATAGTAACATATAGGGCTCTATTAGTGACAGTAACCCCCAAATTAATCAAAAAATGAGCCATCCCCAAAGTTATCCGAAGAAAGCAGCGACGACGACAATGGCCAAGAAATCGAAGAAATCGAAGAAATCAGTGAGCCATCCCATGAGCAGCGACGACGAGTAACGAGCCATCCCACGAGCAGCAACGACGAGCAGCGACGACCACGAGCGAGCCATCCCACGACGACAATGGCCAAGAAATCGAAGAAAGTAGTGACAAAGAAGGAGAAAAGTTCGAAACAGCCGAAGGGTTCTAATGAAGGAAGAGCCATCCCACGACCCCGATGTCAACCCAGATATTTCATTGAAACTGTCGGGGCGATTTATGATGAAGCAAGCGACGAGCATAAGGAGGCGGTTCAAAGGACGCCATTGCATCTTTCCTCCGTATCGTCCCGTGCGAGATAAGAAGTGGTAGGCTCGTGGGTATGATGAAACGATTTACCCCGGACGGTAATTTTTTTAGATTCGGGCACGATAATTCCTTTTTCCGTTTTAGAGTTTTTTGTGTTTATGAGTTTAAGGGCGAATGGGATGTTTGTAGATTGAATCATAAAACTGTGGTGAAGGAGATTGATTTTGTGATGAGGTGCTTTCGGGTAAATCTCGATTGTTTCGAGAAGATGTGCTTGTGAAAATGGGAGAATTATCGAGTTTGGGGGATAGAACAAGCTTAGAAGACTTTAGCAGAATGTATATTTTGTTAGTCTTTATTTGTACTTTATTCTCCACGTCGAACTATTGTTTCCCGTCGTTTGTATTTGAGTACGTCGACCGGCTGGAGGAGGTGAAGGATTATGCCTGGGGTAAGGCAGTCCATTAATTCATGATGAAGTCGATCTTGCAAAATCCACGATACATAGAAGAGTGCACCCTCGGATTATTGATAAGTCATTCCTTTCTAGTTTCATGCGTGTTCGTCATTTGTGAGTTCTTCACTTTTGCATGTTGTAACTGTATATTCAGGTTTGGGTTTATGAGCACTCTCCCGGTTGGGTAAATTTCTATCGATTACAGGCATGCCTCGTTTCACGAGGTGGCTTGACCTAAGCTCTCAGCCAGCCGAACAAGAATGGATCAAGCTATTGAGTTGTTGGAGGAAGATAAGGTGGTAAAACCCGATCTGTGTGGCGGAACGAGTACGAGGCTTCCTTTTCATTAACCGATAACGTGGAGATTCCTACTTTCGAGAGGACGGACAAGAAGTCTACCGAAGAGGAACCTTACACATCTAAGGAGGAAGTTGTTGGTCACGAGGGTGCTCGTATGGAGAAAGCTAAGGAGAAAGCTGTTGGTGATGAGGTTGCTCGTCCTTACACATCTAAGGAGAAAGTTGTTGGTGATGAGGGTGCTCGTATGGAGATTGAGCGGCATGATGTTCATGTGGAGCAAGTTGTGGTGCTGGAGGATAAGGAAAAGGAAGTACCTACATTTGATGTGGAGCAAACTGTTGCTGAGGAGCGTGCTCGTAGGGAAGCTGAGAAGCAGGATGTTCATGTGGAGCAAGCTGTTGTGGAGGCGGATGCAACTGTAAAAGCTGTTAGTGATGAGGGTGCTCGTATGGAAACTGAGCGGCATGACGTTCATATGGAGCAAGCTGTGGTGGTTGAGGATCAAGGAAAAGGAAGTACCTGCATTTGTTGTGGAGCAAGCTGTGGTGGAGGAGCATGCTCGTATGAAAGTTGAGATGCATGATGTTCATGTGGAGCAAGCTGCTATGGAGGAGGATGCAGATGCAAAAGCTGTGGTTGATCGAGTGTTGAGGTCGTTCGCTATTGCAACGGTGGATCAAAAATACAAACAATATGTTGCTGAGAAGGAATCGCTTGAGGCCGGATCAATTGCTTGCACGGTCATGGGAAGGGATAATCGCAAGAAGAAGAAGCTGACCGACTTTGTCACGCCTTCAGGGAGCACGACGCCAATGAAGAAGAAGCGCAAGTGTGCAAAAGGGGCAATAAAAGAGAGACCGATCGAGATATTCGATATCTCGTCCGGTAAAAAGTTGGATGCTCTCGTAGATGTGTACACCGGCCGCTCGAGAGAGATTTTGAGGGAAAGGCATCCCTTTCCCCAAAAGAGAGAGATAGTAGACTGCTTCATTGCAAACGCCAACTTCAAGTAAGTTGTTCGATTATGTTTTAGATTCGGTGTTATTATATTTATTTTTTAATTCCTTGCAAATGCAGTTCCGTTGTATGGGAGGACATCATCCACCGTTTGCACGGGTTTCATTTGGTGGAAATGGTGAAGGGGAATTTTATTGTGTCTGATGTTATAGATGCATGGTTTAAATACTTGATGTTGGTGGCTCCCGACTCCGGCACGTACTTCCTTCCTTCCTATGTTTCGGTGAGTTAATTTTATTGAATATCATGTCTTTAATTTTGTGGGAGGTAACTAAAACTTTGATTAATTCTCAGCAAAGTATTGAGGCTGTGTTGTCAAGACCGGGGAAGCGTCTCCAGGTAGGAACCAAAAACGGTATGGAGACATTGTTGGAAAATTGTCTCCTATTACCAGGACCGAGTTAGAGAATTTCGGGCAATCGTACAGTCCGAATGCAAGTTTGTTGCTCTGCCATTGAACAATCACAATCATTGGCACCTGCTTGTACTCGTTGTCCAAAATAGATGTTGGCAGCATTATAATTCAATGAGAGGGCCGACAGGAACAGCTGTTGCAAACCGTTGTGTAAGTTCGAATTGTAAATAAATTGTTTCAGTTGTTTCTTCGTTGAACGTGATTCGCTCATTATATTATGTTATAGGTTAATGCTCTTGGACAATATTTAAAGCGTGTGGGATTGGATATGAAGTTTGCTCCAACGATCCTGACTACGATTTGTCGCCAGCAAGCCATGGGTAGCTTGGATTGTGGTCCGTGGGTTTGCATGTTTGGGTACGCGTTGTTGAAAGATGATGTTGGTAATTGGGATGAAATCAACAGGACCGGCGACATCCGATCATATCTGGCGCAGATCTTAGCCGGTTTGTCAGCGATCAACAACAGTTTAAGGAGAGGAAAAATAGAATTGATATGGAGGTAACAAGTCAATACAATACGAATAACAGAATACATAATCACAATAACATTTTAATATGTAATTAGTTTAGTTTAAGAGTTTCAAATTTCCATTGTAAACACGTTACATTCAGTAAAATATATGAATTTACGAAGCTTTAGATAAAAATATATTAGTTTAGGTTATGATTTCGTGTAGATTACATTGGAATTGAAGAAGTTGAAGTATATAGCATGGAAACAAGTAGCATTCTTCTTGAAAGGATGATCATGCTTCTACGAAATTGATTCGACTTACTCGAAACGTTGCGAATGTGAATTATTGGTTATTTATTACAATTCAGATGGTCGACCTAACATAAATGATTCAACAGTATTAATGACATCTTCGATTACGTAAACCCTACGTTGTTTACTGATTTCCTTTAGTAATAGTTTATTAGCGAACAACAACAATTTAAGGGGAGGAAAAAATTGAAATTGATATGGAGGTAACAAGTCAATACAATACGAGTAACAGAATGCATAGTCACAATAATAATTTAATATGTAATTAATTTAGTTTATGATTTTCAAATTTTATATTGTAAACACGCTACATTCAGTAAAATATATGAATTTACGGAGTTTTAGATAAAAATATATTAGTTTAGGTTATGATTTTCGTGGAGATTACGTTGGAATTGAAGAAGTTGAAGTATATAGTATGGAAAACAAGTAGCACTCTTCTTGAAAGTATGTAAAACAAGTAGTACTCTTCTACGAAATTGATTCTACTTACTAAAAAATTTGCGGATATGAACTATTAGTTGTTTATTACAATCCAGATGGTCGACCTAACATAAATCATTCGACAAAATTAATGACATCTTCAATTAATCTAAACGTAAACCTTACGTTATAATTTCCTTTAGTAACAGTTTGTCAGCGAACGGAAACAATATAAGGGGAGGAAAAAACAGAAATTGACATGGAGGTAACAAGTCAATACAATAGGAGTAACAGAATACGTAGTCACAATAACAATTTAATGTAATTAATTTAGTTTATGATTTTCAAATTTTATATTGTAAACACGCTACATTCAGTAAAATATATGAATTTACGAAGTTTTAGATAAAATTATAATTCTGGTAACAGATAAACATATAACCAGTAACAGGTTTACACATATCGGGTAACAGTAATCTATGTTTGATTTTATTAGACTCTCCCGCCCAAAATTCGTCTCATTCTGGTTTTCCCGCCCGAAATTTCACCGACCATTTCGTAACAAATTTGGTAACATAGTAACAGAAACGCATATACTAGTAACAGATTCTGATAATTTTACAAATCCCGCCAAAATGAAAAAACACCCCACTTCCTTCTAAACCCCATTTCAACAAGAGAAAAGCATCTTCCTTCTTCATTTACTGTCTTTGACAGTGTCCATGGTCCCACTATTTCACGCATACAAGATTCCATTCTTGCACTTTGTGCTCACAAAACGAATTTTTTTGTTGGAGGTAAGAGAAACACTCTCTTTACTTGAGCTCTAATTACTAGTCACCCAACGTTTCTCAGAGGTCGATAGTAGCTCCATCTCCTTGAGATACAAATCACCTCTCAACAACACAACAATGCAATTGCTTATGGATAGTGATGTGAAGTTCATGGTGAGGTTGCACCACGAGCAAAAAATGAAGGTCATTAACATGATTGTATCTGAAAACATGAATACAATTGAGGATATGCCATCTTAGGTCGGGCCACCTCAAAATGAATGTCGAGTTCTCGCGAATGCGAACTCAGTCGACTTTAGGATCTGATGCATTGAGGGTGAAGGGCAAGTCTTTCAGTGTGCTAATGAGTTTCGATGCAAGATTAAAAGGAGGATGCGACTTTGATGGATGTAAATGGAGGATATACGCAGCTCTCCGGCAATATGATGGTATATTTAACATAAGAAACTGCAATCTCAACCATACTTGCAGCGATGCCAGTTTACTAATGAGAGACCACCCAAAAGCCGATGCAAAATTGGTTGCCGATTTGGTTCAGCCGAAGCTGAGCACGGAGCCTCTCTACAAGCCACGCACTATGAAGAATTATGCTGCGGGAATACGGGGTTGCTATACCATATCACAGAGCTTGGTCAGCGAAAGAAATAGCCTTAAAAAATATTCATGGGATTCAAAGAGGTTCATATGACAAATTAAGGTAGTGTTGCAATGATGTGATTCGAACAAATCCATGTTCATTTGCAGATTGTGAACTTCAGCCTGAAACAAACAAATTTAGGAGAATGTTTGTGAGTTTCCATGCCTGTATAATTGGCTTTATAAGGGGTTGTAGACCTCTACTCTTCCTTGATGATACACAAATCAAGAATAAGCACAAAGGGTGCTTACTTAGTGCTGTGTCTAAAGATGGAAATGGAGTGTTTACTGTTGCTTTTGCAGGTTTTGTTATTTTCGTATAATAATTTGTTATTTTTATAGCTTGTTGTGTTATAATCATATCATAATTTGTTATTCACAGTGGTTGATGCAGAAACTTGCCCTAACTAGGAACGGTTTGTTTTGAAACTGAGGCACCTCTTATGCTATACTGGAAGAGACAACTTCAGAGATTGTACATTCTTTTTCGACCGGCATGAAGGATTAGTTCAAGGCGTTCCCTCGGATTTCCATGGTCTCACCATGCATATTGTCTAAGACATGTCATTGACAATTTCAAGACTGAGGTACATTACCGTATATTGTTATTTCGGGACTCATTTCAGTTAGTTATTAGTGATGTATTGTTTTTTCAGACGAGGTTTTGTTTTTTTCACTGTCTGTTCAGGTATTGCGGAAGTACCCATTTAGGAACAAAAAAATTGGACAACAAAGTTCAAGAAAGCAGCTTACTCTCCTTACTTGGAGGATTTCAGACAATTTCTTAAGGAAGTCAAACAACATTTCCCGCACACTCAAACTTCATAGGAATGACGAATCCTAATTGTTGGGATAACTCCTTATTTTGTGGCAATAGATGGGGAATAATCGACAACATTGTGAAAAGTTGGAATAATTGGGTTCGTGTGGGTAGGGCTCTACCTATTGTCAGTTTGGTCGATGAGATAAGACGGAAGACAATGATCATGATGTTTGTGTACGAAGCACGGAAGCACATCAACAGCTCAGACGTTTGTGTACGAAGCCGAAGAAGAAGCTGAAATTAAGCATCGACGAATCTCGAACATTGGAGGTTGATAGGTCTGGTGGGTGGCAGTTCGAGCTTTCAGAAAACGGGATCAAATATGCCGTATATTTAAACAACAGGAGATATCTTGCCGGCACTTCGATTTACAGAGGCTTCCATGTAAGCATGCATGCTCATGCATTCTTTTGTTGGGCCTTTCTCCACATGAGTTATGTGACGACTATTACAGTTTGGCGAAAATAACGAGAGGCATACCAGGGTTCTATAAGTCCAATTCCTTCTAGTTTTGCAACTGAAGATCCTATACTAGAAGACATCGTGGAACCAGACGTTCAAAGACCCCCAGGCCGTCCACGATCTAAAAGAATTCCTTCACAAATTCAAGACACTAGTAAACTCAAGTAGGAAGATGTAAAAGGATCGGGCTCAATCGCCGAACATGCAAAGGAGCAATTTAGTCTTTGCAGTATTCTTTTTGTCTTTTTTTTTGTCTATTTTATATCAATTTGTTCTTTTTTGTCTAGTTGATATCAAGTAGTCACTTTTTGGCTTCTGGTTGTGTACGGATCGGATGTTTCTGCCTGTAATGACAAATTATGTACATACAGTAACAATTCATATTCACATGGTGACAACTAATTACAATTTAATAACGGTTTTGATACTCCAAGTAACGGTTAAAGGTTACACAGTAACAATACCAATTTATTATCTATATATGACAATATCAAACTATTATCAGCTAGTACCATTAAAGCATGACATAGTAACAAATGTCTTTTAACTTGGTAACAGTTGTTGATCACCTCAATTCACGAACGTCTAGATCAATCCACTAACATCTGGATTTCTGCTTAATGTCGATGTCTTTCATACCACATGCATTACACCAATTACGGTTTGGGAGTTAACAATTGACACGTAATTTCGAATCTAATGGCGTAGTGAAAAAAATACCCAAATTATTGGGGTCGATCGTATTTTGGCAAAATTAAATTATAAACATCGGACGAACGAGCAAACAATGTGCCGCACCGAGCTGCCCATACTATGGGTACTTCGAATTTATACATATTGGATGTAATCGTTGTCAAAAACGGCTTTGATTTCATCTTATTTTCGCATCTTAGAATTCATTAGTCTTACATCTTGCGTCGTCAATACCACAATACATCCTACCTTATACGTTGAAATTGGTTAGTTCATGGGCATTCGAAATTTCGGAGCTCGATTCACTGTAAAAACGAGATTCATAAAATAAATATTCTCTGTCGGTAACAATTTTCTGCATCATAGTAACAGATAAGGGATGGAAAATAATAGTTAACAATATGTATATAACAATATAATCTAACTGCATAACTGAAAGTGACCGTAAAATTACGCTTATTATAATATGTTAAGAAGGGTATTATCGTCAATTCATATTTTAAGACTCTGCCTTTTACGTAAAGTTGGTCCTTAAAACTAATAGAAATTCTGACAGGGCCTGAACTGTATAAATAATTACTGACAAGAGCCTGACTAGAAATTGTCCCTAAATTATATATCAAACCAACCCGTCCCCCTTCCCGTCCCCACCGGATCTCCATCCCCGCGGGGATTCCCCATCCCCGCGATTTAATTTTTTAACAAATATAGTTATAATATAATATTAATTGGAGATAATATTGTATTATTATTTATATTATAATAATATATTTTGGTAAAAAAGTATTATTTAATATTTTTATATTATATTAATATAATTTTGTATAAAAAATATTATTTAGTACTAATTTAGATATAATAAAAGTTTTCTAACTATCATTATTGGCGGCAAAAGGGGCTGGGATCCCCGCGGGGTGGGGACTATGGTCCCCGTCCCCGCCAACGGGGATAAAATAATCCCTATCCCCGCCTCGCGGAATATTGATGCCTCCTCTCACACCTATGCAGTAGCCAATAAACATAGTCTATATTAGAACATTGATACCAATGAGGCCTTGTTTATGTGGCAAGGAAGAGCCCTCAAGAATTTAGGGATTAGGTCGTGAGACCGAATCCCTCCTCTCAATCCCATGACTATCGTGTTTGCCTAGCCCGTAGAGATCTATTCTCATCCTCGGAATGTGCCCCGTCATTTAGCAATATGTCAATTATTACATGTTGATCCATACTATATTACATGTTGGTTCTATGTTGTATCATGGAAAGATGTGGGAAAATAAATATGTAAAAATTTAATACATAATGTACGCTTCTTTTAATCAAGCTTTTATGCGAGCGATCTTTCAACATGGTATCATAGCTCAAGGACCAATGAGGTATTGGGTATGAATCATCAGGACAACCATTTAAGAGAATTACAGGGACGTGTTGGAAAATAAAACATATAAATTTAAAATATGATACCACTCCCTTTACAGTTAATCTTTGAGGTGAAGTCATCGTTCACACACCTTTGCCGTAGCCAATGAACATTGCATGTAATTTAGTACTAATAAATAATATATGATTCCTATTACTTGGCGCTATGATGTAAATGGGTAACTACCCTAAAGATCCCTTAATTTAATGCATAATAAGCAGTAAAATAATAACACTAATAGACAAATAAGCCAGGCCATCGGTGAGCTCTAAAAATAATATCATATGTTTGAGCTAGCTGTCGTTTTAAATTAATTTTCAAACCAATCCGGACAAAGCATCAATGTTGATTCATATTATATTACATGTTGGTTTGTATTATGTCGTGCAAAAGATGTTAAAAGGTCGAAACGCTAGATAGCACACCTCTGCAATAGCCAATGATTCCTTACGATCTATCTTCGCAGCAGAATTACTCTTTTTCTTCAAATATCAGCAACAATATGTTTGCAATGCCTAACGAAAAAATGATTTCATGGTCGTCATCATCATCTTCGCCTAGTTGTTCGTTCTTGAACATTTCGAAAACCAGAATCCTACGGCGAAGCCCAAGAGCAAAATAAGCGGCGTCTCTCAAGGACAAGTGCATAAGATAGCTGAGAGAAGAAGGAGAGAGAAGCTCAACAAGTGGCTATCTAAAGTAATTCCAAACCTTAACAAGGTTAGTAATAATAACGCCCTTAATTTAATCGTTCATTGTCATGATATATCTCATTCGACATGTGTTACATTACATATGGGGTTTTGATGGCTGCAGATGGACAAAGCTAGCATTCTTGCAGATGCTACTGAGTACATAATATATCTCGAAGGAAAAGTGAAATTTCTCGAGGAGAAAATGGCAAGTACGATCAACAACTTGCAAGCTGCTGACGCTGCGAAGAGTTATTATGAAGTTGGTAATAATAGCAGTTCTGATGAGACCGTTAAGTCTTCATCAGATGAGGCATCTTCGAGGGATAATGCCTCACTCCCCGAGATTGAGGCTAGGGCTTGCAATAAGGACGTTCTAATTACCATTCATTGCAAGAAAAATATGGGAGTGTTGAGAAACCCGTAGCCCAGATTGAGAGGAAGCAGCTACATCTCACAGTTGTTAACAGTTCGGTCACTAGCTACGGAGATGCCCTCAGTGTCATAACTATCGTTGCACGGGTAATAACTGAATATACCTAATACTCTTTTTTATTCATATAATTCGGCTACACACACGCGCACACACGCACACACACACACACACACACACACACACACACACACATATATATATATATATATGTAGGTAATCCATCTTTAATATTTACTGCAGATGGATGAGGAATTCGACATGAACATGAGCCAACTGGTGAACAGGTTGGGTCTCCCTTTCCAGTGACCGAAAGCTGTGCAATAATAATCCATGCTAGTTTCTTCACCATGTTTCAGAAACATGTTCATTTTGAACAAGGTTTTTGTTTCTATTATGTTTTTTTGTACTTCGTCCTGTGGCTTGATGTTTTTATATGGTTCATTATGGACAATTTTAATTTTTCTATTACGTTTTCCTGTTCATTTTGAACCAAGAAACTTTCGCTGAAAAAGTTGAAGTCACTTGAAGTTAACGATCAAACGAACAATAAATGGTATACGGGATAAGAATACAACCATATTATATTTGCCAATAATTTTAGATATTGGAGCTTCATTTAAATATTAAAAGACATGCCGTGAGATCTGTAACATAATTACGCGACTGGTCTTCGTTGTATCATCTAATGTTACTAATAAAAATAATATGGAAACATTTGGCTTTTTTATTAAAATAATGCTAATTAAATCATAAATTAATAACATAGGGTTATTTGCTCGAAATTAACAAAATAGAGGGAAAGCTCGCATACTTCTTGGATCCCGACGCCGAGCTTGATTATATTGAGGTCTTTGTTGAGGCAACTGAGATCGTTCAGTTCGATGGCAACGTAGATGCTCTAAAATTTACGTGTTACATCAATCCAATAAGCAACCCATGATATTCATAGCTCAATCATACTAATAACGCAAACTTAAACTCACGAATTGTGACGACCCTCGTTTTCTAATTAAGGTTAGTGGCGGATTTCCGCAACGAAACCCGCGGAATGCCCGTCAAATAAAAACTTTTTCCTAATTTATAATACATTGCGACAAAAGAATATTTACAAAATCAACTCTATACAACGGCCGAAGCCCCTATACATAGGCCGTAGCCACAAAAAGGCCAAAAGAAAAGAAACCCTAAAGTCGCTCCACAGGTCTTCATCCATGTACCGCCCCGTCTCAAAAGTCCGTGGAGCAGCGCCACCAGCCGCCTCAGTCTCGACGCGTATCAGCGTCAGACTCAATACCTACAACACGTAAACACTGAGCGATTTGCCCAGTAGGTGAATAAAAATGCATGAATGCACGTGTACACTCAATCCCAGTCCCAATGTCTCGCATGCAATGTGCACTCTTTCTTTTTCCACATCTTTGTCTCAAATCACACGACACAGTGCCCTAGGTCAGACTCGACACCTCGCGCGCCTATAACATAACGGAAGCTTACTTAGCAGCGCTTTGACGTTCACGCAACTGCCCTGCTAGGTCGCTCTTCCGTAAGCGGTTGCCAACGGTGACAGCGTTTTGATATTCACGCAACTGCCCTGTCAGGTCCCTCCGCTGAAAATAAAATTACGACGGTTTTGCACCTCGGGACGTTAACACCCGAGTAGACAGGACGTTCACGCCTGTCTGCTGTCAGCTGTCATATGAGTAACAACCTCGACTCCTCAACGAGTCAATAAATCACAATAAACTCGAACTACCCCGCTCAACGGTACGCCAAAATCATCAATCGTCTCAGTACGGTGTAAATACCTCTCACCCCTGTGATATGATATGCATATACTATGCATATAAGCGTGATAATACATGAAACGTATTGTCACATGAAACGTACGTAACGCACATAGATCACGTAAATCATCGAAGCATATAAAAGCACATAAGTCAGATAAGTGTTTACGCATTGTAGATGAATGATTTACCTACATGTCCTCCTGATATAAGTCAGGAAATCTGATTAATCTCTAAGATTCGGGACCTCTGATCATGCACGCATAATTGTATCAGTATATTTGCTAAGTTAAGCATGATTAAAATATTTCGAATTCTAAGTATCGAAAAGTAAACATGTCTCGAAAATTTTGATTAAGTTGAAAAATTGAATGATTGCAAAAATTTGATAAATTGACCCTAATATGACAATTATCACATTGCGAAAATTGATTCTCGAAAAGGCTCATTGTGAAATTATCTATTTGCCCATCAGTTTGATTCTCGAAAATGTTAATTGCGAAAACCTCATGATTCTCGAAATCCTTCGTACGAAAGCTTTATAGTTCTCGAAGTGATTCTTGCGAACTACACAGCTTGCTTGATGCTGTTTCGATTACCTTAAGAGGCCATGGTTGGGAGGATGAGTTTAGACGGTATTAGTTTTAGTTGGGTTTAAATAATGGAGAGTATGCGTTATTTGGGATGTTTGGTTGATGGATTTAAATAATGATGTCGAATTTGTTTGGTAGATTAAATTTAAACTTACAAATCTCGATTAGGGTTTATGTTCCGTCTGCACAGTTCGTATACCATCGGCGCAGTTCGTTTTCCATCTAAATTCAGCTTTTTGTTTGTTTGCTAAATTATGTTTGGTTTTGTTTGTTTGATTTAGTCTTTCTTATCAATACAAGGATTAATTCGGTTCAATAAACATGTTATGTGGATATTCAATCGAATAGTACGTTTGCCATTCACTATCATTGAGTGAATGTTGTAGAATAGGGAAGATAAGTTAACGAGATTAGCTACTGAAAGGTAAAATTAGGAAATAAATATTGAAATAAAAGGATAAGATATGTCCAATAAGCTTGAGATTAGATAAAGGTAGGGTGGATGACTGATTTATTTAATACCTTATTGAGGGTATTAATATAGACAAATCAAACGTAAATCCGGTTGTGGGGTGGATAACGATTATAAATCCGGTTCACGAAATTTGACGTGCTGGAATGATCAAATGAAATCACATTAGGCATATCAACATCTGATCTACAAAAGATTTTCAATGAGGTATGCTGTATATCCGCTTCATTTTGATAATTCAATCATAATCTCATTAATTTTTTTTCTTGATAATATTTTTTTAGGGTGGAGTGGAGACGATGGACCATTTTTGTAATACATGATTATAAACAGTGTGTTGAAGACCTAATTTTTTTGTTATTATCTGTGCCCCCAAAACAAACGATGATGAAGTTAAGGTGTCCTACGTTTTTCAAGTCGAATGGGAGGACAATAATTTATCACATCATTTTATAATGTACCTGTTTTGGATATTAGTTTTTTTATATAATATGCTTAGTTTATATATTAGTTTTGATGTTTCAAATTTTATATTATAATTGGTATGCAGATAAAGTACATTTCTTATGCTCACAAAGTCAATTAGTATTAATATGATTATAGATTTGTAATCATAATATTATTTTTTAAATATAATTAAGTTGTATAATCGACTTAAAGTAATTATAGATAATTATGCTAGTTCAATTAATTTAAATTGTTGTATTTCACCCAATTAATTGATAAGGCTATTCTCAAAATAATTTACACTACTAACGTGCAGATCTCTATATCACAGAAACATAAAAGTGACATAAATTTTAGATTGGACAGGCCCGCATATATTGGACTTCGTATCAAACTTCCATATCCAATTCACCTCAGCTAAGTTACAACCCAATCTAAACAGTTTCACCATGGCATGTTAAGATAAAACTACAAAGTAGAGAGAAAAAAAAAAAGAAAAACAACAGAATTTGCTCATCTATTAAAGAAAGAACCAAATTAAACCAAGACAATCAAACAGTATAGATGAGCTAATATCTATCACAGACAACTAACTAAAGTCACTTTCCTCTTCTTGTGGGATTTCAAAGGCAATCCTACTCATCGTACTTTCGTCAAATCCATCCGAGGACGAAGATCCTCCGTGGCTGGTCCCCACCTCCGCCACCACCGAGCTGTGATCAACGAGCCAATGGTTACTGTGTGGAATTCCGACGTCATTAAAGTGCTCGTGGGACCTTCGAACGTAACTGTCGTGGCATTGATCTTGAATTTTTTGGCTTTCCTATAAAAGACAAGAGTAGTAAAGAATATATAAGTACGAAGAATAGCAAACCAATTTTGATTCTTGAGTAGATTTGTGGTGTCTGTTTTTAAGGTTTAAGAACCTGAATGGACAGACAAATGGCTCCTATGACCATAATGTCCTCGAGATCCATGTCAAGATCGTCCTCCCTATCAACGTATGATTTCTCAATAGTTAGTTCGCCTTTACGAATGCGTCTGAGAAATAATATCGGATAAGTCAAACCTTTCTTGACTCTGCAATGGAGGTTGTTGTCCTACGGACGAAGCAGGCGTGGATGCATGAGAAACAACAGTCTCTTCTGCAACAATGAGTAAAATAAAGATCTTCGGGGAGAGAGAGAGAGAGAGAGAGAGAGAGAGAGAGAGAGAGAGAGAGAGAGAGAGAGAGAGAGAGAGAGAGAGAGAGAGAGAGAGAGGAGAGAGAGAGAGAGAGAGAGAGACTTCGAGTTCCTTTACCACGATGATCTGCCTCTGTATGGTTTTGCTCGCTACTCAAAGCATTCTCCCTTCGTTTGATAATTCTTTCCGCTTCGTCTTGAAGTTCTTGCTGCCTCATTCGTATTTTGGCTTCAATGACGAGCTGTTCTTCCTACAAGATCAAGAAATCTTTCCAAGTTGATAGGTATTTGTGTATGAAGAAGCATAACAAACTCGTTCTATGAGAAGATTTTAAGTCATTTGTCTCTCACTATTTGCTCCAAGCCCCTTTCCTCCTTGGTCTTAACACCACGATACTCCACGGCGTAGTTTAAAGTTTTGCAGAAAGGACACCTTTTTATAGAGTTAAGGCACAAACAGAGAACACGGGAGAATAATATTCATTTATTACAGATGATTATTTTAAAGGGGCTCTGCAAGAAAAAGGATACTGTGTAGGCCGAGTGGAATTGGGATTCTTCATCTGCAGAAAGCACTCTGCAAATAAATGACAAATAACGAACCATTCCTTAGCAGAAGACTAACAGATTATTAATGAATCAAATAGAATTACAATTATACAATGTTTACCTGTACAAATTCCTTTCATGCAACACCTAGAGCGATTAAGACTTGGATAATACTGCAAAAAGAATAAACGAAAACACATCTCTTTTGTGAAGCTGAAAACGAGCATTTTCAATCACAAACGGGCATCGGTTTTTTCCATGAGTATCTTAATATCAGTGCCAAGTAATTACACAAACCGCCTAGAAATCATCGCAGATAGAGTCGAAAAATGTCTTCCCAAGTTACATTTGTTTTATGAAGCTAATCGTATACATGCAAGGATTAGAAACCAATGAGTAGATTAATTCATGCAAGTTACTGACTAGGTATTCCAATGATCACTTGAACTTTGTACCAGATAACAAAGGAAAACAGTCAATCTCAGTCAACTTCTTGGAGAAACCAATAATATCCACAAACTATCATTAGATAGCCGTTCGTACAACACTTTTAAGGTTTTCTCAATTAATTCATTCCCAATGAAACTCATCCCAACGTGGGCAAAGAGATACAAAATACTGAAAATATTACAGGAAATTTTGAGACAAAAACAAGATGTGTAATGAGAATAACGACAGAGCACGAACCAAGAAGCATATAGGGCATTCTTCGAGTTCATTCCCACATTCATCATCGCCAGGATAACAAGGCGCGAGCTTTGAGTCGAGAATTAGCTTCCTAAGCTTCTTATGATCAACATCTTTGTGTTGACACAGCCCTTGAGGCCTTGTGTACTTCTCATCCACCACTTGCCTCCTTCTTCCCAATTTATTCCCCATATGTATTAAAAGAAAAAACCCAAAATTTCTCGAAAAGCGTAGCAATTTCAAATATTTGATAAGCTCAACGAGACTTCAGTGTGCACAAACTGATATTAAATGCCCCAAAACAAGACCGAAGAGATAACGACATCGCGATAAAAAAAAAAACAAAATTATACACAAAAGAAGACCATAATTTTAGGAAACCCACAAAACCAAAAACCCCATAAAGGGGTTTTTTCGTTCAGAGTGAACACTTTCCTGAAGCGAAATCTCGAACTCGGAAAAAACAGAGCTACGAGGCACAGTACGATTAGCTTTTATGTGGTCGCGTAAAGATGGAGGAGGAGATGAAGAGAGAGGAGAGGCTGAGGGGATATGATGATATCAATCAATAATGAACAAGATCGAACTTTCTCCGTTGATATGCGTTTTCCGTTTCGGTGGCGTTAAAAATAGTCCAACCGAATCCGAAAATCTAACTCAAAATGCGAATTTTATATTCTCTCTCCTAATTACAACGCAAAGTTGCGTCTGTCTCGAAAGATGCGTCTGAAGTTTTATATTTGCACAAAAGTCCTTTATTTGTTTTGGGTTTTCTGTTTCGGATTTCCCAAAGTAGATTGCAGAACGTCCTTCTTGGAAGCGCCGAGCTCAATTCACTCTACGCCCCGCCAATGCCATCCCTTGACCGAGATTGGGACGGGCTTAAAAAGTTCGATTTTTAAGACGATGTCTTGTGCTTGAATACTAGGTTTGCAGTTCTGGGTCTCCAAATGATTAAATACTAGGTTTGCGCCGAGATCAATTCTTTCTGTTATTCGTTTCCTTAATCGCTCTGTTTATGACCAAGTTCTTAGATTTGATGTTATGAGTTCCTTTTTTAGGCACAATCGCATCAAAGATCTATGAGATAGTGGGCAGAAACCATAAAACCGAACACGTTAGAGTTGAATGAGCTGAAGAACTCATGGACACTTTATCATGATGTGGAGACAAATTGGCTATCATTGACTTCTTTTCCCGGCGACGACAGTTCGGCCAAAGAGCTCGTTCTTCATCACTATGCCTCACTCTCAATTTTGAACAGAACCATTGCTTTGATCAACATTTCAATACACAATTTCTTATTTCTTGTATAGCTATGAGAGTTGCAGCTGTGATAAACGGGTTTGATGGTCATGGTGTAATCTTAGACAAGACTGCAGTTTCGATATGCAAATGAGGTTGAAGAATTTGATTTTACAGTATAAATTGTCTTTGAGTTCTATGTTGGCCATTTTAATGCTCAAGGAAGGACTTTCATGGCCGTCTCAACCCAATTAAAATAGTATTGTGATCTGATTTGTAAAATTGTACAATATGTGGGTAAAATTAAAAAATTACTAAAATTGAATATTTTGAATATTCTTTTGAGTATGCAAATGAGTTTAATGGTTGGAGATGAACTACTGCATTTTGAGTTTGAGTTTGGGTTTGGGAATGAGTTTTTCGATTGGAGATGGTCTAATAATGTATATATTCTGATGAAAGCAAAAAACCAAGTGAAGAAGGAAATATAAGGCAACAAAACAACGGGGATTTTACTAAAAAGAAGCAACAACCTAAAATGGTCTCCAATGTTATCATCTGGACCAATTTAGTCCCCGATGTTTCGCAATGACCAATTTAGTCCCCGATGTTATCGTATTTGAACCAAATTGATCCTCGCCGTTAAATAGCCGTTAATTTGAACGGAAGTTGACACGTGTCGACATGCGATTGCTAGACTTAAAAAAAGTCGGAAAAATTTTAAAAGTAGAGTAAAAAATTCAAAAAAAAAAGAAAATTAAAATAAATTAAGTAAAAAAAATAAATTATAAAAATAAAATTTAAAAATAATAAATTAAAATCAAATAAAAGAGAAAGAGAGAATGAAAATATATTAAAAATAATAAATTAAACATTAAAAAAGAGAAAAAATTCCAAACAAAGTAAAAATATTCAAAAAAAAGAAAAGAAAAAACTAATGAATTGAAATAAAATAAAATATAGATAGAATTAAATTAAATTACAAACAAATTCAATTTAACTAAAAATAAAATTATAATAAAAATGTATTAAAATAGTAAAGTAAAATAGAGAAACATACAAAAATCAAAATAATTTAACTAAAAGATAAACAAAAAAGAGAGAAAATGTTAAAAGTAAAAAAATAATAAATAATAAAAAAACATTTATTTATGAAAAACTAAAAATAAGTGAAAAATAAAATAGGATATATCACTGAAAGTCGACGAGAATTCCTGATCTCGTCTATGTCCAGTTAACGGGGATGCAATCATCCCCGTATATTTGTTAAAAAATTCGAGAAGTGGGACGACTATGTCCTCATTAACTCGGCAGGGACGATCTTCGTAAAACTTTTAGAGGCATTTTTAACCATAATTTTGTTTTTCCTTTTTATTTAGTTTTTAATAAATATATATTTCTATTTTTTTTTTAAATCTTAAATTTTTATTTATCATTTTTTATTTTAATCTGCTCTCCCTATTTATTTTTTATTTTTCTCTTGTATTTTTTTCTTTGTTTAATTTATATATTTAATATACTTTCACTGTCTCTTTCTTTTTATTTGATTTTAATTTATTAGTTTGAGATTTTATTTTTTATTAATATTTATTTTTTTTATTCAATTTATTAGTAATTTTCTCTTTTTTTTGAAATTTTTACTCTATTTTTGAATTTGTTTCCTTTTTTTTAATTTTTCCCCTTTTAATGTTTAATTTATGATTTTTTAAGTCTGGCCAATCGCATGTCGACACGTGTCAACTTCCATCCAAATTAATGGCTATTTAACGGCGGGGACCAATTTGGTTCAAATTCGATAACATCGGGACTAAATTGATCCTCGCAAAACATCGGGAACTAAATTGGTCAATGAGTAAACATTGAGTACCATTTTAGGTTTTGCCCGTAAAAAAATACCTCATGACAAACTTAACTTAAGAATGAGTCGTCCCTACTCGTTTAATATTATAAACTAGTACTATCTGCACGCTCTATGCGTGTGCTTAAAATATATTATTTTAATTTTAGTTTTGAAATTTATAATTTATGTTTAATAGATGAAATATAATTTTATTATATATAAAAGGAAAATTATGATTAGGGTATAAGTATAATAACTAAAAATTGAGGGGTTAAATGTGATAATTATTTAATTAAAGAAATTAGAAATAGATAGTTGTAAATATTTTATAGACCAAATTAGCAGTTAATAGTCACCCCTCACCCTAAATATAATATAATACATGACAGATGATATAGATAGGTACCGACAGAAAATTAGGTTTAACTCCCTGACATAGAGCTTCTCCAACCGAACCCCAAAACCCAAAAAATATCTTAAATTTATTCCAACCGAGCCTCAAAACCAAACTCAAAATGGGATTTATCTCTCCTAAATAATCGCATATATGCGATTGATAACTGTTTTTGTGTTTCACTTTTTAAAATAGGGCTAATTCAATTTCAGGCCCTAATAAGTTGTTTGGATTTGGGTTCAGGCCCCACTAGAGTTTGGTTTAGGAATAAGGACCACTTTTCGAAAAGTTCAGAGAAAAGTACCCAAATCCTTTAATAAGACATATTCGCCCTTCACTGTTGCAAGATTTTACAAGTATATGCCATCATCTCTCCAAAACAAAGCGATGTCGATCGAAACGAGATTTCACGCTCAGACCCAAACAGATCTCCACAATTGTGATAATGTAAGTTGAAATTATCCTTAATTTGATCATAAGTGTTGATAAGTTTCGGATATTAGTGACGTTAATTGCGAGAATATAAATACTGCCCCTATAGCAGAAAATACCACGTTTCTTTTAGTAAATAACAAATGATGTCGCAGAAGTAACACATCATTAAAAAACAATGCCGCTTCCTGCAATAACGCATTCCTTGCACTCAAGCGGTCGAAAGAAAAAATTCACGTTCCAAATTCGACCCAATCTCGACGTTACTAACAGCACAAAGTTGTATCGGCTTCAATTTTTCGTGCATAATCAAAGAGAATTTTCGAAGTTCATAAAGCACGAATGCTTCAAACACAATTCGGAAATTTCATTTAATACGGTGAAATCTCGACTTTAATGACCGGATAGTGTAAATTCGACACAATTTCATCATGGGCCTTAGTTATCGACGATAATTATTGATGTCAATCATGGAATAACGAAGAATTTTGATGAGATCTAAGCGGTAAACGTTTGCTAATTAAAATGGTTACTGGATAACACTTCATGCTTTCTGGGTAACAGTTAATAGTACAATATGTTTCGATTGATTTCGTTCATAAATTCATTTCGTTCGGAGGTATAAGATTGACATTCATGGAAATAGATGATACAATGAAGCTAGATCACAAGATTTCATTAAAAAACACGTTTTGCAAATGTTGATTTCAATATGTGAAACCTGAGATAAAAAATATTGCAAACATATAGCTCTTCCTTCACAACATACTAGTATCTGTTTTAATGATACATAGTTGTTATGAATTCCATCACAAACGTGTTCAAAGTTCAAAACTAAACCACAAACATAATTTTATATGTCGTAAATCCGTATTTGATACTTTCTGGAAGTTATTTATTAAGGAATATTAACAGAATGGTTCGTTAACGTTAACAGTACCAGATTGCCCGCATGTAATACTACATGTTCGCTACAATAAGACCTACATGTTCGCTAGAAAATAACAATACATTACTAATTCGATTAATTTCGTTCATAAATGCACATTGTTCGAACTTACAAGATTAATATCTTGTAAATGTAGTTTGATGCATTTACCACACCAAATTCCTTTAAAAGCCACATTGTTCGGTGGAGGTGGATGATAGTGATGTTTGAGGTCAATAGTTATTCAAAACATAGACTATTATTTTGTTCATTGAAACATCACAAATGAATTCCAGCACGAATGCCATCAAAATTTCAAAATTAAACCACAATTATCATTTTTATATGTCGTAAATCATGAAACCTTAAGGTTAACCCTGAAACCTTAAACCTTAATCTCCATAAAAACATAACCCTAAACCTTGGTGCGACAACTACAACAATTTGTAACACATAAATAACTTTTAGTAACATATTTAACTAGTGGATAACAGTTAAATAGTTATTAGTAACACATTTGTACTGATTTAGCAATCGCGCTCAAAATCTCAATCGTGGCATAAATCCCGCCTAATTAACCCAAATCAACAAATCGCGCCCAAAAATTAGCAAGTATAGTAAATCCATCCAAAACCAATTTCCCGCCCAAAATTTAACGAAACAGTTCTGCTAAAAAATATACCATAACAATACTTATGAAAACAAAAGCAGATCATAATATACCACTTCAGATATTTCAAGTAACGCTACGATTTGATATAGTAACAGCTTTATGCCTAATTACCGAAACAGGTCTGCTAAAAATATACCATATCATTACTTATGAAAAACAGTAGAAGGACATAATATACTACTTCAGATATATCAATTAAAGCTTCAATTTCAGGTAGTAACAATTCAATGCCAAATATTAACGAAACATGGCTGTTAAAAAAATACGGGTAATATTGAAAATACGCGGCTAATATTGAAAATTTTTAAAAATTGGTGTGGAAGTGAATATTACAAAAAAACCCTTTTGAGTTTGAGAATGAGTTGAACGGTTGGAGAAGAACTATTGCATTTTGAGTTTGGGTATGAGTTTGAGTTTGAGAGTGCGTTCCCGGTTGGAGATGTGTTGGTAATGCCCCTTCTTTTGTTGCTCTGAACTGGCAAACTCGAAGAGAACAAAACACCACCGTTCAACTCATAGTTTTCTCCGATCGCCATATGCCTCTCGCCATCCAAAAACATCGGATGAGAATTTCCTGTCAAACCCATCCCGATCCGGCCTCGACCCTTTCAAAGACATCAAATCCTAATCTCAGCCCCAAACCTCATTCAAATCGAACCCAACACAGAAACAAAACAAACGCCAACTTCCGCGAAAGAAAAATCCAAGTTGGAGAAGAAGGACGAAGAAGAAGGAAAGCTAGCGCCTTCATAAGACGCAAATGGGATTTTCAGGAAGATGAAGGAGATTGGTTAGATCCCACCTGCCATGGTTATGTTTGATGAATCGTGCAAAGACGAGCTCGTGCAGGAAGCAGCGGAAGTTGTTCTTTAACGTGCGAGAGAGGCATCGTCCCTGAAGTGGTCGTGTACAGGGCCGTGATTGAGGGATTCTGCAAAGCGCACAAGCTGGACGATGCTATGAGAGTTTTCAAGATGATAAAAAGAGTAATGATGAGGGGTTTTTGCAAAGGAAAGAAATTGAAGGATGTGCATACGGCTTTGGTATCGAAATGTTGGAGGTCATCGCCTTTTTGAACTTTCATGGGTTTAGTTAATGATTTTTGTAGGGACATAGGCATTGAAGAGGCAAAAAGAAGCAGGGTTCGTGTTTTGGGAGACAAATGACCTTTTTCTAATCAAGAGAATGGAAGTTTGAAATTCTGCTTGTAATTCGAAGTTTCATTGAATTCAAATGGAAAATTCATGCGCTCATCTATGAGGTTTAGGTTTGTTGTTAGTGTTGTTATATACTTAGAATGTTAACACTAGGTACCTCGTTGTCCTTAGTTCCGCCACCCGTGGGTAGTTTGTCCATCGCTCTCAGCTTGCTTGTTTCGTTGCTCGTCAGCACTCGTCATACTTGTCTTGGATAATAGACGTAATCATTTGATTGATTGATTTACCAGATGTTCCTCCATTTTAACGATAGACGTTATCATTGTGACTCAATTTCCAAAGGAATGTACTAGGAACGAAAATTCATGTGAAACGATGTAAATGTCCTTAGATGAAATTCCATTAAATCATCTGTCGAGTCATCTAAGTCTAAATTATGGATTTTAATTAACATTTTACATAACATTGCTCTTCGTCGACAACATAGAATGAGTTTTCTAACAACTTCATAATCATACAAGGTCAAATACTTGAATTCAACAATAAAATAACTAAATCGAGACTAAAATACCTTATTTAAGCCAAAAATGCTTTTTCTGAATAACATACTTGCGAATTTGGTCGAGTCATCAAAGTCTAAAATGATGAGTTTTAATCAACATCGTACATCATAAGAATTAATAACATGACTCTTCATCAACAACATAAAATGAGTTTTCTAACAACTTCACATTCATACAAGGTCAATGTTAGGACCCGGAAGAATTGGTTTGGGCTTGTACGAGGTTGTCGGGCTTCCAAGTGGACCAAGAATTATTATAGAGATTATATGATGTATTGGGTTATTATATAGTAAGAAGCCCAAGTATTATATTATAAAAACAGTGTATGCGCTGTCGTGGGAATTAACCAAAGGAATTATATTCTATTCATCTTCTTAGTTCTTCTTCTACTCGTCCGTCGTCTTCGTTCTTTGCCTAGCTTCTTCTTCTCCTTCGATCTTCTCTATCTTCCTCAGTCTATTTCTCCCCCGATCGTCCCTCGATCTTCTTCTACGACCGTCCTTCGATTGTTTACTATTCTTTTTACAGCAGGAGCACACGCACGCCAATTGTTCGACTAAATTCCAAATAAGAAATTGCTTCGTATTTGGGCGGGATCTTACAAATTATTATAGAGATTATATGATGTATTGGGTTATTATACAGTAAGAAGCCCAAGTATTATATTATAAAAAACAGTGTTTGCGTTGTCGTGGGAATTAACCAAAAGAATTATATTCTAATCATCTTCCTTAGTTATTCTTCTACTCGTATGTCGTCTTCGTTCTTTGCCTAGCTTCTCGATCTTCTCCTTCGATATTCTCTATCTATCTCAGTCTATTTCTCTCCCGATCGTCCCTCGATCTTTTTCTACGATCGTCATTCGATTGTTTACTATTCTTTTTGCAGCAGGAGCACACGCACCCCAAGTGTTCGAATAAATTCCAAGTGAGAAATCGCTTCGTATTTGGGCGGGATCTTACAAATTGGTATTAGAGTAGACGATTCTCGGCATTAAGGATCATCGATGGCGGATTATACTTGCTTGCAGACGACGGGCAGATTTGACCGAGCTCCTGTTACAGCGGGAAACACCGGGAACGCCTCACGACCTCGCCTCTTCCCCAAACTTGAATTTCCACGTATTGGCGGTACAAACCCCCGAAAATGGCTACAAAAATGCAGTGACTACTTCCGGATCGTGACCACCCTCAATGAGCAGCAGAAAGTTCAAGTTGCTTGGCTCTACGTCGAAGCCGAAGGCCCTCGAATGGTACAACAAGTACTGCGACGACAATAATATCCGACGTGGACCGTATTCGCTGAAGCTGCGCTCGAAAGATTTGAAGGTACAGAGCTTGTAAGTGATGTGTCTTCATTTGAGGTTGATTCATTTTCGATTGGGGATGACTCTGTGTCGTGTGAGATTGAATCGATTTCGACGGAGGAATATCGAAGTCTACTGTTGGTGATTCGTCGGATGAGATTGAACAAATTCTGCTTGAAGATCCGTTGCTGTTGAGTGATATCTCAACTGATGTGTCTTTGGCGGATTAGTCGAGGGTGACTTGGATTCGATTGGTGTGTGTGTTGAAAATGTGGTTGTCGATCACTCGTCAATGATTGAGGTTGAACATGCAACAATTGCTATCGGGGCCGTGTTGTCGTTGGATGAATCAGTGTTGGTAGATGAGGAGTCGGCAGTGTTCGACTGTGGGCGTACGTTGCCTGCGGATGAATAGGAGCTTGGCAATGATGATACTTTGGTTGATGAGACTGTGGGTGATGATGGCATTATGATGATGGCTACAGATAAAATGGGATTAGGCGATTATGTCACTTACAATATTGTTGCTGAATTGTGTGACAGAGCAGCATCTGTAGCTGTTCGAAGTGGTCGATGTGTCGTCGGAAAAATGACGTCAAGTCTACCCTTCGATCGAGGAAAGAGTGTTGAATCGTCCATTGAGGTCGAACTAACAACGAATGACGATGATGTAGTTTTTGAAGAGCTGAAAAGTTCAGGTCATCATGTGCCTTTCGATCGCGGGAGGTGGTATGATAAGCGGCTGCTTGTTGGCAAGAACTCGAGTTTACTAGTCGATCGAGGAAAATGCAACGTTGATGTAGCAATTAACTGGGAGAAAGCGGATGGTAGTGGTACACAACAAAGATCAACTGATGAATGGTATTGGCGATATGTTGCTGTGAACTCCAAAAGTTTGTTTGTGACTATAGATGAGATGAGAGACTACTTGGTTGAAAGCGGGCTTACATTGGCTATGGATAGATTGCTTGAGGGGGGAGTACAAATTCGAGGACGTCATTATATCATCGAAAGGACGATTACTAATTTACCGTTCGACCTAGGGAAAGGAAGCATAAGTGTACTTGAGGCTTCGCTTTTCCCATCCGATCGTGGAAATGTTGCAGTAGCGATCGGGCTGCGGAAATCGGGCAAGGCAGTTGTGAATGTCCGTGAGCTAGCAAGAAGATCTCGGCCTTTCGATCGTGGCAAACATGCGACAGCTGCAGCAATGCGATGGACGTGGTTTCCTCTTGGGCTTGACCTCACTACGTCGGAAGTTTGTTCGTACATCCTCGAGGACGAGGATGTCTTCAACGGTGGGGTAATGTTAGGACCTGGAAGAATTGGTTTGGGCTTGTACGAGGTTGTCGGGCTTCCAAGTGGACCAAGAATTATCATAGAGATTATATGATGTATTGGGTTATTATATAGTAAGAAGCCCAAGTATTATATTATAAAAACGGTGTATGCATTGTCGTGGGAATTAACCAAACGAATTATATTCTAATCATCTTCCTTAGTTCTTCTTCTACTCATCTATCGCCTTTGTTCTTTGCCTAGCTTCTCGATCTTCTCCTTCGATCTTCTCTAGTCTATTTCTCCCCCGATCGTCCCTCGATCTTCTTCTACGATCGTCCTTCGATTGTTTATTATTCTTTTTACAGCAGGAGCACACGCACGCCAAGTGTTCGACTAAATTCCAAGTAAGAAATCGCTTCGTATTTGGGCGGGATCTTACAAATTATTATAGAGATTATATGATGTATTGGGTTATTATATCGTAAGAAGCTCAAGTATTATATTATAAAAACAGTGTATGCGTTGTCGTGGGAATTAACCAAAAGAATTATATTCTAATCGTCTTCCTTAGTTCTTCTTCTACTCGTCTGTCGTCTTCGTTCGTTGCACGTCACCAGTCGTCGACAAACCTTTGAAGTCCTCGTTGCATTCGCTCAACCAAACTGCTGGTCCCGTTCCGTCGAAGAGATGAGGTGCCTTGTACTTAAACATCGTTGAAATCACGCCGAGAATCTTCGGGTCTGATACCAATTGTAAGATCCCGTCCGAGTTTGAAACGGTTTCTTACTTGTGCTTTTCGTCGAACAGTTAGCGTGCGAGAAATATAAACTGTTTTTAATGATTTTCTGTACCAATGAACGATATAGAAGGTGTAGAAGAAGAAGATCAGATTAGAGGGGGAGGGAGAGACTGAGATAGAGATATCTACGAGATATAGAGAGATCGAGAGAGAGACAGAGAGATGAAGAGCTAGACTGAGAGAGAGGGAAGTGAAGAAGACAGTAGAACTTAATTCATTTTGCTTAATGTCCCAATACATCTCACGCACTGTATATAAATGCATACTAAATGGGTCAAATGACTTACTAAACATATGATATGATAATTGATAAACGAATGGGCCAAGCCCAATCTCGGGAGTGCCATCTAACTCAGACAGGATCTTACAGTCAAATACCTGAATTCAGCAATAAAATCCCTAAATCGAGACTAAAATACATTACTTAAGTCCCAAAATACTGATATAAGGGTTGAGAAATTAACCCGCCGGACCACCCCACCCAATTGACACAATCCAACCCAGATCACAAGTGTCGGGTTAACAAATTGATGGGTTGGTTTGGGTTTAAAAAATAAATCCGCAATCGGGTTTGGGCTTGTGTTTTTAAAACCGCATAAAACCGCACCCAACCGCATTTAAAAATATAGTAAAATTATACTATAATTATTCAATTGTTGATAAATAATATATATAACTCGTAATAGTAGTGAAGGCCAAAAATATTAAATTTTTACTGTTGATACAAGGACATCGACTCATTAACACGCTGCGTAAAACTATGTTCTAAATGAGTTTTTATTAAAAATAAATAAATATCATATTTTGAAAAAAAAACTTATGTGTCTATCGAATGCAACCCTCCTCCTTTATTCGGATTTGGAAGCAACTATAACACTTGAAGTTCATAAAAGACGAGTTAAGATTTTGAAATCAAAATTTTTTCTTCTAAAGGAAAATTAGATACAAGGACATGGCCTCATCATTCCACATTGCGTAAAGCTAAGTTCTAAATGAGACTGTTTTTTTAATAAAAATTATGTAGTGAAAAAAAATTATGTGTCTATCCAATGCAACCCTCTTCCTTTATTCGGACTTGAGATCAACAACTATAACACTTGAAGTTTATAGAAGGCGGATTAAAATTATAAAATAAAAAATTTGTTTCTTCTAAGGAAAATTTTAAATAAAAAATGAGGCTCTTGCTTTAGTTTACCAAAAGCCGGCCGTGAACAAGGAATATGAGCTTCCAATCAAACTTCTTACCAGACTTTTTATTACTTGTTACTATTGTTTATTACTATGATAATAATATTTTTGTATATAAATGTTTATATTTGATAATATATCTTTTTGCTCTATCTATACTTAAGAATATTACACTTAATTTTTCATTATAATAAAAAATTATTAAAACCGCAAAAACCGCCCCAACTCAACTGCACCCAAGCAAACTGCAATCTATCTGCTAAGCTTTTATGATCGGGTGTGGGGTATATTTTAAAAAACCGCAATACATCGGGTCGGGTTAAAATTTTTATAAAACCGCCCAAACCGCACCGCGCTTACCCGTAACTAATATTACGAAAAAAATACATGCGAATTTGGTCGAGTCATAAGTCTAAAATGGTGGGTTTTAATCAACATCTTACATATAAGAACGTTGCTCTTCATCAACAATATAAAATGAATTTTCTAACTATTTCACATTCATACAAGGTCAAATACTTGAACTCGGCAATAAAATACCAAAATCGAGACTAAAATACATATAACGGCAAAAATATTAATATTTATGAATAAAATACTTGCAAGTTTGGTCGAGTCATCTAAGTCTAAAATGATGAGTTTTAATCAACATCATACATAATAGCATTGCTCTTCATCAACAACATAAAATGAGTTTTCCAACAACTTCACTTTCATACAAGGTCAAATACTTGAATTCGGCAATAAAATATGTAAATCGAGAATAAAATACCTAATTTTAAGGCCAAAATTCGGTAGCAAACGTTTGCTCAATACCTCCCACGTCTGAAGCTGTCCTGAGATTGTCCAGAGGAGGGAGTTATCATTGCGCAGGAGAGTCGTCATTGCGGTTGTTTTCTCCTCGGCAAGCGCAATGAATTTGGTAGGAGCGGCAGTATTTTGCCTGGCATGGCATTCAATCCCCGTACAGCCGCTCGTCTACTACCAACGCAGTTCTTGGGAGTTCAGGCACTACACTATATGGCCCGGTTTCTGCATAGTGTACAGAAACTCTTAAAGGACTGAAGAGTCTATGGCCTTGCACTGTCGTGGTAGCTCAGACACTCCTACTGTGGCAATCTCTAACAGAAGATTGCTCAGCCCGACAAAGCAATGCCCGAGTGATGTGCTCGAATTGCTCCACTTAGGGGTCCTTCAGGTGCCACGGCATCTTCTAGGTTTGTCACTTTCACCTCGGCCCAATCGATGAGCGTTATCCTGGAGATAGCCGTTGGCTTTTCTTTTAAGTTCTTGCTGGTCTGGAAGCACTTTTCACACCTTTATGTGACAGCCCAAAGGTCTTAGTATACCCTCCGGTTTCCTCTTTATGTCGAATCATTGTTGCAAATTTTTGACTGACCGGAATTTTGGCTAGTGACTGTGAGGATTTTTTTTTGACTGTGAAGCTATTTCTGACTGAGGGTTTTGGAATTTTTGGAGACTTAGATAATTTTGAGTTGATGAGCCTTAAGCGACAGGCGAGGTCCTTAATTACTATGGGGATTTTGTCGCTACCTGTCACGAGTCCTCAATAACCAAGACTCTCCTTACTCTTCAGTCAGTGCCTCGCCACTTTATGTCTTGTCCGGTGTCAGTGATTATTTGATGATATGACAGTTCATGCATTCAGATAACCTTGCAGACTCGAAGCCAATCTTTATCCAAGACACACTATAAAATATATGCATTGATGGAATGCAATAATCGAGGAAGAATTCGGTCTGTAATCGGCCAATAAGGGTTATATATATATATATATATATATATATATATATACACTGGTTAAAAAAATACAACCTCCGGTTTCAGAAGGAATCTGGTATCTGACGTTGAGAGCTTGTACTTGAAACAATATAAAGGAATATATTTTAAGTTTCTCAGTGTATATTGACTGATGTCGGTTTTAGCTGAAACCAACTAGAATGAGTGTATAGGCTGATTTATAAAGGAATGACCGATTTGGAAAAGGTGTGCACTGAAATCATCAAAATGCAATATTTTTGTAATGTCTAGGTAACTTCGTTGTATCATTAATTTGATATAACGTTGTTCCCCCAAGCTTCATGGTAGGATTTAAGATAGATCTAATAGTCATAAAGCATTTCGAAAGAAGGTGAACTTAGCTTCAGGGTGCAGTTTCGGGAATATGTCTGCCACTTGTCGCTCTATTGAGATATGCTACAATCTGATCTCCTTCATAAGCACGTGACTCTGATGAAGTGATGCCTGATCTCTATGTGCTTCGTCCTGGAATGAAACACCGGATTCTGCGTGATTGCGATTGCACTTGTGTTGTCGCATAATATTGGCGTATCTGATTCCTTTACTCAATAATCTGCTAGCTGATGTTGACTCCATAGAATCTGTGAGCAGCAACTTCCAGCCGCGAGGTATTCTGCTTCGGCTGTTGACGTTGCAATTGAGGTTTGCTTCTTTCTAAACCAAGAGATGAGCCGATCACCAAGGAATTGGCACATTCCTGTTTGTGCTTCTCCGATCTATCTTGCAACCTGCATAATCTGCATCTGTAAAGTCATATAGGGATAAACTGGAGTCTTTAGGATACCATAGTCCGACGTTGACTGTTCACTTTAGGTACTTCAGTATCCTTTTGGATGCAATGTAGTTGCTCTCCTTGGGATCTGACTAGAACCGGGCGCAGAGATCGACATTATACATGATATTCGATCTGCTGGCTATTAGGTAAAGCAGAGAGCCTATAAGTCCTCGGTATTTAGTTACATCAATTGTTATTCCCCCTTCTTCTCAAGCTTAATTGATGCACTCATTGGGTGGATGCTTCAGAGCAGTTCTCCATACCGAACCTCTTCAGTAGCTCTTTGGTGTATTTCGCCTGGTTGATGAAGGTTCGGGTTTCTAGTTGCTTCACTTGAAGGCCTAGAAAGAACGTCAGTTCGCCCATCATGCTCATCTCGAACTGGTCTTGCATCAGCTTGGAGAATCTTTTGCGCAGCTTAGGGTTGGTTGAACCAAATATTATATCATCGACATAGATTTGTACGATGAGTAGATCTTCCCCCTTAGTGTATCGGAACAATGTCTTGTCCACGTTGCCAATTGAGTTTGTTAGGAATTCTGATAAGGTCTCATACCAAGCCCATGGCACCTGCTTGAGTGCATATAGAGTTTTCTTCAATCGGTACACGTGATCTGGGAATTCGTGGCTGATGAAACCGGGGGTTGAGCTACGTAGACTTCTTCTGAGATCTTCCCGTTTAGGGATGCACTTTTGACATCCATCTGGTACACTTTGAAGTCTTTAAACGCAACATATGCTAGAAAGATTTTGATTGCCTCCAGTCTTGCTACTGGTGTGAATGTTTCATCATAATCTATCCCTGCTTCCTGCCGGTATCCCTGTGCAACCAATCTCGCCTTGTTCCTTACTACCAGTCCATCTTAGATTAATTTGTTTTTAAACACCCATTTGGTTCCAATCACCGTCTGAGTAGGCCTTTGCACTAGCATCCATACATCACGTCTTTTGAACTGGTTCAGCTCTTCCTGCATAGCTGCGATCCAGTCGCTGTCCTTAACTGCCTCTTCAACCTTTTGATGGCTGTATTTGAGAGATGAAAGCATGGATGAACATTATGGTTGGACTGGCGCTGGTCTTCATAGGTGCAGCTGGATCACCGTGGGTGATTGAGTTTGGTTCGGTTCCATTTGATGGATTCCTCCTCAGATTGATCTTCTTCGATCGACGCTGAGGGTTGACTGGTTCTACCGATTCTTCGAGCACTTGTCCAGTTTGTGTTTCTTCTTCAATCAACAGTTGATTCTGCTGAACCGATACTTCTGGTATTTGCTCATTATGAATTCCGGTCTCTCCAGCCTCTGGTTGACCTGATTCATTAGTTTCGCATACCGGTTCCTCATCTTCACTAGAATCGTCCAGGTTCTGAATTTCTAGTTGGTTGCTGTAGCAACCCTCCTTTCTAATCGCTAGTTAGAGATAACTCACGTCGGGTTTAGCAATGAAAGCCGCAGAGAACCCATTTTACAAAAAAACATTTGTTCATACAAAATGTTAATACAAATGGGCCGTAGGCCCAAATTATCCTATCGCTCGGCCACAGATCGTCATCCATGTACAGCCCGTCCTCAAAAGCCCATGGAAGCTTCGATCGCCAGCCTCGATCGTCGATTACCTACACGACACAAACAGTGAGCTATTGCCCAGTAGGTGAAATAATGCGTGCACGTGTGACTCACTCACGTTAACTCACCCCCAATTCTCACCAATGCAATGCCACTCACTATCACTCATCACAACGGAATACACTCACCACCTCACAACGGGCCCTGGGCTCGATACTGTGCACCATCATACGAACTCACTATCATGATCACAAACACATCCACAAAACACTACGGCAGTGGCCTACGCTGAGCAGCCTCTCTAAGCCATATCAGGTCACACTCTCAGGTCGCCTCTTCTGCCTAATGCGGTGCCTACGCTAGTAGCCTACATGTCCCGTAAGGGTACCAAGGTCGCACCCTCCAGGTCGCCTCCTCCCGCATGCGACACGTGGTCTACACCAGATAGACTGCTTGGGGATATCCCAAGTCGCTCATTTATAGGTCGACCGCAGTCTGCCGCATAATGTCCAACAGGCCAATGGCTCGCCGTCACAGGCGCTGGTGCACAAGTAGATGTCTACACTCACATGCCTCCTCTACGGGTCGACAGCCAATATCGGCTACATACTCAGTAGGTGCCATACAGTACCACCGTTCCACCATGGTAAACTCCGTGAAATGACGTGTAATGTACATGCATGCATATAACGTACAACACATTGTAACATGCTGCTAGGTGAGACGTACGTATACATGTAAATCATATGATCACGTAGTAGCACATAAATCATGTAAATCAGTTTAAAACACATACTAGTCACGTTATTCGCACACATAAGACATATATTAGAAACAAGCACAAATAAGTTTACGTGTTGTAGATGGATAGTCCACCTACCTGTCCTCCGATACTGTCGACTAAGAAGTCCGGTGGAATCCCTAGATGTCGAATCTCTGAATAAATAATATTATTAGTATGTATTCTAATTTCTCGAACTGTACTTATATAAAATAATTATATTTTAAAATATTAGTCAAAGTTGGGTCAACCTGAATCACATAAAATCTCGGCGAAAGTATAAGTAGAATCGTCCGATTGCTTGGCCTTGAAGTCGCCCGATTCCATGTGGTTTTCCACTCGCCCGATTGACATGCCTCGAATTCCACTTTCGCCAAGTTCTTAAGCCTTGAATCGCCCGATTCATTTCAACTTTACCTTTCCAAACATTCGTCCGATTGAGCTTCAACATCGTCCAATTGTCCACCCTCTAAGTCGCCCGATTTGTTATGTTTGAAATCACATTCCCGAGAGTTCACTTAAGGTGCAAATCTCCCGATTCTCTATCCCTTAAATTGCTCGATTTGTCCTAGTAGATAAATATTCCAAGACCTGACTTAATTCCAATCGGCCAAAAGTACTAAGTAACCTAAGCTCGGCGAATCTTAGCAATCGATCGAAACCTATCATGAATCGGCCGAATGGAGTAATAAGGATTTAACTTCACGCGGAGAATTCTAGCATCAATCGAAACTGATGACTTTTATTCAGTCGCCCGATTCCTTAACTCAGCGAATGTTTTCATCGACCGAAACTTATATAACTTACGTGCATCGAATCGTCCGATCATCACACCTTCAAAAACCCTAAGGAACAATGACTAATCTAAAACCACGAAAATTCATACATTTTCATGTTCATCTTAGAAAACCACTCAAAATTTATCAGCTAAAACTTAACATGACAAACTCGAGAACCTTAAATTTAACCTTAGGATATAGGGTCACGAAATCATCATATAATTCATTTTTTACCTATACAAAGTTCACATACACTACATAACCATTGAAAACACATTACCGTAATAATCATAGTATATTTATGTGTGATGGACGAAATATTTATCTACCTTTACCTCCTAGGTTTTCGGGTTTGTTAGGGATCCAAGCTTGCCGAAGCCTTTCTTTGTCTTTGATGGAGTATTTTTTTTCTTTTTCCTCCTTTGTATTCTTGTCGTCTCCTTTTTCTTTTTACTCTTAAAGGTTGATCTAATCTGTTTACCTTGTCGGCATGCTGAACAGATTTTATCTTTAACATATGTTAGTTTTGGTAAACCTTTAACTAGGTTGTTTCTACTTAAGGTTGAAATGGTTTTGAAATTTAGATGGTTTAATCTTTTATGACATAGCCAACTCTTGGACTCACCGACGACCAAACACGTTGGAGTATGAGCAGTTTGCTCATTCCAGTTTATTGTGTAGGTGTCATCGGTTCTTCGTCTGGTCAGTACAATTTTCCCACCTTTGTTTTTAACAAGGCATTTATTTGTTTGAAACTGACGTCATACCCAGTATCACTTAGTTGACTAACACTTATTATGTTATAATGTAGGTTTCTAACTAGGTATACGTTTCTGAGGGTTAAGTTACCATAGGTAATCTTACTCTTACCTATGGCCTCACCTTCGCCGTTATCCCCAAAGGTGATGGTAATTTTGGCACATGGTTTGATGTCCGTGAGAAGTCTTCTTTCTTCGGTCATGTGCCGACAACAACCGCTATCTAGAAACCAGCTGGACCGTTGAGCTCCTGCAAGTATCCTGCGAGAACAGGTAGATACTTTGGTACCCATATAGACTTGGGTGCAGTTGGAAATTAGATTCTTACGGATCCAAACTTGGATTACCCTAACATGTCTACCAGTAACCGGGTCTATTAGATATTTATGGTTAATATTGTTTCTATTTTGGGATCGGTATCTAGGGTTACTATATCTTTGGGGCTCCGGTCTAGTATGTTGGGCATTCCCCCTTAGTTGTTGGGGTCTTTCCCTTCTTCGTGGGACGTTATTTTTACTACTATATATTTTAGTAGTATTACCCCTTACCGGGCCCGGTAATATCTTCCTGTGTGGGGCTGAGGTTTTAATATTATTTACATATCCCAGTCCAGTTCTCCTAGTGCTGTTTGTTTGAGGTACTGGACTAGGATTATAGTCCGAGGGACGGACAAAATTTATTACCTTTGGAGCAGGCGGTTGATAAGATGTCGATGCCTTCTCAGAATTTGCTTGTTCTCTGTAACCAAGACCTGTCAGGTCATTGATGTCCTTCATTATTCCTTGAAGGCAGTTGACCGTCTTAGACGATTTTGTCTAGGACTAGACTATCGTCGACAGCTTCTGGTTCTTTGAATTGCCCCAAAAAGAAGGAAAGATTAAAGAAGGCAAACAAATTCAAAAGCAAGAAAAAGTCACGCGTCCTTGTAGCTGAAAAGAATTCCGGAAGATGGGACGACACAGATTCAGAGGAATCAAGCTCGGAAGAAGACTGAGCGGATGTGAGAGTGAGAAAGAACTCGCTTGCCTAATGGCAGATCAACCGAACCAAGAAGATGAGTTCAGTTACGAAGAGGTACTAGATGCGCTTCAGAATATGGCTGATGAATACTGGAAGCTCAACAAAAGGCTGAAGGTAGCAAAAAATGGTAAGGCACTAGTACAGGAAGATACCGGATCCCTAGCTGAGAGAATCACTCAACTACAGGAAAAAAACAATAGTATAAGGGAAACCGCTGTGTCCGGTCCTGCCACAGTTACAACATGTGTTAGAACCTTCGTGTTTCCCACAATGCTTACCTCGTGGTGTTTTGTTCGGAGTTCTCTTCATGAACTTTCCGAATTTTCTGATGAAGAGAGCGATAGCTTCTTCACTCATTTCGGCGGCAGTTTTGGAGGGCTCTGCTACTGCCAGTGCCTTGACTGGTTGAGCCGGTATCACCTCCTCCAGTCTTGTCTGGAGCTCAAACTCGTAAGGTTCTGCAAAAAGATCATGCAACATTAGTTTGCTTAAGTCTTTGGATTCTCGCATGGCCATTGTTTTTACATCCCATTCTCGTGGGAGTGCTTTCATGACCTTGATTGCCATTTTCCATTTGTCTCCCAAGTGCTGAAAGATCGTTGATAATGGAGCAAAATGCTCCTCGAAGTCAGCCATAGTTTCTCTTGACTTCATTCTGATGGTGTCGTATTTTTGAATGGCAACAACGAGCTTATTTTCCCTCGTTTGGTCATTCCCTTTGCAGATTTGGCAGAGCTTGGTCCACACTTCCTTTGCGGTCGTACATGTCATGACCTGTCTAAATATTCCCTTATCCAGTGTTTTGAACAGGGTATCCTTTGCGATGTTGTCAAGATTTGCCTTTTTTCTTTCTGATGTTGTTAACTCATGTCTTTCTTTTGGAATTTCTTGTGGCTCATCAGGACGCGCCGCATCTCATGCGTTTACCTTTGTAAACACGAATTGTCCTGCGTTTATCACGTCTATCATCTCGTCGTTTTGTGCACAGAGATGAGTCATTCAAATCTTCCATTCGAGAAAGTTTTCCCTGCTAAACATAGGAAGCTTATTTGATGAAGTCATGGTTAAAAAAACTTTCAAGTAACCCGCTCTGATACCACTTGTTAGGATTGGTTATGTGTTTAGAGGGGGGTGAATAAACACGTGTCTCTTTTTCGGTTCTTAACCGGTTAAGGTTAGATATCGGTGCTTGATATTTGTGTATGTGACTTGTGCGGAAGCTGACCGGTGGGTCTTGAACCAAGATCGGATGGAAATGTGATTTGCGTGCGTGTGTTTGCCTAAGACACAGAATTGTTTCTGGAAGTTTGGAGCCAAAAAATCTCCTACGTCTCCCCTTCTTCCCCGCAAGGAAGGCAGCACTAGAAGACTCGGTTTTATAACCTCTCTTGCACAACCTTCTTAGCTAGACTAACACAGTACAACTCATGCGGCTATACTCAGCTAACTAAAATCCTACAAACTTAGACAACTTTTTAAAGTCCGTCTACTTACAAGAGCTTTTTACAGTCCCTTGAGAACAACACACTCACTCTCTAACCGAAACGGTCTAAATGAGTAAGGACAACACCTAAACACTTCTTGTTTATGAGCTTGAACTTTTTCTCGCATTGCGTGATTTCAAAGATGGTGAGGTAGTTTCTTCATCTTGCCTCTCTCCCTTTTATAGTTGGGTTCGATGTAGAAGGCCGTTGTGAGATGGCTTTGTACCGGACAGAGCTTTTAGTAACTTTCCCCAAAAATGGGTATGTCCGGTCTTTGCAGCAGTCGCCCTGTGTATTTTGCTTTATTCCTTATTTGACTTAGTTTGACTTCAACTTGGCTCTTGCAGTCAGCCTTGAATTAATTGCTCGTCAGAAGGCTTCAACTTGTCGCTCTTCAAATAAATGTGAATCTTAGTCCATCGTGGCACTTCCGGTATCTGCGTTCCGGTCCTCAGTGACCTTCTGATTTTTTGATCCGGTTGATGGTTGCATTTGGCGAACTGTTCTCTGGTATCCGGTTTCACCTGTGTCTAACCGAAATACTTAATTAAGTTAAGTCCAATCACCAAAACTGTTAATCTGAATTCTTTAAATTCACGATTCCTAACAACATTCCAATATAAAGAGATAGTTTTTCTTGAACTTCAAATACAAAGCATGATATTTTTTACAATAATAAAACATGTTAGGTAGCTTTATGTTTTCTTGTCTGAGGGATGATCTTGACATTAAGGTGGTAACATGCAACTGATGGTCTTGTTCAGATTAATATGAAGTTGCAAAGTATGACTTTCAACATGAGTTCGTCTTCATGGGGAATGGTTTTTTAGTCATATGGTAAATAAGTTTGTGCCCACAAGATTTTCGAAAATGAATGTGAAACTTTTCACCCCAAGCAAAGAGTTTTACAAAGAGATTAACGCAAGAGAAAAATACCCCTTCTCTAGATGCCACGCAGAGCAAAAGAACTGAACAACTCTCTATTCTATTGCTCACGTAATCTAGCAACAGCTTCAGACATTCAATCACGGAAATCTTTTCTGCGAGAATTTGAAAAGGCGTCCAACTTGTGATCAGTGTCTTCACCGATTATCTTTCCGTAGGCAGGCACGAGGCGAGGGATCCCATCGATGATCGGATACGAAACCCTAACCGAATCGCTGATCAGCGAATTGGTTTTCCTGACAGTAGTGCAACGGCTACTTCGATAGCAGGCACAAGCACCTCTGCTAGAAAGCTGTTTATCCACACGCCGGCGCATTTTAGCAACGGTGCGCTGCCTCTGACCATCTTCTTCTTCAATAGTTTTTCTTCACTATGGTTTGTCGTAGTAGAATCACTTCTATTATCATATTACTTAGAAAAGTAAAGGTAGTATGGTAATTTGCAGATGAGGGAGTTAAAATAAATTTTTTGACTAATGTATCTAATCACAAAACAAAACTGGTAAGGACTGATCCCTAAGTTTAATCTTCAAACAGGTATTTAACTCTACAACTGAAAGGAATCGTGGAAAAGCTGGAAACAGAAGAGGAAAAAAAAGAGAACAAAGTTAAAACAAAATAATAATAATAATAATAACAATAATAATAGTAATAATAATTCTCTTCTTCCTTTTATCGGACTGAGCTATCTCAAGGCGTCATAGCCCATCCTATGGGTTTTGGGTAGATAATTCTCTATATCAAAGACCCTATTAGAATATTATTCACTTGTTGCCCTCGGATTTTATCAATTTTGTGGCAAAACACCCGGTCGGTTATAAGTACTTAACCCCTCCCCTTCCAAGAAGATCGTTACACTCGGGATGGGCTCGGACCATCGGAATGATCATTTGAATAAGGTCATAAGCCAAGAGAGGGCACCTCGGGAATTTCAAGAGGATGCTACAGAGGGATGACGCCCCGTATAGTCTTCAGGGGTCCTTCGGGAATTTAGACTGAGGAACCTTCAAAGCTATACCGAGGAAGAAGACTAGCCTGCGTGGCTCCTACAGAGGTTTCCTGAGGCATGAAGGGAAGGATTCTTTACCGAGGTAGAACTTAACGGCAGGGGATCGTGGTTACGCACGATCTCCTCCCATGTACCGCTAACCGAACATGGAGTAGAAGAAACAAAATAGAAAGAGCATGGATCGTGGAGAAAGAAGTATGGAGTATGAGGTCGACTCGAGGCCCGGAAAGCACGGAGCGTAGGGAAAACCACCGAGGACCAGGTATGTGTTGGCGTGGCAGCGGACCCGGTCGATTAATATTGCGGCTTAATTTTTGAGCAATTAAGATAAAATGTGGACACCGAGATTTAACGTGGAAAACCCCCAAACAAATCGGGGTAAAAACCACGGGCAAGGAAAAAGAATCCACTATAGAGGAAAAATATAGAAGTTACAACCTCTCAATCTATAAAGGAAAAAACCCTCAATATTTCTCTTTATAGTCGGAGGAAAATACCGACAAACTCTCTATTTATTTATTTCTCTCTCACGTATCTTCTCTATCTGTGCGGGATATCAAATGAGCTCTCGTTCGTTCCCCTTTTATAGAGGGAATCTCATGTACAAGGACAACAAACATCACGTCATCCATTACCTCACTAACGTGAACAAATGAGGCATACCTTTGAAAAATATATCACACGTTAGCTTCATTTTTCTCCTCTGACTTTTCAAAGATGGATATTGCTGACAATCTCCCACTTGAAGATTTGATTGTGGATCAATTGGATCTTCACACCATTCTTTCTCCCTTGCCTTTCCTGTTGCTTACGTCTCCGCTAGGCCACTCGAGGAACGACACCAAACGAACTTGTCAGTGTTGACCGCCTTTGTCAAAAAATCTGCTAGGTTATCTTTCGTATGAATCTTCAGCATATCTACCGTGCCCTCTTCCACTTTCTCACGAACGAAATGATACTGGACTCGTATATGCTTAGACCTGGAATGAAAAGCTGGATTCCTTGCGAGATGCAAGGCACTCTGACTGTCACAGAACAGAGGAAATATTCTCCTGTTCGTGCTCGAGTTCCTCCGTGATCATTTTCAACCATACCGCCTCTTTACTTGCATGCGTAGCTGCAACATATTCTGCTTCAGTTGTTGACGTCGCGACAACGGACTGAAGCTTCGATACCCAGCTTATGGCTCCACCAGTAAGAGTGAATACATATCCCGTGGTAGATTTTCTCTTATCAAGATCACCTGCATAATCAGAGTCAACGTACCCTCTGACAGTAAAGTCTGCTCCTCCATAACATAATGCAACATCTGAGGTTCCTCTGATATATCGTAGGATCCTCTTCACCGCGCTCCAATGCTCTTTGCCCGGATTCACCATGTACCGACTCACTACTCCCACTGCATGTGCAATGTCTGGTCGTGTACAAATCATCGCGAACATAAGACTTCCCACCGCTGATGCATACGGTACTCGAGACATCTACATCCTCCCTTCTTCACTGCTAGGACTCATACTTGAGGATAATTTGAAATTAACAATAAGTGGGTAGAAATTGACTTACAATCTTGCATATTGAAGCGTCGCAAGACCTTCTTCAGATAATTCTTCCGCGAAAGCCAAATCTTCTTGTTATTTCTGTCTCGATAAATTTGCATCCCTAGAATCTTGTTTGCTGGTCCCAAGTCCTTCATTTCAAATTCCCTAGCCAGCTGTGCCTTGAGTTCTTTAAGACGATCTTTGTTGGGGCCTGCTACCAACATGTCGTCAACATACAACAGTAATATGATAAAATCATTTTCACCAAACCTCTTGGAATATGCACAAGGGTCTGCATTCAATATGTTGTATCCAAGGCTCATGATGAAGGAATCAAATCTCTTATACCAACACCTCGGCGCCTGTATGAGACCGTATAGAGATTTGTTCAACCTGCAAACCAAGTTCTGTTTTTCTTTGTCTTCAAAACCTTCCGGCTGGAGCATATAAATCTCTTCTTCAAGATCTCCATGAAGAAAAGCCGACTTCGCATCTAGTTGCTCTAGATGTAGGTCGAATGTAGCGCACATTTCCAGGAGTACCCGAACAGTCGTCAGTCGAACTACATGTGAGAATATTTCGTTGAAGTCGATGCCTTCTTTCTGAGCGTAGCCTTTAACCACCAGTCGTGTACGAAACCGCTCTACTTGATCATCGCTGTTTCGCTTGATCCTAAAGACCCATTTATTGCCGATTGCCTTTCTTCCCTGAGGTAGTGGCACCAACTCCCAAGTCTTATTTTTCCGTAGAGCTTCCATTTCTTCTTGCATTGCCGCCAACCACTGATCTGCATCTGAACTGTTCAGTACTTCTTGAAGAGTTGATGGCTCTCCATCATCAGTTAGAAGACAGTAGGCAACGTTGCTGTCCAAATCGTAATCTTCATGCCAGGATGGTGCGGCTCTTTTACGTGTGCCCCTTCTAAGTTCTGGCTCTAAAGATTCGCTTGGCCCTTCCTCGTGCTCTGGTGCTACTTCAGAAGAATCTTGTTCGATAGACTTCCCTTTCACTTGAATCGCCGTAGTTTTTGGGCGTTCCTTTGTAGTGCTATCATTTTCTCCGATTATTTTATCTTCTAAGAAGATAACCTCCCTGCTGATGACAACCTTGTGGGCAGTGGGGTCCCACAGGCAATACCCCTTCACACCATCAGCATACCCCAAGAACAAACACTTCCTGGACTTCGGATCCAGCTTCGTAGTTTCTTGGGCATTGTACATCACGTACACAGGACTTCCAAATACATGGAGTTTGGAATAATCCGCTGGCTTTTCGGTCCACATCTCCATCGGAGTCTTCTGATCAATTGTCGTTGAAGGCGATCGATTGATCACGTAGCAAGCGTTGTTGACTGCTTCTGCCCAGTATGATTTATCCAGACCTGCAGCTCCCAACATGGCTCTTGTTCTTTCCAACAGAGTCCTGTTCATCCGCTCCGCCACTCCATTTTGTTGTGGAGTATACTCCGTAGTGTAGTGCCTTTTGATGCCTTCTCTTTTGCAAAAGCTATCAAATTCTCTGCCAGTATATTCTCCTCCATTATCCGTCCTCAAACACTTGATCTTCTTACCTGTATCAAGTTCGACCCGAGCCTTGAAATTCTTGAAGGTAACGAACACATCTCCCTTACTCTTGATGATATACACCCAACATCTCCAGGAATAATCGTCGATGAAAGACATGAAGTACTTCCCTCCTCCTCGGGATGAAACCGGTGACTGCCATACATCAGAGTGAACCAATTCTAGAATATTGTCGCTTCTAGAATTTGATGTGTTGAATTGTAGCCGATGCTGCTTGTTTGCTACGCAATGCTCACAAAATGGTAGTGATACCTTCGTGAGACCCGGAAGTAGATTTTGGCCCGCAAGAATTTTCATGCCTTGTTCTGACATATGGCCAAGTTTCTGATGCCACAGCATAGTAGATCTTTCGCTTGAACCTCCTGAAGCCACAGATGCTTCCCCGTCTTGCACCGTCTCTCCCAACAGCGTATACAGATTTGCAGCAACCTTTTCACCTTTCATTACTACAAGTGCTCCGCAGAATATTTTCATTATTCCTCCCGGAACTTTGATTTCACAGCCAAGATCATCGAGCTGTCCCACAGATAATAAATTCTTCTTGAGACCTTCCACGTGCCGCACTCCTTGAATAGTGCGAACTGTACCGTCGTGCAACTTCAACCTCACGGTTCCAACGCCTACGATTTTTAGGGCATGATCTTCGCAACTGTACACAGATCCTCCTAAGACAGGTTGGTAGTGGTTGAACCAGTCTCTTCGAGAGGTCATATGATAAGTTGCGCCCGAGTCAAGAAGCCATATCTCGTCATACGTCTTCCTGCTCTCCGTTGAGATAGCTGCTTCGCTACACAATACGTTTCCACCTGACGCGTTTGCCAGATTTCCTTGAGGATTGGAATTCTTCAGACTCCAACAATCCTTCTTCAAATGACCCTTCTTTCCACAGTGGTAGCATTTCATATCATTCTTCTTACTTCTTGATTTTCCCCTGCCTTGAATGTGACTCCCACTTGAACCACGTTCCGTTGATCTACCTCTCATCACCGTCAATGCTTCGACCTGTTGCGAGCCTGCTTGCTGGTCTTCCTTATTCTTTCGCCGATTTTCTTCTTCGAGAATAGCAGTTGCGATGTTATTGAAGACCAGAACTTTTGCGTTGTTCGTCAAGTTGATGATGAGTTGATCATACGAATCAGGCAGACTTTGAAGTAGAATTTCCGCACGTTCTTTATCCTCCGTTTTATATCCCGACGATGTTAGCTGGGAAAATAGAGTATTCAAGACATTGAGATGCTCCGTCATCGAAGTAGATTCAGACATTCTCAAGGTGAATAATTTTCGCTTCAAGAAAATTCTGTTGCGTAACGACGTCGGCTCGTACAGACTGGTTAGGTGGTCCCAAATCTCCTTTGCCGTTTTCTTTTCTTCGACGCTGGACAATATCTCATCTGCTAGTGCCAATGAAGATTTACAACAGCGCTTCTGTCCATCTCGTTCCATTTCTTTTCGTCTGTTACTGTGGCTGGTTTTTCGTCGATAGCCTCCAGATAGCCGTCCTTTCGCAAGATCGCCTTTATCTTTAATTTTCACAGTGAGAAATTTCTCCCGTTGAACTTTTCAATATCAAATTTGACCGCCATAATTTCTGCTCACTCGTGAGCGATACCTCCGACGGGGTTGCAGCAGATAATTATTGAACTCGTCCCGGCTTTTTCGTCACCGTAACAAGGGCAGTATAATATCTATTATTTTCTGATGTGGAGGGTCCACGTTAGTGGCAACCACAGAGCATACGATAAATAAAATATATAAAACCCAAGCTAGGCTCTGATACCAATTGTTGGCGTGGCAACAGACCCGGTCGATTAATACTGCGGCTTAATTTTTGAGCAATTAAGATAAAATGTGGACACCGAGATTTAACGTGGAAACACCCAAACAAATCGGGGTAAAAACCACGGGCAAGGAAGAAGAATCCATATAGAGGAAAAATATAGGAGTTACAACCTCTCAATCTATAAAGGAAAAAACCCTCAATATTTCTCTTTATAGTCGGAGAAAAATACCAACAAACTCTCTATTTATTTATTTCTCTCACGTATCTTCTCTATCTGTGCGGGATATCAAATGAGCTCTCGTTCGTTCCCCTTTTATAGAGGAAATCTCATGTACAAGGACAACAAACATCACGTCATCCATTACCTCACTAACGTGAACAAATGAGGCATACCTTTGAAAAATATATCACACGTTAGCTTCATTTTTCACCTCTGACTTTTCAAAGATGGATATTGCTGACAGTATGTCCCTTAGGAAACTATAAATACCGTCAGTCACTGCTAAAATGCGCCATCCTTCGACACCATTACCATTTTTTACCATTCTCATCACTATTTTCACACTGCACATTTTACTCTTGTTACACCATCCTAAGAGGAAACCACCTCTTGACCGAGGCAAGAGGGTAAACGCCACCTCGCCCCTAACATTTTTGACAGTTTTCGGATCAAGAACGCGACGTTATTTCGGCGGGAAGAAGCTCGTTAGCTGTTTACGAACCATTAATTCACGCTTACGAACGAATTGGTTGGGGGGACGGGATACTCATGCGAAGTTCAGGTTCCCCATATAAATATAAGTCATCGTTTTTAGTAAAAAAATTAAATAAGTAGCATAGTCAAAAATTATAATAACACTACATAGAGAAATACTAGACATTTTATTTCTTTATTACGCCACAATAAAACTTTAATAAAAAGATAAACAAATTACGATAAGATATATGGACATATATGACAAAAATGCAATCCAATTTATTTATGTCATAATATTAAATTACATATGGCATGAGATTTACTATGGGTTCCACGTACGTTGAGCAACCACTTGAGCACCGTAACCAAATATCTCGATTCTTTTGCTTATCTCTCGATTCAAATATATGTTCGATTTTCACTTTTTGATAATCGATTTTGGTTCGGTTTTGGTTCGAATATTTCGGTAAACCGAACCGAATACAGAAATTTATTTTTATTATATTTTATTTGAATGTATATAATAATATATTTTATATATTTATGATATTATAAATAATATTTCAGATATTATTAATTTTATTGTATATATAAGTTCGCTTTTTGGTCGGTTAACCGAACTGAACCGAAAAACAAATCGGGAACACCGAACCTGAACGGGAATATTTCGGTTTGGTGTTCGGTTTTAATTATCGAACCATCGGTTCGTTACGATGTGTACCGAATAAACACCCCTAGTTACAAATAGAATTGAGGAATGCGAAATCAATCTAAATGAAGCAGTTGTCGAAGACGGATTGAGTGGTAAACAAGAATCTCATCCGATCTTGTTTTCATACTTTTACCGATGGGCAGTCACCTTCGACTCTTATTCCCGTTTTTTGACAGGGGATTCCACGACCCAATAAACGTAGTCTTAACAGGGACGATTTTACCACCAAAGTCCTCTCACTTCGACCAAGTTCAATCTGAGATTAATTTGAACATCATTTTCGTCTATGTGACGATTTCAACTTCCATCGGGCTAATCCGCTCAATTTGCACATATTGTCCAAAATTCACACAAACCACGGTGACTAGAAGTCGAATAAATCTAACATGTGGTTCAACTTGTGGACTATCCAATCAATTCAAGCTAGTGACTTAAACTATCACGTTAAGTTGTCAATTTGGTACATGTTGGCGAAACTCATGGAATTAGTCACATCCCTAGAATGTGTGGCGCATGTACATAGCCAAACATATATGTGCGGCCCATAAACAAAACCTCGAATATTCGAACAAATACGTCTGTGAAAATTACGTAACAATAATTTCAACGAAAAGGTCCCAAACATATCTAAAAATCAAATCAGCAACCATCGTAAAGCCTATAGAGCTCGTCAATTGGAGGCATGTCTTGGATCATCCTATCGAAGTCCTTAAACGAAATACCTCGAGACAAAAAGGGTTTTTTCGTCTCTTCTTCTTCTTCTTCTTCACCAGCCTTATCGTCTTTGCCCGTAAGCCTTTGAACAACAGATTTGAAGCTCACAGCATCAGTTTCGATATACTGTGTGTCGATTACTACAACCTTAACCCTATTATTGCTGTTGCTGCCCATAATATTCGTTCTGTTCAAGTAGTAAAGGAATTGAAGAGTGCGTTATATAATTCGTATGTTTGTGTTTTTCTTTTGTAGCATCGCTGTGGTTTGGTATATATATAGTATTTGTGGGAGATGCTGAGTTGTACGGTTATTGACGGTTAAGGAGATGACATAAGTTGACCGCTTTATGTAAGAAGCAATTATTGGGAGAAACAGTCGTGTGTTAGGACCAAATGGATCGAGTCAAACTACGCACTTGTATGTTGTTAATGAGCTGTATAAAACATATTTTGACGAGTCAAATAATTAATTTTGTTAAAGAAAGAATAAGAAAAACCTCATTTCTGTAGTGTTAGATGTAAGCTAATGAATCATTTACTGCCATCTAGAAACTGTTATTTGATAATTGCTTGTTATTATTTATTTATCTTGTTCGTTATAGCCGTATAATATATATTATTTATCGTGGCTCTATGTCCATCGCATGCATGCATCGTAGTACTAGTCAAACGAGTCTTGTGGGCACACCATCAGTTGCATCTCCACAATTTGAAGTTTGTCTTTAATAATAAAATAATGAACCTTTTCAATATTGACGCTTGCCTTAAAAAGCCTTTCAATGTTGTGGGCTCATATATTTCCGTATGCAACAAAAGGAAAGGGAAAATAAAAAAAGAAGTAACAGCATTGCCTTCGTACAAAGTCAGCAAGAAGAAACTTCATAGGATTGACAGCTTATTCATCGATGCCCTCTTGCCTTGATATTGGATAGGCTGCATGCTTATCCAATTAAACCATTCCATTAAAGATTTCCCCGATGCTAAACGATTTTTAGGGGCCAGTATTTTTGCATACTCAAATGTGTGTGCTACAATATAATTTTAAATGTAAATTAATAATAAATAAAAATAGAAATGCAAAATTGAGAATGTCATGTAGTGGATGGTTTTCTTTGTATTTAATATTATTTTTGATTAATTTAATTGACAGACCAACAACGGTTTATCCCAAGTCCTCACCCTTAATAAGAAAAGTATAGATAATATTCATGACGTGCCAATAATACAACCCACTTCGGTTGATTAGTGAAGAATGAAACCCTTACGAATTGAGAGTCATATACTAACAATCAATCAATTAAACACAGATGTAAGGATAAGTAACGAGGAATGACATGATTTGTTAAACTAACAAATCAGGGATTAGGTTTTTCATCAATCAGACGAGATTAATCAAAGGGTGTGCATTGACCACACCTAATTAGAAATATAATTATTATCAATGTTGAGATTTCCAAGAGTTTCTATTGAATAACAAGAAATATATTCAGTCAAACCTAAATTCGCACCTGGATTTGAATTGATCAAAGTGAATTCGAGTTGACAAATGGCTGTAGAACAAATTAATATAAAAATAGGGTAAAATTAAATTTATATTATGTAAATATGGCGAGGTCTTGCTCTTGACGTACTAATCAACGTCTTAGGGGAAGATACGATCGAATCTCCTCGAACACCATTTTCCTTGAGTGAGTCTAAACACGTCTTAATATGGTTTTTTGAAAGGGCCGACAGGCTGGCCTGAGCGGGCATGCCCGAGATTTATAAATAAACAATATTGATTTTTATTTGAGTTATGATTTGTACTTTAATAACATAAATAAATTAATATTAAAGAAGTTAATTAAATAAGATATATTTTCCAACTTGAATTCTTTATTTTTTTTAATTTTTTCTACTTTTTATAATTTTTTCTGTTCTTTTTCTTATTTTTTATTTTCTTTTTTGGGCGGGCTAAGCCCGCCAGGCCCGTTTTGACAGTTCTACTCCCGAGATTTACTTGATCCCACATGCAAGGTTCCACACGTAGGCCCAAAAACAAATGCATGTAAAATATATTCCCTACCAACGTTTTGTAAGCTTTTTCATTTCAATCAAAATTTGATTCGTCGTGCAAATATTGACTCACGTCTAGATAGTATCAAGATATCATTACAAAGAGCTCGAGTTTGAGCTTATTTATGTTATGTCGAGTTCGAGATTGAGTTAAAACATAAGAGCTCGAAAACACGCGAAACGGCTCATGAACTATTTTTTATTATTATTATTTAAATAATTTCCATTTTGCAAATATTGACTCACATCTACATAGTATCAAGATATCATTACAAAGAGCCGGCTCGAGTTTGAGCTTATTTATGTTATGTCGAGTTCGAGATTGAGTTAAGACATAAGAGCTCGAAAACTCGCGAAAAGACTCATGAACTATTTTTTATTATTATTATTTAAATAATTTCCATTTTTAATAAAAAAACTCGAGCTCATAAAATGAGCCGAGCTCGGCTCATTTAGAGCCCTATTGCAAACAATTAAATCTCAACTAGCAGCACATGGGTTGCAAATTTAAAAACACTTCTTGCGAACAACTAAATCTCAACTAGCAGCACATGGGTTGCAATTTAAGACTCTGTACCGCAAAAAATAAAAATTCAGTGGGTTGATGATTAAATAGTTGCGATATCGCCCCTATACCACCAAGATTATTATTTTGATTCGTCGTGCAAATATTGACTCACGTCTAGATAGTATCAAGATATCATTACAAAGAGCTCGAGTTTGAGCTTATTTATGTCGAGTTCGAGATTGAGTTAAAACATAAGAGCTCGAAAACACGCGAAACGGCTCATGAACTATTTTTTATTATTATTATTTTAATAATTTCCATTTTGCAAATATTGACTCACATCTACATAGTATCAAGATATCATACAAAGAGCCGGCTCGAGTTTGAGCTTATTTATGTTATGTCGAGTTCGAGATTGAGTTAAGACATAAGAGCTCGAAAACTCGCGAAAAGACTCATGAACTATTTTTTTTTATTATTATTATTTAAATAATTTTCATTTTTAATAAAAAAACTCGAGCTCAGAAAATGAGCCGAGCTCGGCTCATTTAGAGCCCTATTGCAAACAATTAAATCTCAACTAGCAGCACATGGGTTGCAAATTTAAAAACACTTCTTGCGAACAACTAAATCTCAACTAGCAGCACATGGGTTGCAATTTAAGATTCTGTACCGCAAAAAATAAAAATTCAGTGGGTTGATGATTAAATAGTTGCGATATCGCCCCTATACAACCAAGATTATTATTTTGATTCGTCGTGCAAATATTGACTCACGTCTAGATAGTATCAAGATATCATTACAAAGAGCTCGAGTTTGAGCTTATTTATGTTATGTCGAGTTCGAGATTGAGTTAAAACATAAGAGCTCGAAAACACGCGAAACGGCTCATGAACTATTTTTTATTATTATTATTTAAATAATTTCCATTTTGCAAATATTGACTCACATCTACATAGTATCAAGATATCATTACAAAGAGCCGGCTCGAGTTTGAGCTTATTTATGTTATGTCGAGTTCGAGATTGAGTTAAGACGTAAGAGCTCGAAAACTCGCGAAAAGACTCATGAACTATTTTTTATTATTATTATTTAAATAATTTCCATTTTTAATAAAAAAACTCGAGCTCAGAAAATGAGCCGAGCTCGGCTCATTTAGAGCCCTATTGCAAACAATTAAATCTCAACAAGCAGCACATGGGTTGCAAATTTAAAAACACTTCTTGCGAACAACTAAATCTCAACTAGCAGCACATGGGTTGCAATTTAAGATTCTGTACCGCAAAAAATAAAAAATGGGTTGCAATTTAAGATTCTATACCGCAAAAAATAAAAATTCAGTGGGTTGATGATTAAATAGTTGCAATATCGCCTCCACCAAGATATCATGATCCCCCCCCCCCCCCCCCCCCCCCCCCCCCCCCCACCCCCCCCCAACAAGAACATGAAAGCAAAGATAACGGTCACAGATGATGGCCTTCGTAGAAGACATGACAAAAACCTCAGTTTTCCAACATAAATTTAAAAATGAAACGACAATAATCCATAGTTTTCGGCTTGATTTTATTCTCCGCACCCAATTCGAATTAAAAAAAAAAATCTTACAACCTCGCTGCAGCCGCAACTCGACGGGCGTTGTTAGGAGGAGGGTCCCACTCGGCGATGACGTGGGCTCGAGTGATCTCAGCGAGCGAACGGCAACCGCTCAGAGCCATCGCTAGCTCGAGCTCGTCGTGCAGCATCTGAAGCGCTTTTCTTACGCCGGCTTCTCCGTACGATGCCAAGGAGAAAACCACCGGTCGGCCGATCTACAAGAATGCGACGAATTTCTAAGATTGAGGAGAACGAATACAAAGACCTTCGCAAAGAAAAAGGATAACGAATTCGTAGTGAATTCGAAGATTTTATGTGGATAGTTCGAGTTTGGGAAGAACGACGCGAGAGGACAGGTAGTAAGCCAGGAGAGATTCGCTGCACTATTTTTCAGATGATGAAATATTTCACAATCGGCTTAAAATTGTACTTTTAGTCCATGTATGTTTGAGGGAGTTTGCAATTTTTAGGACATGTAAATTATTATTTTTTTTTTTTTCGGAATGATAGCTTACCACAACTTATAAAAACAAGTATAACGAGCTAAATATAGCCCATAGAGACCTTTGGTCACATCGAAAATGCTAGTAAGGAAAGACACCTCATAAAGGAGACAAGACATTCCTACGAAAGAGGACACGTAAATTATGAAGGACAATTTACAACGATTGGTTTCAGAATTGTGATAATTTGAGGACACGTAAAAAATAAATGTTGCAATTTTGGACAGTAAGCTTCAACAGTGAAGACAACTTTTTAAAATTATGGCGTTAATGGTTTCAATTTTTGAAACTTGCTATCCTAAAATTTATACCATTAAATTTTTATAACGCCACTACCTCTAATGAACCTTACGCAAAAAAAAAAAAAAGAAAAGAAAACGATTACGCCTTTGTAAATATGCGAGAATAAGAATTCGCTAGCTTTATAGTTAAAACTTACAAAGACGCCAGAAGTCCCGAGCGCTAAAGCCTTGAAGACGTCGGTTCCACGCCTGATACCTCCGTCCAAGAACACAGGCACACGGCCTTGTGCAGCTTTTACTACCTAACATTTGGCCCCAAAAAAAAAAGTCCCAAAATGAGAAGTATAACTATGAAAAGAGGTCTTTCTTGTAAGAATAATGGAGAGGAGCGAGCTCCTTATCACACCTCTTCAAGAGCCATTATAGTGGCCGGGACGTAGTCGAGCTGACGAGCTCCGTGGTTAGACACGATAATGCCAGAAACACCGTACTCAACGGCTATTTTCGCTGTAATTACAAGTTGCAGTATTTTTTTATTACGCATGTTCTAGATAGTGATGGGATTAATGAGTCTTAAAAGATCTTACTATCTTCGGCCGTGAGCACGCCCTTAACTATGATGGGCAACGAAGTGATTGATTGTAGCCATTTCACATCTTTCCAGCTCAAAGAACGATCGACTTGGCCCGCAACATACGAAGCTAAACCCGAGTCATCAGTCTTGGCAAAGTGCAAAAAAGTGTTATTGCAGCAGAACTGTTAACTAAGGTTAACATGTTAACATTTTTCCTGAAGACATTTCGACTTACTCTGTCGATTTTCCCGATATCCAAGCCTTGGAAGTTCTTCAGTGTCAAGCCCGGCGGCAAAGTGAATCTGCAAGAGGAACGAAACACGAGCTATTGTAGTTATTTTTTCCTCTGTTTGATGTCTGTATACAAAAACTCCTTTTTTTTAACCTATTTTTTATGTCTGCTTCCCTTCTTCCCAATCTCGGGGTATCCACGGTCAGCACTATGGCCTTAAACCCCGCTCGCTCGGCCCTTTTCACGAGCTGAGTCACAACGCTCCTATCCTTAAATACCTACGGCAAACACGAGTTTTAGCAAGTGGTAAGAACCCCATCGAAGGAGATGTAATAAATTAAGATTCAAACAACTTTCTAAACAGATCGCCGACTGGTCATTTCACCTAAAAGTTTAATCCCTTAGGTAAGTGGACATTCAACATGGTATCAGCGCTCAGGGACCAAAGAAAATTACACGTTTTAGAGCTAGATAATAGAGAAATCAGTCAAAAATGTGAGAGACCGTGTTGGAAATAATATAGATTTAAAATACGAGCCACTCCCTTCAGGCTTAGATTTTCTACGACACAAGAATTGCTGTAAATCATTAGCATTATCGTCGTCAAAACAGAACATTGCAATAAAAAAAGAAAAAGCTAACAGGCAAAGACTTGACAATCTTACATAGAGCTGGAAAAATCGAACCCCGGGCCCAGTTGATGCCACTTCTTCGACGCTCGAAGTAGCCCAAGACGATAACGTCTGTAAGAAGGACACATTCATCAGCATTTTGGAGACACATACGATTTAGCAGACAAAGCATGCAACAAAGGACGAAGCTGAGAAATGAACCATTATAGTCCCAGCAGCTGATGCAGCTCTAGCAGTTGCATATTCCCCTGCACAAGGCAACCAAAATCTTACGAATTTTTTGTCTTAATCATCAACTCTGTTGTCTATCTATGTGGATGAAATGTCCTAAGATCCTCGTTGGGAAAGAGATTCAATTACCATCTATATGAGCCATTTTTTGCATAGCAGTAGGCGCAATCATAATGGGCACCGAAATCTTGAATCCCAAAACGGTGGTGGACATGTCGATCTTGCTTACATCGATCAAGACCCTAGGCCGAAACCTAATAGACCGATCAACAATATTTTTATTTCGAATCGTAATCGAACTCTTTGATTCATATACTGTGGTTATGGGTTCGATTTCAGAGAAATAATCGGTCTTTTTTTAAAGGGTTAGGGAAAGAATGAGTTCTTACAGAATTCTTGAGAAAGCGTTTCTGTTCTCTGCTAGCGTCCACTGATCCTCTGCGCCAGACGCATAGTAATCGTACACCATTTTTGGTAGTTTCTGCTTTGCAATAGCCTCAAACTCCATCACGTTTGTAACTTCTTCCATCGTCTTTTGTTGGACTTGTGATCTGATTCGTCTTCTGCCCAAAGAAACAAATTAGAGGAGCACAAATTACACTCAAGTTTTCATTCTGTCAGCATCTATTTTTACCTAGTTTTGTCGTTAACTATGAATCATTGGATATTGAATTTTTTTTAAGAACCGATAAATAGAGCGTCAGCACAGTCGTTCAAAACCAGTCGATCGAGAGAGAGAGAGAGAGAGAGAGAGAGAGCAGGCCTTGCAATGGAGAGGAGAGGACTAATAAAATGACGACATGCAAGAAGGGACTATTATAGAGAAGGCGAAATTGGGTGTAAATACAAAAGAAAATAAGGAAAACAATGGATATTAAGATTAGGGAAAAGAAAATTATTAGAGGTAAAGACAATGGTGGAGTGGATGGTTTTGGAAAGCGGCACTTGTAGAAAATTATTTTTTGCGTGGAAATTTAAATTACTGATAATTGGTTTATATATAAAATTATGCAAGGATTACATTTGCAAACCAGTATCCAATTACTGCTTGATCGTCTCGAACTTCGTCCCATCACACATTACAAATTTAAATTTTATATAAAAATAGAGTTGCTAACGTGTTTTACTCAAGCTCGTTAACACAATTTCCTACACATTATATATTCATCTATATTCTTTTATTATGAGTTTAGGGTGCATAAAAATTATCAATTGGTCTGTCTTAATTGACCAATCATATTATTTCTACACTAATTACTGTTAAACTTATTAAACCATGTACCTTAAACCTCATAATAACCACCTACTATTTATCTTCCTTATTAAAACCATTCAATAATAATTAATTTCACACATAGTGTGTGCTAAAAATCCTAGTATGGATAGTTAGCCAAAAAAAAGTCTAATTTGAGTGCAATTTGAATGTTTTTTATTATGTACGATTAATAACACTAACATAAGTATGTCTTAAATTTCTAAATGTAAAATTATATAACTATCAGAAAATTAATACTGATTCTAAATAGAGGTCGTTTAAGGAATTTCACAGATATTAAGAAATAAAATGCAATGTCTCATATTACTTAATTGTTTCCTGTTATTTAATTAATGGAATGTCTCACCATCTATGAATATTAAAAATCACATAAAAAGGGTAAAATTGGAATTATAGTAAATATTTGTATTGAAGTCTGTAAAACGACTTCTAATTGAGTTTTGATATGTTTTCTATTGGATATTAAAATGGCTATTAGTAAAATGAATACTAATCATATGGCTATTAGTAAAAAAAATGAAGTTTCTATTGGAACTGAAGATCTTGAAATTTACATAAAATAAAGATTTATTAAAGTGGATACTAATCATATGGCTATTCAGGATTAAACTGCAAATGAGTTGTTGGTTTCGGTGTTGGCGTCTGGTCGGTGGCGCTCGTAAAACTCGGACAGAGTTTCGGCTATACGTCGAAGTCGAGGCACGTACGTCCTACGCTTTCCGTAAGAAGTTATTGCCCCGTATTTCAGTGCCTCGGGTTGTCGCAATACGTCCCGAAGATACAACGACTTCAAGAATTTCGAAACGTCGCACACCGTAACGAAATTATCGGGCGAATCTACTAAAGACTCGAGCCTTTCTTGCTTTTTTATTACTAAGGGATGTGCTGTCAAACTTTTCTAAAGTGCTGGGAGTGAATTGAATGAATTTCTATTCTGCCAGGGGACCTATTTATACTGTCTGAAAAGCTGCAGGGCTCAATTCGCGAAAAGTCATAACTTTTTCAGGTTGACCTCCTTTGACTGGACCGAATTGTAAATAGACACAACTATTGGCTAGGGGTTTATATGCGAATAGTCACAACTGTTGGACTATTCCAGCAATACCCTTTTATCAGCCACCTCAGCGCGCCCAGTCAGCGCCACGTCAGTCCACCTGTCAGTGACACGTCATCAGCCCCGCCACGTCATCATTGTTTTATTATTTTTTTATTTTATTTATTATTTTTTTTCCAAAATTTGGGCTGACTTTAATAATTAATTTTCCATTCACCCGATATCGGTTTTGAGCAAATTAATATTCGTTATATTCGTCTCGAAACGTAGATTCGTAATCTTTCAACGATTTCTCGTTTCGCCGACGTCTTCTCGATTTAATAAAATCATTTCAGCTCTTATCTTAGTCGACCAATTACCCACACTTGGGCCCAAGGCCCATTGGGCTTGAAACCCAACAATCCCCCACATGAATGGAAATTAATGTAAATGCAATGCATGCTGACTCTTGCAAGAAAGTCCCGACGACCCATCATTGCATTAGGATAGGTAGCTTGTGGCTTTGAACCTTCCCTAGTGAAATATTATCGGATTTACTCGCTGCTCAGTGAACGTGATGTCTTGAACTGCCGGCTTTTTGTGTAAACCAAGACAACAGTATACACACAATGATGAATCTGATCTCTTTTCGATTATCACGTTGTGTCCGTTTCGGCCGTGGACCATATCTCCGGTTCATAAGTGTTTCCATTGAAGCGGTCCCACTTCACACTTATATAGGTGACCGACTATTAGGACTTAATCCTGGAGTAGCACGAAATACTCCACCAATTTGGTATAGTCATCATTAAAAGCATATGTGCTTACCCTAACCACACGTCATCGGAAAATTACTTGGGCAGCTATCGAGAATGGACTTTATTAGTTTCCAAGTATACTACTGAACTAATCGCAGCTTAGTTGTCTCATTGAACCGAACGTATTCGAGTTGCGATACAGGCTCTCCTCTATTTTTCTAAGTGTACATTAGTGTCCACAGGTGTCTTAGCCGGAGGATCATCGAAGGCGTTAAATCTCTTTAACACGCTCTCAACATAGTGAGATTGTGCAATCATAATTCCTTCGGACGTCTTAGAGACATTTATTCCCAAAATGACGTCAGCCAAGCCCATATCCTTCATACTGAAATAATTTTTCAGCATATTCTTTGTATTCACGATTATTCTGTGACTGCTTCCCATGATTAGCATGTCGTCTACGTAAAGACAGACTATCACAAACTCATCGGCTGTGCCTTTTATATAAACGCATTTATCACACTCGTTAATCTTAAACCCATTCGACAACATCGTCATGTCGAACTTCTCGTGCCACTGTTTTGGCGCTTGCTTAGGCCCGTAAAGTGACTTCACGAGTCGGCACACTTTATTTTCCTGTCTGGGTACATAAACCCTTCGGGCCGCCTCATATATATTTCTTCCTCGAGTTCCCCATTTAGGAAGGCCGTTTCATGTCCATCTGGTGTATCTCGAGGTCATATAATGCTGCTATAGCGATCAAGACCGCTATGGATGTAATCCTTGTCACGGGTGAGTAGGTATCGAAAAAATCGTACCCCTCCTTTTGGTTAAACCCTTTAGCTACTAAACGAGCTTTGTATTTTTCGATTGATCCATCGGTCTTAAGCTACCTTTTAAGGACCCATTTGCATTCTAAAGGCTTGCACCCCTTTGGGAGGTCTACCAGCTCCCACGTATGGTTTTCCATTATGGACTCAATCTCGCTATTCACAGCTTCTTTCCAGAACGGAGCTTCTGGACTAGATAATGCGTCTTGCAAAGTCCGATGTTCATCATCTAACATATAAGATAGGAAGTCGGGCCCAAATGACTTGGCCACCTTTTTACGTTTGCTTTGTCGTGGTTCCTCGTTTTCTTGAGGTGAACTCTCAACGGCATCGTGAGTTCGCTTATTATAGCTTATTTCTTTCTTTTCCTTATTTGGAAAAATATTCTCGAAGAATACAGCGTTCCTCGACTCAAATATCATCCCTGCATTCATTTCAGGGTTTTCTGATTTGTGCACTAGAAATCTATATGCACTACTGTCATTAGCATATCCAATGAAAATGCAATCAACAGTCTTGGGTCCTATCTTAACCTGTTTAGGTTTAGGTACTTCGACCTTTGCCAGGCACCCCCACACTTTCAGGTAATTGTAGGACGGAGCCCTACCTTTCCATAGTTCGTATGGAGTCTTTTCTTTCTTTTTGTGTGGCACCATATTCAGAATGCGATTTGCCGAGAGGATTGCTTCCCCCCACAAGTTCTGAGGTTGCCCAGAACTGATCAACATAGCATTCATCATCTCCTTAAGAGACCTATTTTTGCGTCCAGTAACGCCGTTTGACTGAGGTGAATAAGGCGCAGTTGTTTGATGAATAATGCCGTGCTCTTGGCAAAATTCTTCGAACGGTGCCACGTATTCTCCTCCTCTATCACTTCGAATTGATTTTATTCGTGTGTTTAGTTGATTTCCACGTCACTCTTATATCTTTTGAAGGCGTCAAGAGCCTCGTCCTTGCCACTTGACAAATATACGTAGCAAAATCTCGTGCAATCATCGATAAAAGTAATAAAGTACTTTTTTCCATCTCTAGTCTGCACGAACTTCAGATTACATATATCAGTATGGAGCAATTCTAGAGGCGCACTACTTCTCTCAACAGAGAAGAACGATGCCTTGGCTATTTTTGCCTCGACACAGACTTCCCATTTTTGTTGTGAGTCGACTTCCATTTGTGGAAGCAGGTTTAAACTTATTAACTTTTTTATTTTATTTAAACCCACGTGTCCTAATCTATGATGCTATAAATTGGAACACTCAACCAAGTAAGATGAACTTTCTTTATTACTATTAGCGAGTTCAACCTCGCGTATTACAGGCATTACATGCATATTAAAGAGACCCTTCTCGAGGTAGCCCTTTCCTACGAAATGATCGTTTTTGGTCAGTACGTATTTATCACTCTCAAACACCTGCCTAAATCCGGCTTTGCTCAACAGGGAGCCGGACACCAAGTTCTTGCGGATGTCTGGCACATGCAGCACGTCCACAAGAGTGAGTTTCTTGCCCGAGGTCATCTTCAGCACTACCCTCCCTAATCCGACGATGTCAGAGGTGGCTGCGTTGCCCATAAACAGCTTCCTGCCTGAGATAGGATGTAGGTTGAAAACATCTCCTTATCAGAGCAGATGTGGCGAGTCGCTCCAGAGTCGATATACCACGACCTAGGATTGTCTACCACGTTGGCCTCGTATACGACGGCCGCTAGGTCCATCTCTGTCAGATCTGTCCCCGACTTTGCCTCGGTCAAGTGAGCTTGGTTCTTTTTGCTCTTTTTCTTCAGCCGACAGTCCTTGGCCATATGCCCAGGTTTGTCGTAGTTGTAGCAGTTGCCCCTTATTTTGTTCGGCTTCTGCTGCGTCGTATAAGGCCTCTTGCGCTTTTGCCGGTGCTAGACTCGGCCAGGTTCGCACGTTTTTCCATGCTGCCCCTTTTGTTCTTGGCCTCGATCCTTCGATTATCTTCTTCGATTCGAAGCCTCACGATTAGGTCCTCAAGCCCCATTTCCTGACGCTTGTGCTTGAGGTAGTTCTTGAAGTCCTTCCATAGGCGCGGCAGCTTCTCTATTATAGCAGCTACCTGGAAGGATACGCTGATTTGCATATTCTCCGCGTGTATATCGTGGATTATCAGCTGCAAATCACGGACCTAGTCCAACACTGGTTTGGAGTCGGTCATCTTATAGTCCAAAAACCTGCCGACAATGAATTTCTTCAGTCCGGCGTAATCGGTTTTGTACTTTTTGTCCAACACTGGTTTGGAGTCGGTACTCTTTACCAGTTTTAGCGACTGCGTAGACGTTGTATAGGGAGTCGTCCAATGCGTTCAAAATATAGTTACGACACATGAAATCGTTATGATTCCATGCGTCCAACGCCGCCTGTTGTTGTCCGTCAACTTCGGGTGCGTCGTCGTCTACGGCGCTGTCGTCGTTCACCTAGGGCGGGAGCTCTTTCAGAAAGCGCACCAGATTCAAAGTCGTCAGGTAAAATAGCATTTTTTGTTGCCATCTCTTGAAATCGGCTCCGTTGAATTTTGGCGGCCTTTCGGCGTGGTTACTACCCGTCAGCAGTACGGCGGTGGGAATATTCGCTATTGTCGCCATCGATCAGACAGAATAACGTCTTATGATTGTTGGTTCCGGTGTTGGCGTCTGGTCGGTGGCGCTCGTAAACTCGGACAGAGTTTCGGCTATACGTCAAAGTCGAGGCACGTACGTCGTACGCTTTCCGTAAGACGTTATTGCCCCGTATTTCAGTGCCTCGGGTTGTCGCAATACGTCCCGAAGATACAACGACTTCAACGCCGCACACCGTAACGAAATTATCGAGCGAATCTACTAAAAACTCGAGCTTTTCTTGCTTTTTTATTACTAAGGGATGTGCTGTCAAACTTTTCTAAAGTGCTGGGAGTGAATTGAATAAATTTCGATTCTGCCAGGGAACCTATTTATACTGTCTGAAAAGCTGCAGGGGTCAATTCGCGAAAAGTCATAACTTTTCAGGTTGACCTCCTTTGACTGGACCGAATTGTAAATAGACACAACTATTGGATAGGGGTTTATATGCGAATAGTCACAACTGTTGGACTATTCCAGCAATACCCTTTCATCAGCCACCTCAGCGCGCCCAGTCAGCGCCAAATCAGCGCCACGTCAGTCCACGTGTCAGTGCACGTATCAGCCCCGCCACGTCATCATTTTTTTATTTTTTTTATTTTTTTTTCCAAAATTTGGGCTGATTTTTAATAATTAATTTCTCATTCACCCGATATCGCTTTTGAGCAAATTAATATTCGTTAGATTCGTCTCGAAACGTAGATTTGTAATCTTTCAACGATTTCTCGTTTCGGCGACCGACGTCTTCGCGATTTAATAAAATCATTTCGGCTCTTCTCTTAGCCAATTACCCACACTTGGGCCCAAGGCCCATTGGCTTAAAACCCAACATGAGTAACGTCGTTTACTCATAACTCATCAAATTGTTTTGATATGTTGAGATCATCAAATCACATCACATTATTCCACGACGTCGTACGTGTGTGACAATGACATACAAGATGGCGACATAAAACTACACGTTGTGTGATAATATATTATATTAATTCGGTTCCTTTTTTCTTTCGAATACTAATTTTAAAAATACCGAATTAATTCCGTATTAAACAATAGGAAAATTGACTATCTTCTTAAATTTTAAAACGTAGGGCTCTATGTGTACATGACTTATTCATATCATGTCATCTGTACGCACAACCATTTTGTTTTTATAACTTCTAGCTTTAACCGATTCACTTATTTCAGAAAAATATTGAGGTGGTAAGAGTTATAAAAGCATCTCCAACGGGTACTTTATTTTTGTATAAAACACAAAAATAAAGGATGTCTTTACTCTAATGGGACTCCATATCTAACACCAATATTATGTTGATTAGCAGAAATACTCTAGATGTAGTACACACAATATTCAACAAAAAATTATGTTGTTCTTTCTATTATATAATTTATTTAATAAAAATATTTTAATTATATTTAAATATTTGAAATTCATATAATAATAAAAGTAAATAATGTTAATTTCTTTTAATTTATTTATATTTTCGTTTTAATTTAATAAAATTATAATTAAATAATATGCTTAGTTTGTAAATTATAATTTTATTGACTTTTTAGTTATTATAATATAAAGTTTAATATAGGAATTTGATTTTTAGAGTAGAAAATAGAGTTAATGGGTTGGAGTGAAAATTCGTATATAAAATAGAGTTTATGGGTTGGAGTAAAAGCACTGTAGCATTTGTAATATTGTGCAGACTTAACTGTATTTTTACGCTGCGGGTTGAAGGTGCTCTAACACATGGAGTTCTTTCAAACTTCAATTTAAAGTCTTTATATCGTTAAAATCGATTACTAAAGGAGTAAATTGTCATGACATGACACGAATAAAAAACTCATTTAGGACAGCTGGATTTTGATGGTTTAGAAGTTTTGATGTTCTAAGATTCGAAACAATTGTTATATACTTTATCCTCATCTGTATTAGTACGTATATTTATCACTACACGATAAAGGATTTTATACAAGTCCCGTGAATCTCTGTCCCCAAAGTAATTTTTTTAAAAAAAATTTAAAAAAAAACTCCAAGTTTGCAATTTGTGAACATGACCATAAGGCATAATACATTAGACATTAGAGTGGTGACAAGAAGTCCGTGAGTTATTCTTTTAGTTAATTTACACATTTTTTTGTTGATATTTTATATTATTAAGTTCTATATTATTCAGCTTATCAATTTCAAGCAAAACCAAAAAATTATGAGCCCAATAGCAAATATCATGGGTTATCAGAAGAGGATCTACATTGTGGTCCGTGTTGGGAATGGTGGTGGGCCCCGCGGTGGTCAGTGGGCCCCGCAGCAGAACAGGTCCCAGTTTGGCTCGGTACGACAATCGGAGAAGTGGGATCCACGGGGTAAATTTGGTGGGACCCGCACAGTAACTACCACAGTAAAAATAAAATTTACCGTAAGGTAAGAAAGAACACCAGAACTTTAACATGGAAAACCCTCTGTTAACGAAGAGGGAAAACCACGGCCGAGTCGGCAAAATCTTTACTATAGTAAAAATTACAACCCTCGAATTTTTACTATCTCACTTTTACCACTCGTGTTTACCTCACACCTCTCTGTCGATGTGGAACCCTATCAGTTTCTACCCGAACTGATAACCTCACAACTCACCCGGACTACTTCTCTCTATAATAACTGAAGAATCCTCAGCCTATTTATAGATGTCTTCAGCTCTTCTGGACCACTCGAAATGGGTGGCCAGGAATCCGCCGCGTCGCCCTTCAATATGGACTTTTCATTATAATAACAAAATATTATAATAATATTTTATTTTTTTTCTTTTCAATGTTGGTGTGCGGTAGGTGGGTGGCTGGATTGTCAACAATTCTCCACCTCCAGCCTCATTCTTTATTTGCGGGAGAGATCTCCTACCGCCTCAGTGATAGCCCATGCCGGCTTGTCCGGCGCAGTCTTCTCCTTGGGAATAACCTTCGTCAGAATGTCCGCAACATTCTTGTCTGTGTGGATCTTCTGCAGCTTGAACGCTTTCTCCTCAATAGCTAGTCTGAGCCAATGATCGAACGTCGATGTGTTTCGTCCTCGAGTGGTACATAGTATTCTTGCTCAAGTCCAAAGCACTTTGACTATCGCAAAATATTATGTACTCCTCCTGTTGAATTCCCAACTCCTGAAGAAATCTCTTCAACCAGAGCATCTCCTTTCCAGCTTCAGTTGCTGCAACATACTCCGCTTCAGTAGTTGATAAAGAAACACATTTCTGTAACCTCGACTGCCATGAGATAGCTCCCCCTGAGAATGTTAATATGTATCCCGACGTCGACTTTCTGCTGTCGAGATCACCGGCCATATCAGCATCCGTATAGCCTGTAAGAAAACATTTACCACTTCCAAATGTTAGGCATAATTTGGAAGTTCCTCTCAGGTACCTCATGATCCACTTCACTGCTTCCCAATGTGACTTCCCGGTATTTGATAGAAATCGACTCACAACGCCAACTGCGTGAGCGATATCTGGCCTTGTACACACCATGGCGTATATCAAACTTCCGACCGCCGATGAATATGGAACATCTGGGACATCTTCTCCGTCTTCATTTGTTGATGGACTGAATTTCTTTCGCAACTGAAAGTGCGCGGCAAGTGGCATCCTAACTGGCTTAGACCCTTCATATTGAACCTCTCTAGAACTCGTTCAATATAGCGCTCATGGGATAACCACAATTTTCCAGCTTTCCGATCTCGGGTAATCTCCATTCCGAGAATCCGCTTTGCCGAACCCAAATCCTTCATGTCAAACGTCTTTGACAAATCTTTCTTCAACCCGCTAATCATCTCTGCATCTTGTCCGACAATTAGCATATCATCAACATACAGGAGAAGAACGATAAATTTACCGTTAGAGTATCTCCGGACGTAAACACATGGATCTGCATCTGTTCTCTTGAACCCCTGACGCACCATGAAAGAATCAAACTTTTTGTACCACTGCCGTGGAGCTTGTTTCAGACCGTACAAGCTTTTCTTCAACCGGCAGACCATGTCCTCTTTACCTCTAACCTCGAACCCTTCTGGTTGTTCCATGTATATCTCCTCATCAAGATCACATGCAAGAATGCGGTCTTCACGTCGAGTTGCTCCAATTGAAGATCCATGGTAGCAGCTAGTCCCAATATGACTCTGATTGAACTCATCTTCACGACCGGTGAAAATATCTCGTCAAAGTCGATCCCCTTCCTCTGAGTGAAACCTTTGACCACTAATCGAGCCTTGTACCTGACCAGCTTGCCATCATCCTTCTTCAATTTGTACACCCATTTGTTCTTGAGTGTCTTCTTTCCTTTTGGCAATCGAACTAATTCGTACGTATCATTCTTCTTCAGAGAATCCATCTCCTCTTGCATGGCCTTTGTCCAACAATCTTTGTCCCTACAAGATTGTACTTCTTGGAAGCTCTCTGGCTCCCCCTCGTCAGTAATCAATATATAATCAGAACTCGGATACCTCGTAGATGGTTGACGTTCCCTAGTTGACCTTCTCGGCTGAGGTTCAACTACTTCTTGCACATCTGAAGGCTCCCCCTGCTCATTACCTTCAGTGTGTTCATCTACGACAGGTTCATCGTCATCAACGACTGGCTCTTCTAGTTCAGGTTCTGATTGTTGCATTCCTTCCTCCGTGGCACTGTCATATGGAATGCTAACTGGTGTATAATCGTCTATACCTCCTTTGGATTTCGCCGCATCCACCTCTGAGTCGCCCATGGTCTGATGCTAATGGAATACTACGTCGCGACTTCGAACAGTCTTCTTCTTCTTTGGATCCCAAAGTCTGTAGCTGAACTCCTCGTCTCCATACCCAACAAAAATGCAAGGATTCGATTTATCATCGAGCTTCGATCTTTGTTCCTTCGGTACATGCATGAACGCCTTGCAGCCAAACACTCTCAAATGTGAATATGAGATGTCTCTACCGGTCCACACCTTCTCTGGTATATCGAAATCCAACGCCGATGAAGGTAGTCGGTTGATAAGATAGACTGCAGTGTTGACAGCTTCCCCCCAAAATGACTTAGATAGATTAGCCATCTTGAGCATCGCTCGGACTCTCTCCATAATGGTTCGGTTCATTCTCTCCGCGACACCATTCTGCTGAGGAGTGCCAGGAACTGTCTTCTCATGCCTAATGCCCTGCTTCGTGGAATAATCTCTGAACTCCCGAGAGATGTATTCACCACCATTATCTGTGCGTAGACACTTTAGCGGCATTCCCGTTTCTCTTTCCACCATCGCATGGAACTTCTTAAAATAATAGAACATCTGGTCCTTCGTCCGCAACAGATATACCCAGGTCTTGCGAGACGCATCATCAATGAAGGTCAGAAAATATTTACTGCCTCCTAGAGATTCGACTTCCATGGATCCTCATACGTCAGAGTGTACCAACTCCAACTTCTTCATTCGCCTGGTTAAATTCTTCGCGAATGAAACTCTATGTTGCTTCCCAAATAAACAATAATCGCAGGGGTTTAGCACTTTCTCCTTGGCTACTGGTATGAGGGACTTTCTAGCCAAGACATTCAACCCCTTCTCTCCTACGTGTGCCAGCCGTCTGTGCCACAAATTTGGAGAAGCATCATCTTCAACTGCGTTCAGTTAGTTAGCACATATCGTCGCGTGCATCTTGTACAGCAAGCAGCATAGCTTTCCTCTCGCTACCCCAATGATCCCTTGGTGAGTTTCCAGTTGCTATTCGCCATCTCATTATAGTATCCTTCGTTGTCCAGCACCTTCACAGAAACTAGGTTGAGACGCAGGTCTGGAATGTGTCGCACATCTTTCAGCCGCAATGTGCACCCTACGCTCGTCTGGATACAGATATCACCGATCCCCACTATTTTTGAAACACTTTAGTTACCCATCTTGGTAGTTCCAAAGTTTCCCGCCTTGTATGTGGAGAAGTATTCACGTCTTGGAACACAATGGTAGGAAGCACCAGAGTCCACTACCCATTCGGTGCTTGCATCCGCAACATGACAACAGTCTGCTTCATTCACCAGAGTAACCTCTCCTCCATCGTTTGAGGCGATTGCAGACGTGTTCTTGTCATCGTCTTGTTTCTGTTTTCCGTTGAGAAGTCTACAGTTTCTTTGTAAGTGGCCAACTTTTCTACAATGGTAGCACTTCCTCATCTCCCTGGACTTGGATCTATTTTTGGACTTGTCATATCCTTTTGGTCCTCTACTCTTGCTCCGACCCCTGTTCTCCATGACAAGGGTCTGATTTCCCGTACAGGTACTAGCAGCATCCTTCCTTCGTATCTCTTCATTGTATAGTCTATTTTCACAATCTCCATCGTGACTTTACCACTTGGTGCGGAGTTAGTGAGCGATACCACCAACATATCCCAGCTATCAGGTAGAGATCCCAATAGTAGACATGCTTGTAGCTCATCATCAAGGACTAGACCGGCACTTGTGAGTTGAGTTACCAGTCCTTCGAAGTTGTTCAGATGTTCAGCAACTGATCGTCCCTCGTTCAGCTTCACATTCATGAGTTTTCGCATCATGAATACCTTGCTCAGCGCATTCGTTACCTCATACATACCCTCCAATTTCGTCCAGAGTTTGTAGGGGTCTGTCTCATTTCGGACGTGGTTGTAGAGGCTAATGTCCACCCATTGGCGGATCACAGCTAGCGTCTTTCGTTGCAATTTCTTCCATTGGTCAGCCTTCCCGTCTTCAGGCATCTTGCCTTCATTTTCGATTGGTTCATGGAGGTCTTTGCAATAAAGATAATCCTCCATCCTTGATTTCCATATGGAGTAATTCGTTATTGTCAGCTTGATCATTCCTCCATCGTTCTCCATGGCCGTCAAAATTACCAGCAACCTACTAGGTACTTTTCTGATGTGGAAGATCAGTCAAAGCTGCAACCACAGAGCATACTCAGAATACTATCAGGCTCTGATACCACTTTTCCTTTTCTTTTCCACGTCAAAATCCGTAAACCAAACGGAGCCTAAGGCTCGATGCATTTATGTCGGAAATTTCTATTTTATCTTTTATGATTTGTGAATCCCGACAAAAAGGATATTTGATTTATGAATGAAATGAGGTCAGATTATATTGTGGCTCCCGCAAGGAAAGTTACTAAACTTTCAACTAATAATATGCATTTTTTTTTTTCGAAACGAAAGTTAACACACACAAACACACACACACACACACACATATATATATAAAGATACAGAGTTAAATAGTCCGACAAAGCTCTCTGATATAATCAAACATCTATGGGCGAAAACTTTCATCGAGAGAAATGCGCACAACGCGATAAAGGAAATAAAAACAAGTCCGAAAAAAATCATATTCAACGATGTGACTAAAAGAAAAAAAGAACCTACTGCAGATAAGCTTAATACTCCATAAAATAGCTATAAAGCCCACATCCACGACAAACTTCAGTTTATTCTGTCTTCAACTTCAAAATCTTGTCTTCTTCGAGAACAACACTGCCACACGAGGAGAAGAAACTCCTACAGGAAGAGAAGAAAACTCCTAAATCGGAAGACTCGAACACGACTTAAGCAAAAAAGAAAAAAAATAAAGAAAAACGAAAAAAAAAAACAAAAACGATAAAGGAGAGAAATGCACCCCCAACCTCCATTAGTGGAGCAAGGGGGATAAAATTCTTTTTCGTTGTGTTTTCGCTAGAGAGATCGAGGAGAGGATAAGGACAGAGAAAAATTTTCAACTAATATGACTCATGAAAATTTATATAAAGTTTTGGAAAGAAAATTTATATATAAAGTAAAAGTAGTATATATATAATTATTGTCTACCTATAGTCTTATATAAATAGCCTAAAGGGTGAAAAAATGTCAATTAGTTTGTGAAGTGTTTATATAACTTTACTTTTAATATTTTAATTTATTACAATTTTATCATTCTTTTATGAGGTTATTTTAAATATCTTAATTAATAATATATACGGGTATCTACACATAAATACCTAATAGAAAACTAAAAAACCACTTCAGTCCTTGTCAGATATGTTTTTAAGCTAGGTACCCATTTGAATAAAAACTTTACACTTAAGTACCTAATCATCTAAGTTTACCAAAATACCCTTATTAAATGATTTACAATTTCATTTCAGTTTTTTTTTTCTCTGCAAAAATCGAGCTCCATCCCGCCGTCGACGAATTTTCTTCTTGTCGATCGCCTCCTTCCGCTGCGCTGGACAACGATCGACGAGCCTCTTGAACGTTGAGTTCTCGAATTTGGGTTTTGATTTTGTCAGCTAACCTTTTAGTTTGCTTTGGATTTGGTTAATCGATTGCAAGCGTTTGTTCAAGGTTTAGCCCAAATCCGGGAGTTGAATGCGATCCAAGAGCTCGCTATAAGGGTGGAATAGGATTTGATAGTTATTGAGGCTAATCCATCGAGATTTCGAATTTTTTTATATATGTTACGACGTACCATTTGTTATGTATATTACGTACCGTTGTATGTTGTTTTACCGTACCTAAATATATTATACGATACCAATCTAAACTATACGGCGTACCATTTATACAGGTTGCCATTTTTATCTGAAAATATGGCGTCTGCAAATTCGGTTGGTGGCGGGACGTTATTTTCAATGTGTGAGTATAAAAGGGAGGCTTCCATACTATTAATCAATGAAGCAACAACGCTTATCGATATATACGTATCCCTCCAAAGAAGGTGGTCGGATATCGATTCTCGGCATGACTCAATAAAGTATGAAGTTCCGCTCCAAAGTTTGTACTCGACATTGAAAGAAAATGCGGATGTGTTCAATATGTATCAGCTGTTTATTCGATGCAAATTTTCAATGATATCGACGAAAGTGGGACGTGCCGATGAATGTGGTACAAGTGCCCCAGCGAACATGTTTGCTTTTACTTTATTGTTGTTAAACTTTAAATTTAGGATTTTCATATTGATGATTGATAAAATTACTTGTATGGAAGAGAATGGAGAATATATTTGGTTTGATTTTGAAAGAAACACAGTAGATGCATGGATTCATTGCATTCGGGGAGATGGACAAATCTTTAGGGATGCAGATGAATTTAGACTGAATTTGAAGTACTACTCCATTGCCATCCGAAGAAACTTTGTCTATACAAAGAACGAGCGTAAGAAAATCATTGCCGTTTGCAAGGATGAGACGTGCAAGTGGCGGATATATGCATCGCGTCATAAATGCGACAACTCGTTTGCCATTCGGAAACCCAATCTATAACACAGTTGTGGTGAAGATACTCTTAGGAGTCGTGATCATCCGCGAGCGGACGCGCCGTGGGTTTGGAACATAGTGAAAGAGAAGGTCCGAGACGAGCCATCGTATCGTCCCGTTGCCATGGTTAAAGACACCGAGTATTATTAAAGTTGTTTCTATATCATTTCCAGGAAGTCTTCATGCATATTGCTTGCGCCATTTGGCTGACAACTTCAAGAAAGAGGTAATTGCTTAGTAACTACTTTAGTGAATACGACGCAAATAATTTGTTTTTAATTTTTTCAAGTGATGAAACATTACTCGAAGCACAACAAGAAACATTGGTCATCCGTCTTAAATAAACGGTTTATGCAACTACTTCGGTTCAGTTTCAGACTCACATCACCAGCATCATCGCGTCTATGTCCATTGCAAAGACTTTTATTGAGAGATCAGATCCAACATGTTGGGCAAATGCGTTATTCGACGGGAATAAGTGGGGAGTTATTAACAACAACCAAGCAGAGTGTTGGAATGCTTGGGTAAAAGAAGCATGAGCGTTGCCTGTAAAGGGTATGGTTGATACTATTCGTGTGAAATTCATGACGATGATGCACGAACGATGCGAGAGAGGACTAACCCTTGTTAGCGAGTTATGCCCAAAACAAAAAAAAATTTGTTCAGTATATCGCTGGTGCTCGCATATTGAAAGTGAGTAAGTCTTCGAAAGTGGCATTTGAGGTTGTCGGTGAAGATGGCTCACTTGCGGAGGACATCCAGCAGCGGACCTGCTCATGCAGAGAATGGGAAGTCTATAGAATACCTTATAAGCATGCAGCGTCGTGTATTGCGACTATGAGACATTCTTTTTATGATTATTGTGATCCGTTCCGATGCCAGAAGTATAAAGATGCATATATGTCGATCATCAACCCTATTCCGACGCAAGAGATGAATGCTGAAACCGATGATGGGAATATTTCATTCGTGACCTGGACATCCGTGTGCTTCCCGATCGCCGAAAGACGCGGAGGATTCCTTCTCAAGTAGATAGAAGATCCAATAAGTGTAAAATATGTGGAAAATACAGACATAATCGTCATACTTGTACAGAAGCCGTATCGACGTAGCGTCCGTATTTCCATGTATTTTGTCACTGCTTTTGCCCATAACCTTTTTGATGCTCTTTCGTATGGTAGTGACTCATTCTTTTTGTCTAAATGATGTCAGTAGGTCATTGTTTTGTCCGGATGTGTTAATAGGATATGACTCATTCTTTTGTCCAAATGTGTCAGTTGGCAATGACTAATTCTTTTTGTCTAAATGATGGGAACAAGGTACTGTAATATATGCCAATTTGATACTGTAATATATGCAAATTTGGTACTGTAATATTTGTCAGTTTGGTACCGTAATTTATACCAACATGGTACTGTAATATATGCCAATTTGGTTAATATATGCAAATTGGGTACTGTAATATATGTCAGCTTGGTACTCTAATATATGCCAACATGGTACTATAATATACGCCGATTTGGTACTGTTATATATGCAAATTTGGTACTGCAATATATGTCAGTTTGGTACCGTAATATATGTTAATGGTAGTGTAATTTATGCCAACATGATACTGTAATATATACCAATTTGGTACTGTAATATATGCAAATTTGGTACTTTTTAATGCCAGATTGGTACCGTAATTTATGCCAGTTTGGTATCGTAATTTATGCGAGTTTGGTAATGTAATATATGAGAACAAAGAGACGGTGGCATATATGCCAACAAAGTACTGTAATATAAGCCAACAAAGTACTGTAATACAACAAAGTACTGTAATATAGGCAAATAAGGTACATCAAACATACCACAGAGCGTACTGTATCGTTTCATGAAAATAGGTACCGTATAAATTAACGTAAGTTCGAATTTAACAGTTGGGTATATTTTGTCAGAAATGAAGCATTTTAGAAGATGTTGCAGTGGAAAAAGAAACAGAATTTCTGACATTTTATGTCATGACTGGACATACTTATGACGTTTTTCTGTCATGAGTGGACAGATTTCTGACATACGAGGTATTAAATAAAAAAAGACAGCCCATCTGACATGTCGTTGGCTTTCGTAAATTGTTTGATGTCATATGTAATTTTGGGTACTACAACCGTGTCTGAGATGGTATGCTTAAAACAAAAAAATAGATACCCCTACAAAGCTAAGTAAGGTACGCCTTCCCTTAAATATGTGATATGCCATACTAGGGTTAGTATTTTACGAGGTCGTACGAATTAGTTTTTCATCTGTAACCACCCTAAAACGCTAATATAGAGTATTAGTTACGTTTCAGATGAAATTAGGTGCATTATGCCTTACACGCCTGAATTAAACCTTCAAACTCCAAGATTCATTAAAATATAAGGATATAAGCAATAACATCTTACAACATAATTTGAAAAATCTGGTGAGTCCTACATGTGCGATTTTTTTTTTTGTTTTTTTAATCATTTTATTATTGTTAGGAATTGTCAAAATCACGCAGAACAACGCGATTCGCTTAGGAATCTATTTATTTTCGATTGTATAACAATTGATACGGTGTACTTGCATATTATGGTACTATATATATACATAGTGATACGGTAAAACTGCAGATTATAGTACAATATGGGGTGTTTGTTTCCAGAGATCCAACATCACTGTGATACTCACATCACGGTAATGTGAATATCACCGTGATGTGGACCAAGATGATATATCATTATTGTGTTTGTTTTGGGGTGATATTTCATTTTGCATATCAATGTGATATTAGAATATTGTGTTTGTCTAGTCACGGTGATGTGTGGGGTGATATTGCATAAATGCATATTTAACCCTACGAATATTACATAAATTATGTGGATGATTCTACATAATAATGATTACTATTTTAATATCGAGTTTAAAGAATTAATAATAAGTTTTTCGTATATTTATTCAATATAATAATTTCTTATTAAATATATTATTTTAAGATTTAAATATCGAATTATATAATTTAAAATATGAATATGATATATTAGGTATAAATGCTAATATAAGGGGTATTGTCGTCCAAATACAAATTTGAAAGATCACCCCATCACGGTGATGTAAGATCACCTAGCTTTTTTGGGGTGATCCAAAAGGTAGAATATCACCCCATTTTCATCACCTAGGTGATCTGTCATTACGGTGATGACTCATCACCTAGGCTAAACAAACATAGTGATGATAAATTGACGAGAGGATTACGGTGATGTTTTGGAAGATCACCCCAAAACAAACACCCCCTATATGTAAATGATAAGGTACCTTACTGTACAAGATAAGGTACCTTACTGTACAACAGATAAGGTACTTCATATATTCTGTTTATGGAACGGTATATACATACCTAATGGTACGGTTGACCTAAGCATTATGGTACTCTGTATGTGCCAGTTTGATACGATAATATAAAAAACAAGGTACTTCATATCTTTTGTTTATGATACGGCATATATTTTCACAATGGTACGGTTAAACCAGTGTTTTAAAAGGCGTTCTATCGCGCGCCTCAATTGGCTTTTTTCCACCAAAACGCTTCATAGCGTATTAAGAAAAGCGTACTTTCTTTTCTTTTTTTTTTAATTTTTTTGTTTTAAAAGAGCTGAAGTGACATGACTGATATAGACAAATTGAAAAGAAAAATTATGTGGTCAGCGCCTATTACAAGGCAAAACTTCATTGCTTTTTTTTTTTTAATTATTTTTAAATTTTATTACATATTTCCTAAAATTAAGAAATGGTGTTTAATTTAGGCGAGCTATGTGTAATAATAAATAACAACATCTAATTTATTCATTATTTTATGACGATCAAAATGACATATATATCTTATATATTTTGATATTAAATTATTTTTAATTAGTAAATGGAAAGATATCACTATATAAATAGTATATGTGAGGATGTGTGTTTAATTTTATAAATATATAATATAAATTGTGAAATATGAGACTATAAATAGTATAGATGTTTTTTTTTTAATTAAATTGGCTGGCTCGAAATACTCACGCAATATGCTACGCTATTTACGCTACGCGCTATTGGAACAAAAACGCGACGTAGTGCGCAACATGCATTTTAAAACATTGGGTTAAACTACATATTATGGTACTCTGTATGTAAAAGATATGGTACGATAATATAAAGACGGTACTTTATATCTTCTGTTTAGACGGTATATATATATAATGGTACGGTTAACCTACATATTATGGTACTATGTATGCAAAAGATAAGGTACGGCAATATAAAAACATATGGTACTGCATAAAATACGGACAGTCTCATAGAATTACACAACAAACGAACATCACTGAGTCATGAACAAACTCCAAACAGTCTCCAAACAGTCTCGTCCCCAACTCAAAATAAGTTAACCAACATAAACAACACATCCTCCAAACAGTCTCACAGCATATTCAAGTAACTTAACGAAATAGATCAAGTATACAACTGTGCTCATCACGTAAAATGCGAGCAGCCATAGAAGCACGATACACATCCATGTTGAGTTCTTCGCCATATTTCTTGAACTCTGGGGTGTCGACAACGTACTCCTCTATGGCTAGTGATGCATGAACCCCACAGTCTACGGTGCCAAATTGGGGCCGGTTAAACTCTGGATCCACGTTCTTCTTACATACATACTCGTACTTCCAAGCCCAATACTTCGTCAGAAAATCAGCCTGCATAATATAAAAACTACATTAACGCAGAACTGCAACATAGTCGACGGAATGGTTACCTATGTTAAAACTTACGAATGCTCTAGCGGCCCATGTCATCCTATGCGAGGCCATCGGATCCCGAGCGTAGAACTTTCGCTTGTTGAGCTTGTAGACGAGCACTCCCCAATGGTTACCTGTATTCACATGCGTCAACACGTATGCCAATGACGTCAATGCATACCATGAAGCCGCTCTAGCCATGCCCGACTACTCCCTGCCATCTCCTCGACGAATCTCTCTAGCTGATCAGGTTCCACCTTCCTCTTTCTCGATATCTTCTGTATCTTTGTCCAGTAGTCGACTTGCCCGAAACTTGGAAAGACAAAGACGCGTGGTTTCCCGGAGATCCCCGCTGCCGTGTCAAACAAGTGACGAACGCATCGGTAACGTTTGACTTAAGCATATCACGGAGAGCAGCATATAGAATCCTTGTGCACCGACGGCGGCAAGGTCGCTTTGCCAAATGACGTCGCTGCATATGGATTAATTGCACATTTCAAAAAGTAATCAAATGAATACTATCGAAACATTGAAGAAAAGGTACCTAAGCTTCTTCGCTGCAAGGTATGTGTAATACCCGCAACTTTTAAAGCGTGATTACGACAAGGAACTTAGATAATTATTGAATAAAATATTAAAGATAAAAAATCCATAAGGAACTCCGGGTAAGAGCTGAATAATTTTTGGATCCCAATTAAACATTTATTGGATTTAATTTTAGAACTAAAGCCCAAATGAATAATTATTGGACCAAATTGTATTTAAAACCTAAGCTAATTACTAGTGAGGCAAAAAAGGTTATCAAAACCCAAAAAAGAAAAAAAAAATAAAAACCCCAAATAATTTTAATAAGTAAGGAAAGAATTAGATTATTTAAGAGTAAGGGAAACCACGTATAGGTCTTGTCACCTCCCTACCGGTTGCTTAAAAGAATGATAATTAAATACATATGAACAAAGTGAGGGTGAAAGATTCTTATTGTTTAGTAAGTCACGTTAGTACTCTATCATTTATTTGCTATCATCTAAATACAATCATTTAATATAAGATAAAGTATTAGAGAATGAATCATAAATGAGAGGAAAGGTTGTTGCTCATGTAGTAGGTTTGTCACCTACTAATCAAACACAAACTAAAATCATTTGAAATCATTATATGCGAAATTCATTCATACGAAAATCAAATGTGGTCTACATTAATTCACATAATTACAAGACTCACTACTAACACTTATATAATAAAGATAGTAACAACAAAAGCCTTAGATCTATGAATCCACTAACCACGTAAAACATCCACTAAATAAGCAAAAAGAAAAATAAACAAACATAAAGGAATCTTGTCATGCTATTTACTTTGATCTAAATCTCACCCAACCAAAAGTTTAATATATAAAATTATACCTACACATCATCATTAGGAAGAAAACAAAACAAGAACTAAACCACGTTGGAATCATATGTGTAAAACACTAAGCAAAATCATTAAGGGAGAGAAAACTTTACAAAGGAATCTTTCACACTTAATCTACAACTCTTTATGACAAGACCCACGTTGCATATACCCACTATTCCATTGAACAACCCTAAAATCCCATTTAAATAAAAGACACAAAGAGAAGGGAGAGGAAACATTCGAACAAGGAAGAAGAAGAATTTATCAAATGAAAGCTTGGTCAAGTTAGGAATTCTCTAAACATCGAAGCTCGAAGGATAGGTAGGTGGAAATTTCACCTACGATATGTAAACCTTTATTTGAAATTCAGATTGGAGGTGAATATTTACACCCGATAGGTTAATTTGTTGTGAAAACTTGGTGTGTTTTTGAAAGTGGTAGATATCATAGTCAATAAAAAAATAAATATGAATGTTACATGTACTAAATGCTTAGACATGAATATCGATGCATGGAGATTTAATCTTCAATACCATAGTTAAATTCGTTGTTACATGTATAAAGTGTTTGAATGTTTTATGTGATGGCCATGGGTTATATGCGAATTATATTTCAAGGTGATTTTGTATTTAGATGTTGTATGTATTTTATGGTAATTACATGAGTTTTGGGGACATTCTTGCATTGAGGTGAGTTTCGAATATTGGTTAGAAAAGAAGAAAAATTAATTTTCTGCATATGTTATTTTCGAACATGTGTTAGGATGGTGAAGTTGGTTTTAGGTGTTAGAGCGTTTTGGTGACGTGAGGTTTTCGTGTGTGTAAATATTTCCGGTATTTAGAGTTTTACGATATTTTTAGGGTTTTCGAGAATTAGGGTTGGAAAACATTCATACTAATTTCATTATGCAGATATACTTATATGATAATATTTCTATGTCTAAAATGTTCAGAGGTCCCGAATACTAAGGATTTATCAGTTGCTAATTTAAGGACGACAGGTAGGTGAAACTCACCTACGGCACGTAATCGTTATGTGAATTATTAGGTGATATTACGTGATTATGTGCTTTGATGACGATATGCTTTTCATAAATTTTAATTATTTTTTTATGTGGGTTGTGCATACATTGTCATATGCATTCACGTCTGCATGGTGAGACAATTTACCGTGGTAACACGGTGGCACCTTACGGTGTTGATGTGTGGGGTAGGTTGTGCCGATATTGGCAGTTGACTTGTGGTAGAGTTTGAGGATAGTCTAGTGCACCTGACAGTTATACTGTCGAGATCTCTCTTAAGAGGGTCTTTTTGGCGGAAGAGACGACCTGGTAGTGTTAGCTCAGGGAGGACGCTAACAGCATAGGCATCGCTGGGGCAGGTAGACGTCTCGGGAGAGAGCCGGGGGCTGCCCGAGATCTATTCTCTTGACTCCTTCCTTAAATGGGTTGCGCGAGGTGCCTAGTCTAGCCTAGGATTGTGTTGGATTATGATAGGATTGGGAAGAGTGGAAAAAGTCGAGTGTGCATTTATTGTCAGGTATTCGGGTTTGGGAGTGAGCGCACGCTGCATTCATGCATGTTTTACCTACTGGGCAAGGAGCTCAGTTTACGTGTTGTAGGTACATCCGAGTACGACTTTGGAGTACGTCGCGACTAGGCGGGCTGACGGTGGTGACTCCATGGACTTTTGAGGGCAGGGCGGTACATGGATGCGACCTGTGGAATGTCGTAGTTTGCGTTATATAGTTCCAGTGTTGTGTGTTTTAATGATTTGAGACCAGACTTTTATATTATGTGGATTCCGTAATCGACTTTCGAGTGTTTGATATTTTAAACTGAGGAAAATATTTTATAAAATGGGCTTTCGAGGCTTTCGTTGCGAAAATCTGCCAAACTATTTATTAGAAAATGAGGGACGTTAGCTTATGTGTCGATGCACTGACGCTGTTCCGCAGGAATCTCCTGTCGGGCGGCATAGTCAAATCTGTTCGAGAACTTCGAACAGTATGCCACCGACGGCTCTCGAACAGTCTCGGCAGCCTCGATATCAATCACCGCAGCTTTATTTTTTGCCCGTCCCTTCTTTTGTGGCCGTAAGGAGTTGAATCTGATGTCACAAATATCGAATTTCGCTGCTACGATTGTTTCGGCCTCGCACCGTTTGTGCAATCGACGAAGCCTTAGCCTCCTCGGTCTTATCCTCCTCATCCTCCTCTTGTACTCCTTCTTCTTCACTAACCTCAACCTCCGCTTAATCCCCATCCCTATCCTGTCATCATCGGCCTTCCTACCGTCGCTATGAGCTATCTCCTCGGCCATATCATCACCCTCACCGTGAGCCATATCCTCGGCCCTATCCTCAGCACTATCATCGCCCTCCATGTGAGCCATATCATGTGCCTTATCATCACCCTCATCCTCGCTCACATCCCTATCCTTAGCCCCAGCCTCTTTCCCATCCACTCGTTCATTGGCTTCAGCCTCTTCCTCCTCTCTCGCATCCTCGTTCGACACATCATTCTTCGACGTCTGAACCAATGTTTTAAAACGCGCATAGCGCAACACGTCGCGTTTTAGTTCAAATAGCGCGTAGCGTAAATAGCGTAGCGTATTGCGCGAGTATTTCGGATAAGGAACTTATTATGTTAAGAAACATAATTTATAACAAAATTAATCATATGTACATTATTCAGTAAGTTTTATATAAAATTTGGGTTCAATAATACAGGTAAAATCTAGTAGTATATAACCATAGAATAAAATTATACATAAAAAATATATTAAACACAATTTATGTACATGAGATTTAATAGAATTTTTGGTAATATAGACTTAAAAAATGTAGTATTTAGAATAATTCTTATGGATATCGAAAAATATAAGATATGCATGTCAATTTGATCGTCGTTAAACAAAGAATAAATTAAATAAATTTATTTATTTTTTTAACATAGATTACATAAATAATGGCTATTTTATGTTTTGGTGAAAATAATTAAAGAATTAAAAAAAAAAGTAAAAAAGAAATAGTCAACGTTGCACATCACAATAACGTCTGTCCTCTTGTCACAATAATGCAGACAAGATATACTGTAGCGCTTTTTTCACTGCGCAGCATCGCGTTTTGAAATTTTTTTACGCAAACGCGCGCTTCAAGGCGCGCGACACCACGCTTTTTAAAACAATGGTCTGAACATGTGACCTAAGATCTCTTATAACCTCGTCCTTCAATCTTAACTCGGCTTCCAACCTCTCCACACGAGCACTCCACTCTAAACGAGATCCGCCAACTCCTCCATCAACCTTAACCACTCATAATTCATTCAACAGTTAGAAAGAAAGCAAATAATGCCGATAGGAAACTTTATACCTCCGGAAGCAAATTTATTGGATGCACGAACTTCACTTCCTTCTTTGTGGGGTATATTGGGACGACGGAGGCAATTGCAGCCAATTCAGCCTCCGCGGCGATTACGTCATTCGGAATCCTACTTTCTTCCCAATTGAACATTCGGGGAAACATATACATCTCCCGCTTCTGCGCCAACGAGGGCACGTGCTCATACACCCAAATCTGAAAGTGCCCAAAGCATTGAATTCATCAATAAACACATAATCAAAAAGGTAAACTCATAACGTAATGGAAGTATTACCATTAACCCAATAGTGCACCTGTTCATCATTATGCTGGACGAGTCGATCCGCATCGAATTCACAACCATTTGCTTTATCTCGGCGACAAAAAACTCGTGCACCGCCCTTCCCCATGCGTACTCACCCATCATGTCGACATCGTCGACGTACGCATTCACGAACGATGGATTTTTTGAATTACCCATTGGGAATAATACACAGTTAAACAAGAAAATAACGAACAACCTAACGAACTCATCCGTGTTTTCCCTCAACTTTCCTACAAACTCATTCAACAACTCTAAGATTTTTTACGGGTTACATTGCCATTTTTCCGATCAAAAAGCTGTTCAACGGTTTTCGATTTCATTTTCAAATTTAGGTCAACGGGCTGTCCTACATGCAAGGCCATTACTACACTAAATTCCTGTGGGGAGAATACCACATTCGTATCATCCCCCAACCTAACATGTTCGCCTCTAACGAAATGAAACGAGGACCTTCTTATACCTTCTTTTTTATCTGGGGTCATGCTACTCTGCAAACTGCTTATGGTAGATCGAAAGAGCGCATGATGGCTCCTGGAAGACAGCTCAAATCTGTTCCGCTGAGGCATTTCTGCAAAAAAACCACTGTAACAAGCAGAACCATTTTATTCACACACGGGGTACCAATTTGCCCAAACAGATAGTACCAAATACAGTGACAATGTAGTACCAAAACAATTGATCCCATTCGAAAAATTGATCCCATTCGAAAAACACCAAATTGACCCATTCCAAAACCCCCCAAATCGGCAACAATCAATCCACCCATTCGAAAATACACGCACAAAGCTACCACAGTAAATTGAACCATTCAAAAAAAACCCTAATCGCACAACAAATCGATGTCATTAGAAAAACACGCAGCTATTGTTACGAACATTAACAAAAAATGCTTAAACCCAACGAATAACTACAAAATCAAACTAGATACAAGCCTATTGATAACGGAAATACCGCGATGAAATGCCACAACGTACTGTAATGCTACGAAGGACTTACCTATCAATTTCAGAAGGGGAATACCACGAGAAACCGAGAACCCACGACGTTGAATCTGAAGCAAAACAGACACGGTTCAATTTTGGGAAGAAGGTCACGCGATTTCTGTATGAATTTTTTTTTTAATGAATGAAATAAGAAACCCAGGTAAAGGATGTAATAAAGCAGTTTAGCATGGATAAATCCGTCAGTTAGGTACCTATCAGTAAAATAAAATTCAAGTAGGTACATAGAATTAGAGCTGTCAATAGGCCGGGCCGGGGCGGGCTGGCCCGCCATGTGGCGGGCCTTCAAAACTGAAGCCCAGCCCGCCCCGCCAGCGGGCTGCGGGCCTGGCGGGCCCGCCCGCCCGCCATGAATTTTATTTAAAATTTATTTATTTAAACTTTTTAATTAATTAAGAATAATTTATATAATTATGATATTTAAATATACATTAATTTTGTATTAATTAATAAATGAATCATTAATTATTTAATTATAATATTTAAATATACATTAATTATGTATTAATTAATAAATGCATCATTAATTATAAATAAAATCATTAATTAATTCCTCAATTTAAATAAATATATATTTAATTTATAAAATAAATTAATAAAAAAATATGGCGGGCCGGCCCGCGGGCTGCGGGCTATTTTGACAGCTCTACATAGAATATAAAAACGTCTGACAGGGGACCGAGTGTGTTTTAGTTTTATTGATGTAGGTATTTAAGTGTTGATTCCCCTATAAAATATTCAAGATATAAAATATATATGCTACAAACATAATCGTATAAATAAAGACGGAGTTTTTTGTTAAATATGATTACTTTTGTGTGAAGTTAAAAAAAATGGAATCTAATTTTCTAATTAAAAAAAAAGGGATTGGGTGTTTTAAAAAAAATCCAAGTGTTATCATTTTGATCCGCTCGACTGAAATTTCATGTCGAAATGAGATGTTAATCGATGGGTTCGTGATTCTCACATGTATTAACCTCCAAATCTGGGTGAATTTTCGCGTTTTTAGCATGAAATCGACGTTTAATAGAAAACGGTTTATTCGAATATTTTATTCGAACTATTCGAGTGATTCGTATAACATTCGGATAGAAAAATAGCATTTAGTCGAGTAAATAAAAAAATTCGAATAAATATTTTCAGTTCGAGTTTTTTTACTCGAATTGGTTATTTCGAATAAATTCGAATTAAAAAATATTTATTCGAATTAATTCGAATTTTTTATTTGTTCGAATAAATGCTAAGTTGGGATATTTCGGTAACTTTCGATCCACTTTATGTTGTTTAATAAAAATAGGGAACGCTCCCTTATGTTAAAATAGCCCAATAAAGACCTCGCCCACCGTATACTACTATTTTACGATACGACCCCTTTCTAAATTGCGCAAAAACCCTAGCAATCGTCGTCGATCGATAACCCAATAATTCCGATGGATCCTCAGCCTGAACCGGTGAGTTACATCTGCGGCGACTGCGGCCAAGAGAACACTCTCAAGTCGGGTGACGTCATCCAGTGCCGTGAGTGTGGCTATCGTATTCTGTACAAGAAGCGCACACGCAGAAGTGAGTTGATTGATTTTGCGTCCTCGTAACACTTTCGTCTATGCTAAACCTTTATGTCGTTTTCTTTGGGATTTTTGTGCGTCATCGATTTCTGTCGTGTTTTGCGTTTTCAGTGTGCCTAGCGTTTGATTTGTACTCCTTGGCGTTCGATCTTATGATAGTTGGTGGTTCGAAATCAATATATGCTGTGGAAGATTGATCTCCATTCTTTATCTTGGACCGCGTTTATTTGTGAGGAAGATTCCTCGGCTTAAGTTAATGGCCTCAGTATGGTTGATGTTGCACCTTGCTTGGCGGATGACTTGATTACAGGGCAATTATCCCCGAGAGATGTCATAGTCTTCTTCGTCTGATTTGAGCAGTTTATGAGGCTGGCATTTTATGAAACATGGGATTAGACAAGTGCTTGCTATTAGTTGCATCGATTCATTTGTTTAGCTTCACCCCCAAATTCTGTTCTTAGGCTCGATTTTTAAACAACATGCCAATAAGTTTCAATTGGGGAGTTTATATTTTATGCCGGTTTTACTTCCCCTTGTAGTTAATGTGTGCATACTGCATCTTAATCAGGATCCTAGCGCTTTGAGGCCCTTTGTCAAGAATGTTTGAAGGTTTCACATTCTTGATTGAAATCATGCGATGATATGTCATCTGTTTCTGAATTTTCGATGATTTTGTGTTCCCCATATTCGCCATTTCAGTGACTGTTTGTTCTTAAACCGATTCTATCTATTGCAGTCGTCCAATATGAAGCTCGTTGAAGCAAGCAAGTCCATCCAGGACGTGAAGCTGGTTAAACATGTCAAGCGTTACGTCTGTCTAGCATGTTGCGGAATGTCCTATGTTCTGAACTCTGTTTTCTCATCATCTTTTGTGTCTGAACTGTTTCTTGGACAAGTTATGTTCTTCAACTTGGATTGTTTTTTGTGTTTGGTAATGATACTTTAAGTTTAGCAAGAGTTTGCCCACAACTGCAGCCAATTTTTCTTTTTAGTCTTTTGTCAATTCAAGCAGATAACTTGTGATGATGCGGTTCTTTCTAGGAAAATTTGTTATATATAATTCATCCTCTTGGTTTTCACCTAATAATAAACCCAACATTAAATTATTTGAGAATAAACCCAAGTATAATAGGTATGTTATCAAATTAGACCCATGTAACCTTTAGCATATTCAATAGGTTAACTTTTATTTCTTTTTATTTTTGTGTTTTACTTCTTTTATTTTTCTAACTTAATAAAATATCATAAATAAAAAAGTAAATCAAAGTTCAAAAAAAAAAGGCTAGATTGAGGGTATGGTGGTAAGTTTTGACAATATTGAGGGTACGATGCAGTTTAACGAGCACAAGGGAGTTTTACAGAATTCAAAAAAAAAAAAAAAAAGCATATGATCTTGCATTTCAAACCCAATCACATGGGTATATTGCACTATACACTAAAAAATATTATGTTAAAAAAATCCCCCCACTCTTAGTATATTAATTAAACTTTAAATATATCTCCAACATGAAAAAAAAATCAAAACAAATATTTCCACGGAAAATCTCTCAAAAATTGCAAGAATAAAACTAGTCGAACTTAATTATAAATAAAACATATAAAATTTTTAGAAAATCCAAATAAAATTAAAAAGTATCTCAAACAAAACATTTATTAAGAATTTTGCCTGCTTAAATATTTTATTTTAGTTTTTAATTAACTTACTTATAATTTAAGGGACTCTCGATCTAAATATTCGATATTCATTTATTTCAAATTTTAAAAATTTTAATTAATGTATTAAGAATTTCATGGTATTTACGCTGAAAATTTTTGTTCTGACTTCTTAAATTTTTTCATGTTCGACTTATTTTTTAAGGTTTAATTAAAATAATTATAGTAACATATCTTTTTGAATACGTTGGTTTTATTTTTTGAACTTCGATTAATTTTTATTTTTAATTATTTTATTCAAAATTTCTAGGGATGTTCATCGAAAAATTCATTTTTTTTTTCAAATTTTTGAGTAATTTCAAGTGTGAAATAATTTATTAAAATTGAAAAAAAGGATAAGAAAAAAAATAAAAAGAAACATATTGAATATAGGGTAAAGGTTAACTAATTTGAGAAGATACCTAATAGTTGGGTTTATTCAGAAATGTTGGGTTTATTTTTAGAAGAAAATCATTAGGATGGATTTACCAAATTTTCCTTCTTTTTAAAGGTCGTGTTCCAGGTATGTGTTACTTAAGATAAATAATTTTATTCAATTCACGTTCGATTTATATATTTTACTTGAGATAAGTAATTTTAAGGGTTAATTTGATGTCAGTCCCCAACATAAGTTTCATTTAGGTTTCAGTTCCCGTCAGAAAATTTTTATTTTTAAGGACCCGATTTCTGCAGTACCACTTCATTGTTCTTCAGTACCATTTCATTGTTCTGCAGTACCACTTCATTGTTTTGCAGTACCACGTCATTTTTCTGCAGCAACAATTAATTGTTTTGCAGAACAATGAAGTGGTACTGAAGAACAATAAAGTGGTACTGCATAACAATGAAGTGGTACTGCAGAACAATGAAGCGGTACTGTAGAACAATGAAGTGGTACTGCAGAAATCGGGTCCTTAAAACTAAAATTTTCTGACAGGGGCCTGAATCCGATTTTAAAACTGAAATGGGGCATGAATCATAATTAACACTAATTATAATCGAGTTGACTAAACGAATGATTGTATAGTGTTAGGTAAAACATGATTCAATCAGTGAATCAGTGGACAATGACAATAATAAGAAATATATAGATGAATATTGGTTGTAAAGGTAAAAGATTAGTAGTAAATTAATGGTTAAATGTGATTATATATTAATTAGAATTTAGAATAGTAGACTAATATAATATTAGTATTGAATGATATGTTTAATATTTTATTTTGTGAATGCAATTTCAGAGTTCTGTCTATAAACCAGTATACTCTGTAAAATTATATCAACAATATTGAACGTGCTTCTTTTTTTCTTTTTTCAAAACGGTAATTTAATATATTAATAAAGATGGAACAATAATCCAGTAAAGCTGTCTGGATACAATCGAACGTCATTAAGAATGAAAAATCTCACTGATAAACCAATAATCCCGAACGAAAACAATGTTCAAAACTTGGATAAAGAACTAAGAACATACTACACATCAGCCTAATACTCGATAAAGGTGGCTATCAGGCATAGATCTAAGGTGTTCTTCACTATTTTCCGTCTTCAATTCTAAGTCTTATCTTAATCGCATTGCACAGGGGAAGAAGAAACTCCGACAAGAGGAAACAAAAGCTTCCAACTTAGAGGCTCAACAACCAAAAAAATAAAAAAAAGGCACATCATAAGATGAGAGAAGGGATTTTTTTTGGATGTCGAGAAGATGGGGAAAAAGCTTTAGAGAGGTAACAGTTATGTGCTTAATAAAACATTGAAATTGTGATAAAACTTTCAATTTTATTAATAAATTCTTTAAGTAAGTAATTTGTATAAAAAATTTAATTTTATATTAACTTTGTATCATTAATAGCATTCATGACAAAATCGTAATCACCCTCAAATCAACATACCCAAAAGTCAATGCTTCTTATTTATTACTATAAATTCAATTAATGGATTGCTATTCACCGCCCCCTTTTTCATAGTCACCGCCCCCTAAAGGGCTGAAAAAAGACAAAATTGCCCTTTTGAATTAAATTTTTTATTTAAAGTCATTTTCCAGACAACAATTTTCATATAGCAATTAAACATTCAAATCAGACTCAAACAAAACAAAAAAAAACATTCAAATCGCAATTAACATTCAAATCAGACTCAAACAAAACAAAACAAAACAAATTAACGTAAAATTCGTTCGTACGAATGTGAATTATCGAACTTGATTCGATCACGCGCGAAAAAAGTCCCGACCGAAAAACAATCTCGTCTTTTCGGGTCAGACCGAAAAATAATTTCGGCCACATCAAGGTAGGACCGAAACAGTATTTCGGTCGTACCTTGAAGAGGTCGAAAAAACATTTCGGCCGTGATGGTCCAGACCGAAATTGTGTTTCGGTCGTGACTGTTCCGACCGAAATTATGTTTCGGTCGGAACTGTTAGGACCGAAAATACATTTCGATCGGATCCGCCCGGGCCGAACAAAATTTTCGTCCGGCTCCTATAGTGGCCGAAATTTCTCTTCGGCTATGTATATATATATTTTTAATTCGATTATTGAATTAGATTATTTAATTAGATTATTTAATTGGATTATTTAATTAGATTATTTAATTGGATTATTTTGTATTATTTAATTAGATTATTTAATTGGATTATTTAATTGGATTATTTAATTAGATTATTTAATTGGATTATTTTGTATTATTTATTTCGATTATTTAATTGGATAATTTAATTAGATTATTTAATTGGATATTTAATTAGATTATTTAATTGGATTATTTAATTCGATTATTTAATTGGATTATTTAATTAGATTATTTAATTGGATTATTTAATTAGATTATTTAATTGTTATTATTATTATGTATTATTAATTTTCTTATAATTATTTTGTAATATTACGGGTCCTAAAAGACTCAACCCGGCCGGTCCGGGTCAGGTCTCGGGTCCAGCCAACCCCCGCCCGATCCCCGACCCGAAACCCGTCCCTGTTATTTTTTCGTTATATATTTATATATATGTCATAATTGTTAATAAAAAGCTATGTAGTCCAATGGATAAGTACTTTCTTTATCAAGTAGAGGTCATGGGTTCAATCCCTAAATACTACTATATATGTTGAGTTTTTATAAATTACAATAAAAAATAAAAAAAACGAAAAAGTGAAAATTAATCGGGTCCGTTGGGCCGAACTGAAATTTCGACCGGGCCGATGCGGGCCGAACTGGAATTTCGGCCGGGCCGGCGCGGGCCGAACTGAAATTTCGGTCGGGCCTGCGCGGGCGAACTGAAATTTCGGTTCGGCCTGTGCACAGTACGGTCGAAAATTTCGTTCGAATTTCTTTATCGATCGTTCAAATTTATTTGTGTATGTAGTTTTCGGTATTTCGTATCAGAATTATATATTTAGGTAGTTTTTTCTTTTTAAAATTGATTTAAATATCATAAGGCAAAAACGTCTTTTTTCAGCCCTTTAGAGGCGGTGACTAGTAAAAAGGAGCGGTAAATAGTAACTCCCATTCAATTATTATTCTCCCAAATTGCACTAACCTATCAAGTCCAGCTCACCATCACCGTCTATCATCGGGAAAATTTCCGATATCGAATCGAAGGGAAACAATCGGTAGCTGACTCCATCATTCCCCACCGAAACCTCACGCAATCGCAGAAAAGAGAGCCGACGATGAGTGAAGAGAAGAAGGACATCCACCAACATCATCAGCATGATCCATCGCAACCGCCACAGTACGGTACATTTCAAGGCGTAGCTAATTACCGTCCACAGCCGGCGATTGGTTATCCTCAGCCTGTTCCACCACCTGGTATGCCCGGAGGTCCGCCACCGTCTCAGTACTATCCCCACGGTTATCAAACTGTTCCTGGTATGTTGATGCGTTTTGTCTGACTTTTTTTTTCCAGCGTTACGGACATTGTCTTTGGCGAGTTGTTTTTTTTTTTTTATTTTGCGGTTGATCTGGCGAATTATTGTGATGCTTCGATTGGATCTTTCAAGTTTTGCCTGTTTTAGTCATCTGCAACGCAAAAATTTCAACATATAGTGATTTTTTTATTTAGTTCTGCGATTGATTTGGTGCATTGTTGTGATGATTGGATGTATGCACATCTTAATTTTGTTCAGGTTAATTTCTTTAGCTTGTTTTGGATCGATCTTCAAATTTTGTATTTTGCTCGAATTTGTGTCATCTGAAAAGCAAAAAATGTTCAACGAAAAGTAAATATCTATGTCAATTGTCAAATCTCTTAGGTAATGTGCTTATCATTGCTACTAGATCAAGGTTGTATGATTCCATTGACATCAGCTTGAATCGAAATACTTCGCAACTAAATAAGATGTGTAAAACTTCATTAAACACTAAATATCCAATATCGGGGAACATCATGAATACTCTTTTATCTTTATCCCAAATTTGTACAATGGAATCTCATTTCCATGAAAAACCAGGTTATGTTGTCGCAGAGGGTAGACCCGTGAGGGAACGCCGCCTTCCTTGTTGTGGAATTGGCCTCGGCTGGTTCTGGTAAGCGAATTATTTTTGCTTTTTCTCCATCTTTTTAATCTTTTTATTTTCTTCTCAAGCATTATCTTCTTCATGGAAATTAATTCTTTGCTACCCAGCCACCCGATGAATGACAAGTGTGAAAAAAGTGTTGGTATCACCATGACTTTCTTACAGTTATTATAGTTTTGCGCACGTGTCATTTAATCAAGGGGTTGGCTGGTAAACGAATCCCATTATCTAATGAAGCTTGTGACTGATTGCTAGGAATATAACATACTCTGTTTTCATCGTGTTAAGGTTCATCACTGGCTTTTTCCTCGCTGGAATACCATGGTACGTTGCTGCGATATATATGCTCTGTTCAAGGTCAATGGATCCTCGTGAGAAACCGGGATACGTAGCCTGTACTATTGGTGTAAGTAATATTGTAATAACTCTCCTTCATTATCTTATAACACGTGTTAGAAATATAGAGAACATGCGATATAGGCAGTGCACTTTACACCGTATATTATGTAGCTGCTCATTTCTGTCATTCATTACACGAGTATATGGCTCGTTCTTGCTAAACTTATTCTGGAAAAAGAAGAAAAGCAACAAAAGTTATCTTTTACATTATCTCTTTACAGGCGGTTTTGGCTACGGTTGCCCTTGTCTTTGGTTTGACGAATATCGACTAGTGAGTGAGGACATTACGAAGAAAAGGTGAACTCGGAAACAAGGCCGTCAATAAATTGTTTTATGTTAGTGATAATATATTATTCGTGATTGGCATAAGAGAGCTTGTAAAAACCTCTGATCTTCTTGAGTTGTCATCTGTGTTTGCGTGGAATGTATATGATCAATGGGCTCTGTAAAAAAAACTGCGTATGTTGGTTTCCCTGTAAAATGAAGGCCGCGCTGTTTTGTTTGTAATTTTTGTATGCTGATTAATAAAATACTTTCTTTGAACTATTTCAATACATGATTGTCTTTCGGGGCTTTTTAATTAAAATAGGGTTATTTTAACTCAAATTCGATAAAATAGGGCTAATTTGACAAAAATTAATAAAATCGAGCGAATTGCGTTTATTAGACGCGACGTCGCGTCCTGTACTAGCGACGCTGACGTGCGAAAGACGATGGGCTTCGCGCGGGCCTGATTGGGCCCGATATTTGAAAATCGGGCCTGATCGGGCCCGATATTTGAAAATCGGGCCTGACTTTTAAAATAAAATTGTCTGGGCCGAGTGATGGCCCAGTAAACCCAACGTCGGTTATTGCCCGCAACGTCGCGCTTAATAGCAGCGACGACGCGAATAATAAAGCCGCGGGCTCTTCTTCTTCCCCATTTCTCCTCTTCTCCTCCCCACCGATTCCAGCGATTTACAGTGGCGAATTACAGCGGGCCAACACCACGTGATAGATCCATTCTTCCTCGTCATCGTCGATTAAGCTTCTTTTGGGTATGAAACTCCTAATTTGTTTAAATCTTGATTTTAATGTTTCGTTAAATTTCGTCGAATTCTTGCGTTTAAGTTTGTGTTTTTGGCATAATATGTGCTTTACATATTGTGGGTTGCTTAGTAGATTGATATAATACGTTAATTGTACATAATTCTCTCGATTTAGGAATTTCCCCTAATTTCGAAACCTAATTTTTATTTGATTCATTTGTTAGTACATAGTCAATTTATGTGTTTGTTTATTGTTATCTGTTGCGATATTGACTTTGAAACGCTAATTTAGGATGGATACGAATGAATATTACGGTCGATCGACAGATCACTTCTGATATTCCAGGATAGTCATCGTTGTAACGATGTACTATCCAACACTGATGGTGCCTCGACACGCCTTTGACCGTTAGGGATTTGGAGAGTGTCGTCTGGGGTAAGCTTTCACGACCGGTGCGGTTGCACGGTCGTATTCTGGAGAGGTTGGATACTATGTCCTTCTACGGCTTGTATAGTTGTGGATCTCAGAAGTTAGATCCACACTTGATCACGGCCCTCGTAGAGAGGTGGAAGAAGGAGACGCATACGTTCCACTTGCCTGTGGGTGAGGCCACCGTCACTCTTGAGGACGTCGGTGTGCTGTCGGGACTCCCCGTTGATGGTCACTCGGTCAGTGGTGTTATCCAGCACAGGACGCAGGATCAGTGGCTCGATTACTTGGAAGAGCTGACTGGTTATAGACCTGCTGTGGGGGCGTACACCGGGACAAAGGTGTCGCTGAGGACTGGCTAGAAGCCAACGAGATCGATGAGCACAGCTCAGATTATGAGGTCGATCAGCGGGCACGTGCATATGCGCTATTGCTCATGGGATCGATTTTGTTCCCCGACTCCAGCGGAAGCTCGACGTCCATGACTTTACTCCCGCTGCTCGAAGACATAGACGCCGTGCACACTTACAGTTGGGGCAGTGCTGTGCTGGCTTTCTTGTACAGAGAGCTTTGTACTTCGTGCCAGCATCAGAAGATGAACATCGGTGGAGCTTTGCGGTTGCTACAGGTGCGTTCTTTTGTGTAGTTGAATTTTCTTGAGGTGTATACATATTAATTTAAATTTTGTGTAGGTATGGGCATGGATTCGTATATTACCTATGCAACCCGTTATTCTCCGTCCTCGAGTGCAGATGATGCCTACCGAGGAAGATGAAATTCAGTTGGCCATGCCGCCACATGCTGCGAGGTAGTAAGACGATGTTTATTAATTATTGCGTACGGCTAGAATATTTTTATTAAAATATTTAATATATTTAATATATTTTTCTTATAAAAATTAATATATTTATACTTATTTTTCCTAAAATATTTTAATATATTTTTGTTAAAATATTTATATTTAAAATATTTGTTTTTATTTTAATATAAAATATTTATATTTTTTTCATTTCAGGTGGAATGCGCTTTTCGATCATACGACATCGACGCACTCGAATTTGCGTGCGATTCGTGAGTCGATCGATATCATTCGTTCTTCACACGAACTGTTAAAAACAAGGAAGACAATGAAGGATGAACTGCTTTGGATTGACAGAGAAAAGCAAGCTCGACTGAAGCATGCAAGCCCAGCTAAAAACGCAGAATAAGTTGAAGTCGTGTTTTCAGCTATTAAATGATTACACTTATAGAATTGCAGTTGCTAGTGACGTTTTCCATCTATTGGAGCTGACGCGCGTTCTCATTTATTTAAAAGGGACGCGGGAAGTCACAGCTCATGTGTTAAGTGTGCTCATAACAAACAACGCTAAGTGTGTGTGTTGTAAGTGTGTGAGTGACGAAGGTGATGATCAAGATTAGGGTTGGATTCAATTCTCGCTTGTTGAAAGAGTGTTCGTGAGTGTGTAATTGTAAAGGTTCCCTGGATCATCAATAATATAGTTTTGGTTTCGCCCGTGGATGTAGGATTTAGATTAAATCCGAACCACGTTATATCCTTGTTCCCAAATTTCTTCTTTTGTTATGGTATCAGAGATTTGATTAGCTCATTGTCTGCGCATTTCAAGATTCTTCACCGATCAATATGGCGACAGATGGCTCTCAAACATCCCAAACAGACGCGGCAAGCTCACTAGTCAATGATCCTTTTTTTCTCAATAGCAATGACACGTCTGGGCAAATCCTTGTTCATGAACAGCTGGTTGGAGACAATTACCAGACTTGGAGCAGGGCAATGTTAATAGCACTCATAGGCAGGAACAAAGAGGGGTTTGTCGACGGAACTCTAAAACCACCAGCTGCGACGGATTTGGCCAAGGTTAGTAGCTGGAAACGCAATAATAATGTGGTAATATCCTTAATGCTGTGTCGAAAGAGATCTCGGCGAGCATTTTGTATAGTGCGTCAGCTAGGGACGTGTGGTTGGACCTTCAAGAGAGATTTGGGCAGACAAATAAGCCCAGGATCTACCAGCTAAAGAAGGATCTGACCAATTTGGTGCAAGGCACGAGCACTGTCACAGCCTACTATACAAAATTGAAAACGCTGTAGGAAGAATTGTCAAATTATCGACCAGTTTGCGATTGCACCTGCGGAGGAATCAAGCAGATGAAAGCCCATCTTGATGAGGAGTATGTTCTCGCATTTCTTATGGGGCTCAATGACAGCTAGTCTCAGATCAGAGGACAAATCCTGGTAATTGATCCTCTGCCGTCCATGAATAAAGTTTTCTCCCTGTTGGTTCTAGAAGAGAAACAGAGGATTGTGGGCTCAAGCCAAGATCGAAGCCAAGGTGAGCAGAGTCACAACATGGCAATGTTTGCTGCAAGAAATGAGCAAGAACAGGGCAAGAAAGTGTTCAATAACCAGAAAAAGGAAGCTGTAAAGCCGGTGTGCACTCATTGTCATAAAAGAGGTCACACAATTGAGACGTACTATCAGATTCATGGTTTCCCACCAGGGTTTAGACAGAACACTCGTTACAAAGGAGCTAGAATCAATCAGACATTGATGGAGCCCTCCCTGAGAACAGCCCAGCTGAAGCAGCAATCTGGTCAAGGATTCGCAGTGGCAGGGGAAGGTCTGATGCAGCTGCAAATATCTCCCTTCCGACTTCAGAGTCTGAAGGACTTGATCAACCATTCCACCAATATAATTCCGTCCGATGCAGCAGATATATCTCAGCAGTCTGACAAAGGTACAACATTCAGTCTTTCCTTTAATCTGCCAGGCTGCACAGGGCCACAAGTATGGTTACTAGACACAGGTGCCACTAGGCACGTCTGTGGCAATCGAAATTTGCTACATGATCTGCATATGATAGAGGAATCTAAGGTGATATTACCAGACAATACTGTTATAAAGGTTAATAAAGCAGGTAGCTTCAAACTCAATGATCACATCATGCTGACAGAAATATTGTGTGTGCCACAGTTTCATTTCAATTTGATATCGGTCAGTTATCTAGCTAGGCATAATAGCTACAGATTCAGCTTCTATGCTAATGGTTTTGTGATACAGGACCCTTCTCAGCTAATGATTGGCAAGGGTAAAGCAGTAGGAGGTCTTTACATCATGCAAGATAGTCACACTGCAGCTAATAGGAACCAGTCTGCTTTCCTGAATAAAATAACTGGGGACTTGTGGCATAAGAGGCTAGGCCACCCCTCAGATAGGGTCTTAGAAGTACTCAAAAGTTCATTAAACAGTGTTGATAAATCCTCTGATTCATTCTGTAAAATTTGCCCTTTGGCAAAACAGAAAAGGTGCTCCTTCCCTAATAATAATAAAATTGCTTGCTCCGTGTTTGATCTAGTCCACTGTGATGTTTGGGGACCGTTCCATGTCCTATCTCATTTAGGTCATCGATATTTTGTTACTATAGTAGATGATCATTCAAGATTTACGTGGTTGTACATGATTAGACATAAATCTGAAGTGAAAACAGTTCTAGTCAGTTTCTTGGCCTTGGTTGATACTCAGTTTGGTTGCAAAGTGAAAACCATTCGTTCTGATAATGCTAAAGAGTTTAACCTCACTGACTTATTTAAAAGCTATGGCATACTACATCATCTTTCTTGTGTGCAAACACCTCAACAAAATTCCATTGTTGAGAGAAAACACCAACATCTTTTGAACGTGGCTCGCTCTTTATATTTTCAGTCCGGGTTGCCTATTGAGTATTGGTCGGAATATGCTTTAACATATGCTTTTCTCATAAATAGAACACCTACGGCTGTGTTAGGGAATAAGTGTCCATATGAACTGCTTTTCCAGAAACCATTTAATTATAATGTGCTGCGAGCTTTCGGTTGTCTTTGCTTTTCATCCACTCTTGCAGCAACTAGGAGGAAGTTTGATCCAAGAGCTAGACAATGTATTTTTCTGGGCTATCCTAATGGTGTCAAAGGATACAAAGTGATGGACATCGACACGAGGGAAAATTTTTATTTCTAGAGATGTGCTTTTCAGGGAAAATGACTTTCCTCTTAAGCAGCAGGCAACAAAGGAAGTTTCAGTTGATCCCTTCAATGACAGTGTCTTGCCAAGAGACATAGCATTGCAGAATGGAGATGACTTCCAATCCGAGGCAACCAATCAGGATGATCCCACGGCAGAAACAGATGTAGCCAATCATGAAGCTGCTGCAGCCAATCAAGAAACTGATGAAGCCAGCCTGGCATTCCCTGAAGTAGAAAACCATCCAGACACAGTACCATACTCTCAGGAACTCCCAGCAATACCTGATGACTTCACTCCAGCAGATCAACAGCAAACACCATCAGATGGCACAGGCAGTGAACAACAAGTTCCTCACAATCTCAGAAAATCTGGGAGGGAGTCTAAGAAGCCATCATACTTAAGAGATTATCACTGCAATAATTTGCAGCAAAGGAAGGTGCTATACCCAATTTCTGAAGCTCTATCCTATCAGAAATTTTCACAGAATTTCCAGAACGTCATCAGCAACATCACCTTGTCAAGAGAACCCAGCAGCTTTGCTCAGGCAGTGCAAGATAAGAGGTGGCTGGCTGCCATGGACGACGAACTTCAGGCACTTGAGGATAATCAGACCTGGTCCATCATGCCTTTGCCCGAGGGCAAGAAATCTATCGGCAGCCGATGGGTCTACAAACTCAAACTGGGCTCTAATGGAGAAGTGGACAAGCACAAAGCCCGACTGGTAGCCAAAGGCTATGACCAGCGTGAGGGGGTGGATTACATGGATACTTTCGCCCCAGTTGCAAAGCCGAACACAATCAAAATTATTCTTACTTTAGCAGCAAAACTCAAGTGGAACTTGGTTCAATTAGATGTCAATAACGCCTTCTTAAATGGAGATTTATTGGAAGAGGTATATATGGATCTTCCACAGGGCTATTACAAGGAAGAAAGGCAGCTCATCAGTGAGACCAAAATGGTGTGCAAACTCCATAAATCAATTTATGGGTTAAAGCAAGCGTCGAGGCAGTGGAACAAGAAGTTTTCCGAAGCTGTGAAGGGCTTTGGATTCACACAAACACAATCGGATCATACTCTGTTCTTGAAGGGCAAAGGTGATCAAATGCTGATTCTACTTGTATACGTAGATGACATTATCTTAACCGGCCCATCAGTCGAAGCAGTGCAGCAGGCCAAAAATTTCTTGAGCTCATGCTTCAAAATCAAGGACTTAGGTGAGCTAAAGTACTTCCTTGGGATAGAAGTGGCACGTGGCTCAGATGGGATTCTGCTTACACAAAGACAGTACACGCTCCAATTACTTGAGGACACGGGGTACATTCATGCCAAACCGCTTACAACACCCATCTGCCCAAGTGAAAAGCTCACAGCAACTGATGGCAGTTTATTGACAGACCCTTTTCGATATAGACGACTAGTAGGCAGATTACTCTACCTAACATTTACTAGACCGGATATATCATTCGCAGTACACAAATTGAGCCAATATATGGCAGCTCCCAGAACAGATCACTTGAAGGCGGCACATCATTTACTCAGGTACTTGAAGGGATCACCGGGGCAGGGACTTCTACTCTCATCAGCACCAGACCTTGAGCTCACAGCATTCTCTGATGCTGACTGGGGATCGTGCCGGGATACCGGAAAATCTGTCACCGGATTCTGTACTTTCTTGGGCAATACAATGATTACTTGGAAAGCTAAGAAGCAAGCTACAGTGTCTAGATCATCTACGGTGGCAGAATACAGGGCCTTGGCAGCCGTGGTAGCCGAGGTACTTTGGATAAAACAACTGCTTGAAGAACTGACACTTCCTGTCCCTCGGCCACCTACCATTTACTGTGACAATTTGTCCGCATTAAGGCTAGCTTCCAACCCAAAATTCCACGAAAGGTCGAAACATATAGAGATCGACTACCACTTCATCCGCAATCACGTTTCGGATGGGACAATCAAGCTTCTTCCAATTCGGTCAGAACATCAACTAGCAGATATGTTCACAAAACCACTCACGGGCCCTCTGTTACAGCAGTTTCTTGTCAAGATGGCTGTCGTAAACTACTACCATCCATCTTGCGGGGGGATGTTAAAAACAAGGAAGACAATGAAGGACGAACTGCTTTGGATTGACAGAGAAAAGCAAGCTCGACTGAAGCATGCAAGCCCAGCTAAAAACGCAGAATAAGTTGAAGTCGTGTTTTCAGCTATTAAATGATTACACTTTGACGTTTTCCATCTATTGGAGCTGACGCGCGTTCTCATTTATTTAAAAGGGACGCGGGAAGTCACAGCTCATGTGTTAAGTGTGCTCATAACAAACAACGCTAAGTGTGTGTGTTGTAAGTGTGTGAGTGACGAAGGTGATGATCAAGATTAGGGTTGGATTCAATTCTCGCTTGTTGAAAGAGTGTTCGTGAGTGTGTAATTGTAAAGGTTCCCTGGATCATCAATAATATAGTTTTGGTTTCGCCCGTGGATGTAGGATTTAGATTAAATCCGAACCACGTTATATCCTTGTTCCCAAATTTCTTCTTTTGTTACGAACGATTAAAATGAAAGCATTGTTGTCGACGGAAGTCATGTCGTACAGCATACTAAGTAATTGATCGAAATTGGTATCGCGACGAATTCGTTGATAACCGATGGATTAAAGACTATACTGTATGGTGTTTGATCCGTGTATGATTTCACCGCCATAATAAACAACTATTTGAATTTTTCTAGACACCATATTGGATATGTTTGATTCGTGTATATTTACATTATAAATAACTTTTTCAAAGAGAGGACGAAGTCGAATTGACCAAACCTCGTTGGGAGGACAATGTGCCAATCTGTCTCTTACTATTTTACTACAAACATATTAAAATCAAAATGTCCTCGAGCTCCACGATGTTGCCTTATTTTATTACAAAATGGGTCCACAAGCCCTTTATTCAAAATCAAGATGAATGCATGGCCACCTGTTTTAATTTATATATTTTTGTTGTTCAAATAAATTAGTCTTTCAATCACTAAACTCTAGGGATTATCTTATCCATCCATTTGGGTATAATCCAAGTGAGCTTAACTTTTGACATGTGACCTTTTACATCCTATTTCGTTCATGTTGAAACTTCAATCCGTGTATTTCATATCATACAAAAAACACGTCAAAATTTAAACCCAATTGATAAATACTATAGTGCGGAAGCAAGAAAAGGCCATATTAAGTAGGGAGTTACTATTTACCGCCCCCTTTTACTTGTTACCGCCCCCTAAAGGGTTGAAAAAAGACGTTTATGCCCATATGTTATTTAAATTAATTTAAAAAGGTAAAATATAATAAAAAGTAAGAATTTTATTTATAATCCTTTACTACGCAACACTTTTCAAATCACACATCCAAATCAAATTAAAAAACAGAGAATTTGCAAATCGAAATGGATCGACGAGGCGGAAAGGGAAAGGGAAAGGGGGTGTTGTCACTATTGGTAAGAAAATTGTCGTAAATTCATTCGTACGTAGATATATTGTTGAAAACGGGTCGAAATAGGCTGAAAAATGGTCGATCGGACGCGAAATCGGACGACAAAAGCCCCGGCCGAAACGAAATTTCGGCCGGCCAAGTCACGGCCGAAAAGAAATTTCGGCCGGCCAAGTCACGACCGAAACGTGATTTCGGCCGGCCATGTCCCGACCGAAATCAGATTTCGGTCGCGACAGGTTCGACCGAAATTAGATTTCGGTCGAGACTTGGCCGACCGAAATCATGTTTCGGTTGCCATGGATCCGACCGAAATCGAGTTTCGGTTGGGATCCCAACCGAAACTCGATTTCGGTCAGATCATCGGCGATCGAAAGTCGATTTCGGCCGTGCCTGACACCGACCGAAATCGGATTTTGGTCGTGTCAGTGTCCGACCGAAATTTGATTTCGGTTGAATATTTTTTTTAAATAATTATCTAATTGCAGGCCAAGGGTGGAAAGTCCCTACTCGGAGGGAGCAGCAGTCCCCTCCCCCCCCCCGTTGGACGAATCTGGAGAGCGTCATACGAGGGCGCGCGGCGTTGACGCAATCCGTTCGTAGGGAACGGGAGCAGGAGAGGCGGCAGCGAGCGGTTGATTCTCATTCCGTATATGTGGATCACGATCCGCATGCGGATGAGGAGGCGCATGCGGATGAGGAGGTGCCCTACAATGCGGCATCGTTTGAGTCATCCGACGACGATGCGATACCGGTCTCCTCACGTAAGTCCCTTATCCATTCATTATAAACTGGTTTTCGATGTCGTGTCTTAATATACGTACAACAAATTAAATTTATTTTTGGGGTATTCGTAAAAAATAAAATAGGGAGCAAGCGCTCCAGGGTCGTAGATGACGATTCCTGGAAGGTGCAGGGGCCACAGCCAGGTGGTCCAGAAGATGGCGAGGTGATCCCTAGTTACTTGGGGCACATCGCGCCCCGCATCTGGATGAGTGAGGAGGAGAGACCCCTGCTGAAGTGCGAACAACGTGCGTCAGTGCTTCGGTCGCTTAAGCAGTGGTACTGCCAATTCCCGCCGGAGACGCAGAGCGAGATAGATGGCACGGGGCTTAGCCACCTCCCAGATGCCATGCTGGGACACTTGGACTAGCCTCTTCTGAGCGCTTTTGTGGAGCGTTGGCACCCCGACACGAACACCTTCCACATGCCGTGGGGCGAGATAACGATCATGCTCCACGACGTCGAGCAGATCCTGCGTATCCCTATCGAGGGCAGCACGGTATCGGGCTCACCAGACGCCGACGACCAGCAGATCGCAGCGAGGAAAATTATGGGCGTCAACGCAGACGCGCTGAGGGGATTATGGAGAGGCGGTGCGGTTGCGTGGAAAGACGTGACGCAGAGGATGCGGGAGGGAAATAGGCCGGCGGGGTTCCAAGCAATCGCTTGGCTTTGGATTGTATTGGGGTCGACGCTGTTCGTCGACAAGAGCGGGAACCGGGTGAAGCCCGACATCATGCACGAGTTCTACCGCTCGCTGCCAGATGCCAGTCATTACTCGTGAGGTTCGGCCGCTCTTGCTTACCTCTATCGCCAGCTTGGCCTCGCAAGCCGAGCGGATTCTAGGGGTTTAGCTGGGTGCCTGTCGTTACTACAGGCGTGGATCTACGAGTACTTCCCATGCTTCCGCCCACACCGTCTACCCCAGTATGTGGAGCCTGGCGAGGCACGATCACGCATGTGGTCCGTATCTCAGTACGAGCGGACGGGCCACCGTTTGATTGATAAAAAAAATATTAATAGTAATACAAAATAATAACATTAATAATATAAAATAATAACATAAATTAATAATAAAATATTAAAATAATATTAATAATATTACATAATAACATAAAAAAATAATAACATATTAAAATAATATTAAGAATATAATTTAATAACATCAAAATAAATAATAATATTATAAAATATTATTAGTAATACAAAATAATAACATTTACAAATAATATTAATAATACAATTTAATAACATCAAAATAAATAATAATATTATAAAATATTATTAACAATTACAATAGAAAATTCTCGCGCATGAGTTGCACCCAGTGTTCGAATCTGTTCTGATATCTAAGTTCCCAACCAGCAAGTCGACGATCACGATACGTGAACCAATACGGATGCAAGGCGGGCATAGGAAAGTCTGGACATAAATTCAGTCTAATATAATGTTGGTACTCGTCTCCAAGGTGCGCTATGACGATAGTTCGATTCGGTCGATCAGCAGTCCGAACGGCACGCAGTGGCAGTATCGTCGTAGAATGCATGTTGATGGTCGATCCATTGCCGTACCCGTGATGACGACAACGTTCCAAATTGTCGCCACACCCACAAATCGCACGGTGTCAACATCCAGTGGTTTGCCAAGCAAGGCCCCCCGTCCCAGCGTATACGATCCAACTGCAGATCCAATGAATCGCCGTAGTACAATGCCGAGTAACGATCCCAATGGGCCTTGATTTCGTTCGCGACGTTATTCCTTACGGTAAACCATTCGTCCTCCTCATTGTAAATATAGGAGGCGATAGCGCGAAATTCGCAGTTGCCGTCAGCCACCACATCCTTATAACTAATTATATACGGATGGATGACTGATGTTACGTGGTACTGCAAGCGGCTGTGGAAGAAATTGGATTCACCTGTACAAAGCATTTTACCGGTATTAGAAGTGCATAAATATTCGTATGTACTTAGGAGTGAAATATAGTAGTACCTGTCTCCGTAGTAGAAGTACGAGATCGCTTCGCAAACGAAGATGACGTACGACCCTGGCTGCTACGACTGGTACTGCTGCGTCCTCCGCTCCGTCCCCCCTCGGAATTGCGTACTCCCAGCACTACGATCACGTTTTGTCGAGTCTCTTTTCTTTGGCCGACCTTTTACAGATGTCTTCACAACAGGCTCATTCCACTCTTGGGCCTCGGGATAGAGATGTTCGTGAACTACTCGATGGAGGCCTCGCATAACGACGGGATCGCGACCTTCTGCCTCACGCACGAGGTCGTATAAGCGCTCTTGATCAGTAATATCGGGAACTACTCCCTCGCTGATTGTGAGTGTCCTCCAGAAGTCGTGCAAGCATTCTAACGAAACTGGATAGTTGTTGTCCACGCATTGCTGAAGCTCGCAAGCACATGGTAGTTGGTGCGTACGTCGTACTACACATCCGCACCTGGAGTAAACCTCATTCGACAACTCTTTGGCCCGCCACAGCTCATTTGCCATAAGTCGTATCGCATGGTGTGAAACTTGGTCTGATAATGTTAGGAATGGAAATCCTGACATCGGAATCTGTCGTTTCGACCGGGACTCCTCAAGTGTCTGCATGTCAACATTAAAAACTTATTAGATAAGGATATCTGACACGTAATAATAATTAATTTACCTTTCTGATGCGATTCAACTGGTTCGCTATCTGCTCGTGCACCTTCACCCATACGGTGTCAAGAGACCTAGTGGCCGAGTTCAACCATCCTTTCAGCTCGCTATGAGAACTCTCCACACGACATGTAGTGGTGTTCCCGAAATGAAGCACATCGTTCGTCCAAGCTCTGGCGAACTTCTCCTTATACACCAACCACATCTGCTCAACATAACTAATGATTGCTGAGTCGGCACTCCAACGCACACGCATGTCATTCACTGCCTTCTCGTATCCGTCAACCGTCGGAGCGTCCACAACTGCTTTCCAGGACTTGTGCGTGAAGTGAGCTGCGGTCTTTTTGCTCTTCCCCGCCAACCAATAAACTTTGTTCTCCACATCTTTATAAATATGTCACGTGCAGCAGATGGTGAGAATGGGGAAATACCATATGTACCGGTCGAAGAAGGCCCAACTCACGATCAGTGACAATCGCCAACGGATGGACACCTGGCCCTAGAATATCCCTGATAGACTGCAACATCCACCCGTAACTTCTCTCCGTCTCGTCCTCCATGACGGCAAACCCGCACAGAAAGTTGTGATTACAGGGAGTCATCCCTATAATCTCAACCAGAGGCATCTTATATCTATTGGTCTTGTACGTCGAGTCAATCCCAATAAAATAAGGATACGCCTCAGCAGTGCGAGTGACTCCGGGTGTGCGAGAAAGACATGTGTCAGCACATTAGACTCCTCGTCTCTCACCGCTTCAACAAAATATCCAGCCTCTGTCGCCTGGTGCATCAACTGGCTCACCACGTCTGGACCCTCAGAATCTCACTTCTTCAAACGATCTCTGTAATTATATATATGACGGATCGTCGCGTTATCTTCTGCGTGTCGAGCCCTCATCGCTGAGAGGATATGTGCTGGTTTCGCTTGGGCAGCAGTCATTTCCTCTACGACCTTCTTTGCCTGGCTGCTTAACCCACTCGTCTGGCGGTGTCCCTCGGGATAATGTATCAAAGGGTGATTGTGTATGGAATTCTCAGGTGCACCCGTACGAATGTACCATTCCCTAGTAGATGGATCCTGCTGGGCTATGACTACAAACGGGCACATGCACTTATTAGACTTCGACATCCTCTCCAATTCATCCTCACTGCCTCTATAACGTTCTCCGCGAGAACATCTAATCAATTTTTTTTGTTCCTGCCTTCTTGTGCGACGAAATTATCACCTCGAAGCCAAGACCTATAGCGACGCCTTTCGCCCAGTTAATGGCTTCCACGTCGGTCGGAAAGCGTCCTCCTTCGCAGAAATGCTCACTGTAGTTTATCCCATCACCCGTGAAATACTCCGGCACAATCTCCGGGTCTGACAAAAAAAAATAAAATTAAACAACCGAAATCAAATTTCGGTCCCTCTAAGAGGCGACCGAAACGAGATTTCGGACACCTCTGTCGTAGCCGAAACCGGATCTCGGCCGCGACAGTCATAGCCGAATCCAGATTTCGGCTACGACAGTCGCGGCCGAACTAGAATTTCGATCGCCCTCTTGAGCGACCGAAATTGATTTTCGGTCATCACAAGGGTTGACCGAAATTGTTGTTCGGTCACCCCTTGTGTTGACCGATGTTTCAGTCGGGCCGAAATTTTCGCTCGAATCCGACCGTTTTTCGAGAATTCACGTCTATAAAAACGAAATTTACGAGAATTTGCTTACCATCCGTGCCAATAGACGCTTTCTTTTGACTTTTCCATTTCCCAAATAGACGATTCATTGCGTTTTGAACGTTTTTTTTGTTTTGTTTGAGTCTGATTTGAATGTTTAATTGCTATATGAAAATTGTTGTCTGGAAAAGGACTTTAAATAAAAAATTTAATTCAGAAGGGCAATTTTGTCTTTTTTCAGCCCTTTAGGGGGCGGTGAGTAGGAAAAAGGGGGCAGTGAATAGCAATTCAGTATTAAGTATGTAAGTTATAAAATTTTGCCTAAGATATTGCCCAAGGCTTCTGCATCTAATAGACATGAAACCTCTTGATTTTCATAGCAGAATTAGCCAAACTAAAATGACTTTAAAAGAGGCACTTAAATCCATAAAATTTTCAAAATTATTTTAATTATTTCTTTTTTCAAAAGATAACAGAGTTAGCTATTTATATAAATTGTTAAATATATAAATTATTATGCTTACTACTCTTGTCATACAAGAGTCCGTACTCCGTACTAGAATTTAGTGTTAAGTTGAGATCCACAACGGCCATGATGGTTTTGGTCCTACTGAATGAAACGCTAATGTGCTTGTTTTATATTCATAAAACTACAATAGTAGTAATTCGCCACATTCCCCATAATTACTACAACATAGTACTTTTATAGTGCATTCATTCGTGGAGAACCTATTGACAATCTTCTTCTCCATATTCTTCGTCTTCAAACTACTCTTTAGTAGATGGAACGATGATCGAAATTGGTAACAAGAAATGGGGATTTGCTTTTGTGAAAGGAAGTCGTAAATAAAATCTCTGTTATTCGATAATTGGAATCTGTACAACAGTGAACTATTTAAAGAAGGAAGGTAAAGGGCCGTTACAATAAACGCGCAAAAATACTTGTAGAGTCGTCACTATCAAAAACGGACTTTGCATTTTAAATAAGCCGAGTGCTTGAATGAATAGCACGTTTATTAACAGAGGAGCGCGCCTAAGACACAGAACTCATAAACACACCCTGTCCCGGAGTACCTTTTAAGTACCTGAGGAGATGATGAGCCGCCATGAGGTGATGTGTCCTTGGAGCTGTTACAAATTGGCTGAGCTTATGGACGGCGAAGGCTATGTCAGGCCTCGTGAAGGTCAAATAGAGAAGGCGTCCGATCAATCTTCTATACTTGAATGGTTCTGATAGCAGCTCTCCATCATCAGCATTAAGTTTACTGTTGGGATTTATGGGTGTAGAGAGTGGCTTGGAGGCCAGATAGCCCGCATCTTCTAGTAATTGGATGGTATACTGTCGTTGAGAAATGTAAATGCCTTCTGTATTGCGGGAAACCTCAATGCCAAGGGAAAATTTCAAGTATCCTAAGTCTTTAATCCTGAATCTGCTGCTCAAGAATTCCTTAGCCTTTTGTATCTCTGCGAGGGAAGATCCAGCAAGGATAATGTCGTCTACGTACACAAGAAGGACCAGAAGTGAACTACCTTTACCCCTTGTAAACAAGGTATGATCAGAATGCGTTTGGACAAAGCCAAACTACTCTACAGTCTTGGTGAAGGTCGTGTTCCATTGTCTTGAGGATTGTTTCAGACCATATATAGACTTTTGTAGCTTACATACCATCCTGTCCCCTCCCTTTCTGTGGTAATCTTGATAGAATCCAGGTGGGAGGTCCATATAACCTCTTCATCTAATTCCCCGTTTAAACATGCATTGTCTACATCCATTTGAACAAGGTTCCATTGCAGTTTCCGCTAGGGATAAGATGATCTTAATAGTGTTGGGTTTGGCGACCGGGGCGAAGGTATCAATATAATCTATTCCCTCCATTTTATCGTATCCCTTTGCTACCAAGCGGGCTTTGTATTTCTCAACCTTCCCATTAGAATTGAACTTTAGCTTATATACCTATCGACATCCTATAGAGCGTTTATCTCTTGGCAGGGGGACTATAGTCCAAGTCCTGTTGGCTTCAAGTGCTGTAAATTCTGTTGCCATGGCCTCCTCCAGCACTCTGAACCCGAGGCCTCATGAAAACTTCTTGGCTCCTTTGCTAAAGTGACAGCACATATGAAGGATTGATAGTCCTCCGAGAGGTTCTGATAGCTAAGGACTTGTGATAATGGATAAAGGGCTTTCTCATTGATGGGGTTGCTGCAGTGGTAGTCTCTTAAGTAGGAGGACTTCTTGACCTGTCTGGATGACCTTCTGTGCACCTCCTGCCGCTGTTGTGGCTCAGGTGTGTTATCTGATTGACCTGTTACTGGGAAGGTCGTGAAGGAGTCCTCTGGCACTGGGACAGAATGCTCAGGTGCAAGATCCCCAAGTGCAGGATCTGAATGGGAATCAGCAAGTTCCTTAGGCCCATCACTGTCTCTGTAAGGTCTGGGCGAAACTGATTTGGGAAAAGGATCTTGAGAGACTTGAGCAAACTGCTGCCTGAAAGGAAAAACATCTTCTTGGAATCTGACATCCCTGGTAACGAAGATGTCCCGTGTCCTTAGATTCATCACCTTGTACCCTTTAGTCCCACTGGGGTAGCCAAGAAACACGCACTCTGTGGCTCGTGGATCAAACTTCCTTCGGCCAGCTGATAAGGTAGAGCTGTAACACAGTGAGCCAAACACTCGGAAAATGTTATAGTTAACAGGTTTATGATATAATAATTCGAAAGGACTCTTGTTTCCTAAGATTTCTGAGGGGATTCTATTGATTAGGAAGGTGGCCGTAAGCACACACACGGACCAAAACTCAATAGGAATTCTAGACTGAAAATACAAGGATCTTGCAACGTTGAGTAGATGTTGATGTTTCCTCTCGACTATGGAGTTTTGTTGGGGGGTTTGTACGCATGATAGATGGTGTGTGATGCCTCTCTCCTTGAACAGTGCATCCATGTTGAACTCTTTAGCGTTGTCAGATCTTACCACCTTCACTTTGCAACTGAAATGAGTCTCTACCATGTTCAGAAAATAAGTAATGACTGGTTTTACTTCTGATTTATGCTTGAGCATGAATAACTAGGTAAACAGTGAATGATCATCGACAATGGTAAGGAAATAGTTATGTCCCAGATGAGAGGGGACATGGAAAGGGCCCCAAGTGTCACAATGGATGAGATCAAAGCTCGAGCATGCAGTTTTGTTGCTGTTTGGGAACGGGATTATCTCTTCTGTTTTGCCATAGGCAAATTTTGCAATAGGAACCGGAAGAAACATCAGAATGATTCAAAGAAGATTTCAATACATTCAGGATTTTACTCGAGGGATGGCCCAATCTTTGGTGCCACAGTTCTGCACACAATTTATTTAAGAAAACAGGTTTAAAACTAAAAACACTAGGGACTGCCTCAGCTTATATGACGAACAAGCCTGCAGTTTGGCTACCTTGCCAATCACCCGGGATGTAGCATCATGTATGACAAATCCATCAGGCTCAAAATAGAATTTGCAGTTAATTTCTCTGGTTAGAAAGGTCACTGATAACAGATTGAAATGAAACTGAGGTATGTAAAGAACTTCAGTCAAGGTAATAAACTTATTTAGTCTGAAAGAGCCGGCCTTATTGACCTTTATAACGCTGTTATCAGGCAAAATGACATTGGACTCCTCAATATCATGCAGGTTATGCAAGAAAAGACGGTTTCCACAAACATGTTGTTGCTCCCGAGTCTACCAACCAAATTTTCTTGTCTGCAAGGTTTGGGAGGTTAAAAGACAGACACATACCTGAGTTCATCTCAGGTTGGCAGCCAGAACTTATGCTATCTGATGCAGTGTTGATCACATGTTCTAACAGGGCCTTTAAGCTCCTTACCTGGGAAGCATTAAGCTGAAGCTGTACCAGTGAGTCCTCTGCACCACTAGGCTTGGATGCTAGCTGGGAATCTTCTTGTGAGGATCTGCTCACTGTGCGCTCTACTCCCATTTGATTGACCCTGGCCCCCTTGTACTTAGTATTCTGCCTAAACCAGGAGGAAAACCGTGGATCTGATAACAGGTCTCGACAGTATGGCCCCTCTTACCATAGTGGGTGCAGAAGGGCTTGACAGGTTCTTTCCTCTGTTATGTGAAGGCTTTCTTGGGCGCTTCTTGGCCTCCATTGATTGTGACCATCGCCATGTTGTGTAGCTGGTCGTCTGCTGTCTTGATAAGGGCAGAACTCATGGATCTCTGCCTTTCTTCTTGCAACAAGAGACTGAAGACTTTGTTGATAGCCGGCAAAGGGTCCATGAGGAGAATCTGTCCTCTTACCTGCAAAAACGAATCATTCAATCCCATTAAGAAGGTTAGAACGTATTCCTCATTGAGATAATCCTTCATAGCTTTGATTCCACCACACGTGCAAGGGCATGGTGGCTGATAATTTGTCAGCTCATCCCAAAGGGTCTTTAATTTGGTAAAATAAACGCTGATAATGCTTGTTCCTTGGCTGAGGTTGATCAATTCCTTCTTGAGTTGGATTATTCTCGGTTTGTTGGATTGACCAAAACGTTCTTGAAGGTCATCCCAGACCTCCTTCGCCGAGGAATTGTATAGCACACTCACGGATATCTCCCTTGAAACCGAGTTAAGAACCCAAGAAATCACGATATTGTTGTTTCTTTTCCAGGCTATCACCTTGTTCTGATCATCAGCGGCTGGTGGCTGAAGTGTACCGTTTACGAAGCCCTCCTTGTTCCTACCGATGAGGGCTATCATCATGGCCCTGCTCCACGTGGCGTAATTGTCGCCATTGAGCTGTTCATGGACAAGGGGCTGCCCTGAAGCATCGCTGTTGTGCAGATAATATGGATCATTAATGTGTGTCATCGCTGTGGGATTTGTTGTGACTAATGAGTCTAAATCAGCCATTACAGAATGAGCTTGGAATGAAGCTTAGGGTTCTTGGATCTTGAAAGTCGCAGCTTGATAAGTCTGCTCTGATACCATAACAAGAAATGGGGATTTGCTTTGTATGTGAAAGGAAGTCGTAAATAAAATGTCTGTTATTCGATAATTGAAATCTGTACAACAGTGAACTATTTAAAAAGGAAGGAAAAGGGCCGTTACAATAAACGCGCAAAAATACTTATAGAGTCGTCACTATCAAAAACGGACTTTGCATTTTAAATAAGCCGCCAACATAAAGTGCTTGAATGAATAGCACGTTTATTAACAGAGGCGCGCGCCTAAGACTGAATTACACTGAATCATCTCTGAGCTGCTGCATTTATCTCGGAATCACCTCGTGGTTTGTTCCTTGAACTTAATAATTGTTTCTAATTCTTTCCTTTTAGCTGATATTGCATGTTCTTACCAATCACACTAAACCATTTTTTCATTTTCTTCTCTCAAAGTAGATGGGAAGTTCTTGAGGGGTGGTAGCGAAACCTCGTCTGCAATTCTTGTATGAGCCACGATGTGAAACGTTAAGAAACCCTAAATCCTCAAAAGAGTGAGGAGTGCCTTCGGAAAAAGTGAGGAGCGCTTTGGAAGGAGGCTAAATATCGAGTAACATATCTAACTCTGTTTTTTGTTTTTCTATTATGTGGGATGGATCTTTGCATCGTCTACTCGCTCTTATATATAGGCAAAAAGCTTGTCTTGATCGAGCATGTGACATGAGAAAAATTTAGCATATCTTTGACAAATAACTTTCGGACCAAATGTCCAAATGAGAGAAGGAGAAAATTCTTCTTTTTCCCTAGTTTAATGTTAATAGACAATCTATGGCCTGAAGATTTGATTGAGGATCAATTGGATATTCACACCATTCGTTCTTCTTTTCTTTGTAGTTGCTTAATATTTATGTTGGGCCGCCCGACAAATGACAAAAAATAAACTAATTAGTGTTGACTTTCTCAAGTAATAGTTGTCATTCATATGAATCTTTTGTATATCGTTGTGTCCTTTTTTCACTTCCTCTCAGAAGAATTGTTATTGGAAACGTAGAGAATATAAATATTCCCATGTCTTGGCCTAGTTCCTCCATGATCATTTTTAGTCGTACTATCCATTAACTAGCTTGCATAGCTACAATATATTCCTGTTCCAACTGTAGTAAGGGTGAGCACATATCTACTAGTAGATTTGCTGTTATCAAGGTCACCTATGTAAACTGAGTCTAACATACCATCAACAATAAAAGCCTTCTCCTCTATAATATAATGTAACATCTGAGGTTCCTCTGATATATCGTAGTGATCATCTTCACCGCATTTAAAGCTCTCTTCTAGGATTTTTCATGTTTTTAATTCACTACTCTCATTGCATTGTTCATGTACAAATCATTCTGGATTCATATGGTATTCAGAGATGTCTCTTTCATTCCTTGTTAGGACTAAAACTAGAGAGTAACATAAAATTAGCAAGATACATGTAGAACTTGTCTTATTGTCATGCATATTAAAGAATTGCAGCAGAACTTTCATCAGAGTAATTGTTGATTAATTTTCATTTATGTTATTTCTATTAGGTGATTTTGCAATCACCAATCTTTCTATAGCTGCTATGAGCATCTAGCAACATACAACATAATATGATAAGATCATTGGGAGAAAACCCAATAGGGTCCCCAATGTTTACTCCATGTCATATAGTTTCCGATGTTTTCTGTGAACTGATTTTGTCCTCGGTGTTGTCTATTTTGAACTAATTTGTTCAAAATCGAAAAAAAAATAAGGCACTAAATTGGTTCAAGATAAACAAAATATGAGACTAAATTGGTTCACAGAATGGGAACAAAATTGGTCCATGGGGTAAACATCGAGGACCATTTTGACTTTTCTCCCTAAGGTCATATTACGAAACCTCTTGAAATATCTTTAAGGTTCTGCATCGAGACTATTTTATCGAAGGTTGATGATAAAGTAATAAAAAATTATCACATCGACACCTATTTTAGAGCATATAGATGTTCAACATGCAAACCACGTTACGTTTTTCTTTGACTTCAAATCGTTATGTCTGGACATTTCTTCAAGATCTCGGTGAAGAAAAGCTCTGTTTCGATGTATCTCCACTATATGCAAGTCGAATGTGGCATACATTGCCAAGAGCACATTAACAATTGATATTTGAATCAAATGGGAAAATACCTAAAATTAGTGCATTCTTTTTTAGTGTGATCTTAGTCTTGCAAAAAATAGCTTTACGTGATCATCACTGTTTTGTTTAATCTTAGAAACCAATTCATTGGAATCCTTCTTGTGATCCTCCTAAACCTTGAAACATCGTGTCTTTTATTGTAATATTGAAGCAAAGCCTCGGTATATTTTCAGCAAAAAGTGATATTTTCCTAACATATGAACCATGAAAAAGTTTATTTTAAAGCATGCAAAAAACAAACCATGTGGTTGCAGCCGGATAATAGCAACAAATTATGAAAACGAGCTCAATGAATTCTTTATAATTAATGAATAGCTCGACATTAAGCAGGTTGAACGATGCTTCAACAAAATAGTGTTTCCCAAGTGCATGCATCCGACTCTTAAATAGATAGCTCAATTTATGATTTCCAATGTTGGGTTTGACGAATGAATTGGTCAGAAGCCACTACTACAGCATTGTCAACCGCTCCATGTCCTCATACCTATTTCAACACTCTTGAAGGATCACCGTCAGGTACTCATGCTGATTACTCTAATTTAAGATTTTATGGATGCCCAACATATGCATGTTATTGAAGCTAAAGTTAAAGCCTAAAACTGAGAAATGTATTCCGGGTTATGCTTCAGGGGAAAAGAATATAAATTATATAATTTGGATTCAAGGTCACCTGATTTCGTATCTATTACACATATTACTTTTTCGTAGTCTAGAAAAGAGTTTTGTATTCTCTTAATCTAAGGAAAGGACGATAAGGTGTAGAATGAGCTCGAGCTAGAGATTCAAGGTAAAGATCCTTCTAACCTTGCTAAGAGTTCATTATATCAAGAAAGAACGAAAACCTTATTCATATATTGTTAGAGATGAAAGTGTAGAGCAAGAATATTTTTACCCTATGAGAAATCTCAATGAAGAAAAAACCTAGTGCAATAAAACCTAGTTAAGGAAAATGAATGTATAATTCTTTAGATATGCTTTTCGCTGGTGCGTCGTTAAAAGAACCATAGTCGGAAAACCCTAAGAGAACCTCAGTAAAGGCGAACTAGTTCAACTAATCTTTTGAAAATTGTAGAAAGAATTGCTTTAACTAAATCTACACTATCTTTACTTGATAGCTCTCGTTGCACACCATATCATGCGTGAAAAAAATCTCGTGTACTCTTTGTTCTATACCCTATAACATATTTATCTTTTAATTGGTCATTACATGCAGCCTCGTTATCTTCATGTAAGATCGTTGGAAGTAACTTTTCTGATAATAATCCACAAGTTTTGCATATCTGTTTAATTATTGATCTCAATCAAACACAAATTCAGCAATTAAATATTGTTAAGATGACCTGACTAGAGGTGGCCAAAGGGTTCGCGGGGCGGTTCCGCGGTTCCGGTTAGCAGGGTTGCGGTTCGGGCGGTTCCAAAGTGGCCCGCGGTTCCGGTTCCGCGGACCAATACCTGGAACTGCCCCAGCACCGCCCCATGGCCTTGCGGTTCCACGCGGTTTAGGGTCAGTTTCGGGGCGGTTCGAACCAATTTTCTTTTGTAGTATAAGATAGTTATAAAATTCCAAAATTTTTATTTATAAACTTATAAAAAAATACGAAATAAAAAATATATTTGAAAGAAAAAAAAAATATATTGAAAATAAAATACTTTGAAAAGAAAAAAATACATTGAAAAGAAAAAAATACATTGAAAAAAAAAATTACATTGAAAAGAAAAAAATACATTGAAAAGAAAAAAAAAATTAAACTTTGAAAAATCTACGGCTACGCTACATCGTGATTAATTAGTACTATTTTGCTCGCCTCTTCGTCGGAGTCGGAGCTTGATGCTTGAAATTCGTCGACTGCATTCTCCTTTCTATTCTTCGATTCGGCCGAAACTAATCCTTCAATAGAGTCAGCGTCGCAAGTGAATGATTCAACCCGAAGTCGAAAATGAGGACTCCGAAGCGACACTCGAAGCTTGCGCGGTTAGAAAATCTCGTGCCATCTTCGCTAGAGTCGGGTAAAGCTTTACATTCGTCTTCCACCACTCCGAAACATCGAAGTCTTCCGGCATCTGGAAGTTATGACTCAAATAGAGTTGAATCTCATTTGAGCTCCCACTCGAAATTTCGGTCACGTGCGTCGTCGTTTCAATACATGTTCCTTGCTCCTGAGATACAGAAAAAGAAAAAAGTTCTTGGAGAGAACGCATAATTGACTCGTTCTGGCTGTCAACATTTTCTCCAAGAAATATGGTAATGCTCGAAAAAATATCGAAAGTATACATACCACAGCTAGGGTCGAGCAAAGCCGTTAGGCCGTGGACTATTGGGATATTTTCCCAATATTTCCTGAACTTAAGTTCCATACCTTCGACAAAATGACACAAGTAAGGGTTCGTTCAATATTCAAGAAATTTATAGCACATGCCAAAAAGGCTAAGAATAAATTTCGGCAACCTGGGATAATGAACGCCGAAAATACCTCCGTTGCCACCTTGACTTTTTCAAGTAATGACACGCACACTTCCGGTCCCAATCGGTATCGATTAAAATAACCACAACTTGGGGATCGAGACCGACTGCATTGTTGTTCCAATATGCCATGACCAAATCCTTATAGCGCGCGAAAGTGCTAAGGAGGTCATATAAGGAGTTCTACCGGGTCGGAAATGGTAGGGGGACTTCATAGGAAAGACCGCTCGCAAGGACCGCTTGCTTCCATGACTGCCCTTGACGCCGGTCTCCTAATTTTTGCCCTATGAACTTGAATTCTTCTATTGTACTACCTAAAACGTCGTCGAAGGCGCACTTGACACATATGTTAATTACGTGACAAGCGCATCTTACATGAAGTAGCCGACCATTTAAGGGTAACATTAGACGCTGCCGGAGAATGTCTATCGCTGCATCGTTAGCACTAGCATTATCTAAAGTGATTGACATAATCTTGTCTTGAATATCATATTTATTCACAACATGCATAAATAAACCGATATGGTGTGTGCATTATGTTGCAACTCGAGGACGTCTAGGATGAGAATTCTATTTTGCATCGTCCACGTCTCATCAATCCAATCCGGTAACCGCAAGATAAGATTGTGACGTGACATTTGTCCAAATATCAGTAGTCAAACTAATCCGACACGATATGTTGGACAAATGCGAAATCAAGTTCGTCTGATATTCTTTAAAAAATTCTAACATATATTTTCCAAAGTTTTACGACTTACGTTATGGAATCTGTATTGTATCGTACTAGTGAATTCGATAAACCCTTCACTTTTTCGCAATGCAAAACGGTTCTTCATAGTTTACTACAAATTTTACTAACTCCATCCTAGAAATTTCACTAGTGAATTTGTTGTTGCCTAGGTTCAGTGCCCTATCGGTTCAAACGTGTGTCTATCGATTCTATGAACGGTTTCTAAATGTTTTAACATTGAACCCCTCCCACCATGTCCGGGTCAGGTACACTATTTGTAAGGTTGGCGACAATCCTTACAAAAAACAGTTCCATTTTCGGGATCATCTTTATTTAAAACGATTTCAAAAAAATTACATACCTTAGATGTTCGTTTCCGAACTGGAGGTTTTCTCTTTCTCGTTGCCGCCGTTGAGGTTTGGCTAGGTCTCTCTCCCGTCGGCATCGGCGTCGGAGTCGGTTCTTCATCATCGCCCTCGACGTCCGGCGCTCCACGTCCTCGAAATGTCTCCTCCGCACCAAAAGCACCTACAAAGTCAAAATTATCGTCGTTCATATTTCTCGAAGACGACGCCATTAGTAGAAAAAATTCGTCCGAGGTGTGTGTATTTTATGTATGTAATAATGTGATTTGGGTGTACAAGTGAGCCATAATATAAAAATAATCGCGGAATCGTTGAGAGATTATGTGTGTTTTAGAGATATTGAGAGAGATTTGTGTAAAATATGTTTAAAATGAACCCCTATATATAGAATTTTCGAGCAGGAACTAAAAAAAAATTGCATTTTGGTCCTCGGCTATATAGCCGTTACACACACCCAACGGCTCGCGGTTCCGCCCCGCGTGTCTGGAACCAGGGTTCCGCGGTTTCAAAACCCGGGAACCGGCACGCCCCGTCCTGGCGTGCCGGTTGCTGGGCGTGCCGGTTCCGGTTCCCGCCGCGGTTCGGGGGCGGTTCCGGAACCGTGGGCGGTTACGGGCCGAACCGCCTCGTTGCCCAGGTCTAGGGGTGTTCAAACGGTAATTACCGTTAGGGCTGAGCAAAAATATCCGAAAATCGGATTCCGATCCGGTATCCGATTTTCAAAACCCGAAAAAACGGATATCCGGTTTTAAAAACCGAATCGGATATCCGATCCGATTTATTTTAAAATAAACCGGATCGGATACGGATAGTGGTTTGTCTAAAATCCGGTATCCGATTTCATTTAAAAAAATAATTAAAATAAGAAAAATAGCTCAAAATGAAAAATGAAGGTCAAAAAAGGAAAAAATCGTCCAAGTGGAAATATTATATTCATATTATTTAATTATTACCAAAACCTTTGTAAATACAAAAGAAAAACAAAAACATCTAGATGCAAGTTAAAAAATTAATGTGAATTTGTGGTACTGTGTTAATTATTTATTATGTAATTTTGAATCATAAAATTCACATATTGTGTTAATTACTATGTGCATAAATTTTTATATGAAAAAATATATTTTTATTTTGATAAGAAATAAAAAAATGATTTTGAAAAGAAAATATTGAAAAATATAAAAAAATAAATATAAAAACCGGATGCGGATATCCGATTTAAATATCCGAATATGAAAAATTTCGGTTTAATTATTTTTATACCGAATACCGAACCGGACCGAAATTTCGGTATTCGGTTTGTACCGAACTTTCGGTATAGGTTTCGATCGGTCGGTATTACTTTCGGTATAGGTTTCTTTTATTGATTCTTGCTTTTACAAGAATAGCTCGGATCAAAATCACGAGGGAACAGAAAACAGATAGAGAGAGGAAGAATTACAGTGATGAACTCAACTTACTACGCTCACTGTTATCCTCTCTGTTTTAAATACTGGCGCCAAGTAATTACTTTTTTAAAAGAAACGTCACCAGCCTCAACGACTTAATAAGTAGCCAGGTTTAAAAGACATCCCGCGTAAATCAAAAACGCATCCACGCCTTTATTCTCTTTATCTGTTCTCTAGTTTGCTTCAATCGAAATTACTTCACTGGTATGATCCTCAAGTTGTGCATGATCTTCAAGCTGTGAACTCTGATTATCTCGGACTGATTTCAACAGCCCCCCACAAGATGGACGGCACAGATCCACGACGGACATCTTGAGCAAGAGATTCTGTAAATGTGGACCTGTTAATGCCTTTGTAAACATGTCGGCCAATTGGAAATCAGTTCTGACAGGGAGCAGCTTGATTGATCTATTAACAACGTGATGTCGAATGAAGTGACAATCTATTTCAATGTGTTTCGATCGCTCATGAAACTTGGGATTGGAAGCTAGCCTTAAAGCTGATAAATTGTCACAATAGACAACTGGTGCTTGAATATGTCCCAGATTGAGTTCTTCCAGCAAGTGTTTAATCCACAGAACCTCCGCCACGACAGCTCCCAAAGCCCTGTACTCTGCCTCAGTAGAAGATCTGGAGACCGTGGCCTGTTTCTTGGCCTTCCAAGTAATGAACGAATCCCCCAAAAATGTGCAATACATGTTACCGATTTTCTAGTATCCCTACACGCTGCCCAATCAGCATCGGAGAAAGCCCTTAGTGAAGTGTCCTGCCCTGCTGACATAAGCAGTCCTTGGCCCGGTGTCATGAATTGGCTGAGTTTATGTGTTGTAAAAGCTATGTCCGGTCTAGTGAAGGTTAGGTACAATAAACGGCCAACTAATCCTCTATACTCATAAGGCTCTGGTAACAGATCCCCATCTTCAGCCATGATTTTCTCACTTGCATTCATTGGAGTTAACAAAGATTTGGCATTAATATAGCCCGTGTCCGTGAGCAGCTGTAGTGTATATTGTCTTTGAGAGAGATAAATCCATGCTTCACTCCGGGCAACTTCTATTCCAAGGAAGAATCTAAGCTCTCCCAAGTCTTTAACCTTGATACACTGCTTCAGAAAATCCTTTGTCTGCTGAATTGCCTCGACCGACGGCCCTGCAAGTATCTTGTCATCGACATAGACTAGAAGGACTACTAATTGATCCCCCTCTCCCTTCAAGAAAAGGGTGTGATCTGATTGCGTTTGAATAAAACCATAGCTTTTGACTGCTTCAGTAAATCTGATGTTCCATTGTCTCGAGACTTGCTTAAGCCCGTAGATAGATTTGTGTAATCTGCATACTAGTCTGCCCGTTTTACCTTTCTGCTGTTTGTTGTAAAGACCTTGAGGCAAATCCATGTACACCTCCTCAGTGAGTTCTCCATTCAAAAAAGAGTTATTAACATCCATTTGCATGATATGCCACTTAAGCTTGGCAGCTAGGGATAGAATGATCTTTATTGTGTTTGGCTTAGCAACGGGCGCAAACGTGTCTATGTAGTCGATCCCCTCCCGTTGGTTGTAACCTTTAGCAACCAACCGTGCTTTATACTTCTCAATCTCACCTTTGGCATTGAATTTGATCTTGTAAACCCATCGATTGCCAATAGTTTTCTTTCCGGCTGGCAATTGAACCAAGGACCAGGTCCCATTGTCCTCAAGCGCTTCCAGTTCTTCATTCATGGCAAGCACCCATTTCTCTGACCTGCTAGCTTGAGAGAAGGTTTTTGGTTCCTCTGCCTGGCTTATGGCATTGATAAAGGCCTGGAATGGCTTGGAGAATTTCTGGTATGTGAGCATATTTGAAATTGGATACAATACTTTTCTGTCCTTCAAGCAGTTGCAATGGAAATCCTTCAGATACTGAGGTTTCCTGGACTGTCTCTCTGATCGCCTAAACATGTCCTGTCCTGGCTGTTGAACTTGTTCAGTAGTGCCTTGAGACTGCTCCATGTCAATCTGATTTGGTTCTTCTTGCTGAGGGTCAGGATATGGTTGAGGTGATGCTGTAATTTCTTCAGGAGATGCAGAATCAGGTAGAGGTGTCACTACAGATTGTCCTGGAATTGCTGAATATGCCTGGCTCTCTGCTTGTGCAGACTGTGCTGGCCTGTGTACTGCCTCTCACCATAAGGTCTAGGCAAGACACACGGTGGAAAAGGATCTGTAGAATTCCCAGAATGAACCATCCTTTTGAAGGGAAACTCTTCCTCAAAGAACTTAACATCTCTTGAAATTATTATTTCCCTTGTGCTCAAATCAAGAACTTTATACCCTTTTACCCCATTCGGATAGCCAATAAAAACACACTCCTTGGCCCTGGGATCGAACTTCCTCCTACCTGCACTAAGAGGAGCAATAGTACAAGCAACCGAAAACTCGAAGTGCATCATAGTCTATTGGTTTCTGAAAAAGCAACTGATAAGGTGCCTTATTCCCTAGAGTGACCGAGGGTGTCCTATTAATCAAATAAGCAGCTGTTAAGATGCACTCGGACCAGTAGGATATTGGCACACCAGATTGGAAGTACAATCCTCTAGCCACATTAAGTAAGTGTTGGTGCTTTCACTCCACAACGGAGTTTTGTTGTGGAGTTTGCACACACGAATGTTGATGCAAAATACCTTTATTTTTATATAATTCAGACATGTTGAACTCTCTTGCATTGTCCGTTCGTACGGTCTTCACTCTACACTGAAACTGTGTCTACCATAGCTAAAGAATGGAATTACAGTCCCTACTTCCGAATTATGTTTGATCAAGAAAGTCCAAGTAAATCGTGAGAAATCATCAACAATGGTTATAAAATATCGATGTCCTGCGTGAGTGGGTATATGAAATGGTCCCATGTATCACAATGAATGAGATCAAACATGGAACACGGAAACTTTTTATTATCAGGAAAAACAGCTCTGTTCTGTTTTGCTAAAGGGCATATCTTGCAATGTGAGTGAGCAGATTGGTCAGTGTGTTTGAGAGTAGGTTTTAATACATCCAACACTTTGCTCGAAGGGTGTCCTAACCTACTGTGCCATAGACTACTAGACAGTTTATTCAAGAAAACAGGAACAGGAAATGCAGTGCAGTCAGACTGAAACAGATATAGCCCCGCTCTTTGATCACCCCTGCCAATCACTTGGTGTGATGAATCCTGTATTACAAACTCGTTAGTGCCAAAGATAAATCTACAGGAATTCATATTAGCCAGGGTACTTTCTGAGATCAGGTTGAAATGAAACTGAGGAATGTACAAAACATCAATTAACTCAGTGAATTGATTCAGTCTGCAGTTCCATGCTTTATTCACCTCAACAGCAGAATTATCTGGCAATATAACCCTTGTTCCTATGATTTCATGCAGGCCACTTAATAGGTTTATGTTACCACAAACATGTCTCGTTGCCCCTGAGTCTACTAACCAATAGCTCGAGTCATTTATACTTGGCAGATTAAATGTAAAACATGTACCTGTCCCCTTTTCACAAGACTGCACCTGATCTGCCCTGCTTTGTTTCTGATTTGCACCCGGTTGATCCAGCAAGACCTTCAGATTCTGCAGCTGGAAAGGAGTTAACTGAAGATGAACCATGGTGTCAGCTGCTGTTGGAATAGGTGAATCAGACACATGCTTCTGCTGTGCTTCTTTTGGCCAGTTTTCTGCTGAAGCTTGATTGACCCTTGCTCCTTTAAACCTTGCATTCTGTCTGTAACCTGGAGGGTACCCATGGACCTGATAGCAAGTCTCGATTGTATGCCCCTTTTTGTTGCAATGTGCACACACAGCCTTGCTCGAGTCCCTTTTTGAATTGTTAAAGAATCTCTTGGTACCTTCTTGGTCACTCCTTACAGCTAACATAGCCATTCCACTTGCTGATTCTTCCCAGGTTTGAGCATGTCCTGACTGCATTGACCTCTGTTTTTCCTCTTGAACCAACAGCGAAAAGACCCTATATATTGAGGGCAGGGGATCCATTAACAAGATCTGTCCCCTGATTTGCGCATATGAATCCTTCAAGCCCATCAGAAACATCATTACATATTCCTCATTCTGGTATGTCTTCAACTCACTCAGGCCCCCACATGAGCATTGACTGAGTGGCCTGTAATTCATCAATTCGTCCCACAAGGTCTTTAACTTGGTAAAATAAGCTGCCACACTAAGTGTACCTTGCGTGAGATTGATCAATTCTCTCTTGATTTGGAAAATTCTGGGTTTGTTGGTCTGCCCAAACCGCTCTTGCAAGTCCACCCACACCTCTCTTGCAGTAGAACTGTACAATATACTGGCCGAAATGTCTCTTGACACCGAATTAAGAATCCATGAAATCACAACATTATTATCCTTTTCCAAGCATTGATGGCGTCTTGATCTGGTGCAGCTGGTAAAGCAAGGTCTCCATTCACAAATCCCTCTTTGTTCCTACCCGTTAGAGCAATTAACATCGCTCTACTCCACGTGGCATAATTATCGCCATTTGGGGGTTCATGGACCAATAGCTGCCCCGACGTGTCACCGGCGTTCAAGAAGTAAGGATTGCTTAAGAAAGAAGGTACCGCTGAGGTGTTGATCGGCGGTGGCGGCGGCGGCATGTCGGTGTTCTCTTCCATCGATTTCGAGATGAGAAATTAACAAATCACAGCTCGTTTCAGCGGCGATTGGGCTCTAATACCATATAAGTTTGTAAGAAATTGCAAACACAATCTTAACGTGGTTCGGATTCGATCGATCCTACGTCCACGGAGAAATTCTTTTATTGATTCTTGCTTTTACAAGAACAGCTCGGATCAAAATCACGAGGGAACAGAAAACAGAGAGAGGAAGAATTACAGTGATGAACTCAACTTACTACGCTCACTGTTATCCTCTCTGTTTTAAATACTGGCGCCAAGTAATTCCTTTTTTAAAAGAAACGTCACCAGCCTCAACGACTTAATAAGTAGCCAGGTTTAAAAGACAACCCGCGTAAATCAAAAACGCATCCACGCCTTTATTCTCTTTATCTGTTCTCTAGTTTGCTTCAGTCGAAATTACTTCACTGGTATGATCCTCAAGCTGTGCATGATCTTCAAGCTGTGAACTCTGATTATCTCGGACTGATTTCAACAATTCATTATAGTAGAACAAACTTATATCAGTTGTTCCTTTATCAATCTTAACAACATTCCCGTCTACAAGTTGGCGAAGAACTATATCTTGCTAATATCACCATTTTTACTTGGTCGCACTTGTTGTACACCGCAATTATTCTCTAGATTATCAATAATACTAATACAGTTACCTCAATAATTCAACTAGTACTATTATTCAAAACATCCCCATCTTAACAACTCGTCGCATCAACGATCGACAACAATTTAGAAAATTTCACCGTTGATCCGCACCTTGGGCTCTCTCCCTCTCTCTACATCTTAAACCAAATTAAAATATATAGTCCTTTCGAAAAAAAAAAATTAAAATATATAGAAGCGAGCTCCACGAGGCTAATTATTAATTATTACTAGAAATAGACGATCCATCAATATTTTATATAAAGATCGGTCGTAGAATTTACTTAACTCACATGTAATGCTATCAAAGAACAAAGAAGATCAGCCTGCTTCTTCTTCCTTCTAATCATGGAGATCTCACTAAGCCTCGTCTTCACCTCCTTCGTCTCCATAGTAATCATCTTCAAACTACTCTTCAACAGAAGCAACAAACTGAACAAGAACAACAAACTCCCGCCCGGCCCTAAAAAACTGCCCCTCATCGGAAACCTCCACCAGCTCTCCGGCGACCTGCCCCACCGCATTTTCCACAAGCTATCGGAAACCTACGGCCCAGTGATGCACTTTCAGCTCGGCGAGCTCTCCGTCGTCGTGATAAACTCTCCCGAGGCTGCGAAAGAGGTGACGAAAACCCACGATGTGAACTTCGCCACTCGGCCCCGCCTGCCCTCGGCTCAGATCATGACCTACGACTTCTCCGCCGTCGGAATGGCGCCCTACGGCGACTACTGGCGAACGATGAGGAAGATCTACGCCGTGGAACTCATGGGCCTAAAGAGGGTTCAGTCATTTCGACCTGTGAGAGAAGGCGTTTTCGCGGATCTCGTGAGGTGCTTGTGTTAAGTTTCGTTATTGGGCCAAACATCGATCCACTTAAGAGGAGAGTTGGTCACGTAAGTTGAAGTGGTTCCTTCCTAAAAACCAATATTGGTGATAGGTGGAGTAGCCCTTCAACTTATAAAGCTACTCAATTATGTGATGAGTACACATGCGACTTATTGTGGGTTATCTATTTCAACAGGTGGATAGCTTCGAAGGACGGGCGCGTAATAGATTTCACGGAGAGGGTCGACGGAACGATGATCGAAATCGTTTCTAGGGTTTCGATCGGTAGGGTTGTTAATAAGAACAAGGAGAAGCTCGTGGATCTGTTCAGACAGGCTGCTGAGCTCGGAACGGGTTTTAGCATCGGAGATTTGTACCCCTCGGTGAAGCTGTTAGGGATGCTGAGCTTTACGAGGAAGAAGATGCTGAAGCTGCATAGGGAAGAAGACGTGATCCTCGAAGAGATCATTAAGGAACATAAGCTCGAAAGGGCCAAGGCGGAGAGCCAAGAAGATTTGGTGGATGTTCTTATTAAGTTTCAGGACGAAGGGCTCGAACTGCCTTTGACTAATGACAACATTAAAGCTGTAATCATGGTGAGCTGAGCTCTCTCTCTCTCTCCTTCTGTTGGCGTTTCAATTGCAATCTTACAATGGACAACCTAATACTTCTATCTTGTATATAACCTACTCTCTACTGCCAATTGGTTTTAGAGTGGAACCCCACGATCTTATGATTTTGGTTAGAAGGTGCCTGAATTCCCTAATATAGTTGCTTTTTTTCTCTTTTTCATTTTCTCCTTGTCCCTTTTCCGTTTCTGTTGGAGTTTCATACTCGATCTCACAACGGATAAATCGAATACTTCCCCTATTGTCAATTGATTTTAGAGTGGAACCCACAAGCTTATATGAACTTGTAATAGAAGGTGATCGAAACCCCCCCCCCCCCCCCCCACACACACACTTCTTTCAATTGCACACTAAGCAACATTTTCTTTCTTTCGTAAAAATAGGAAGTTTTGAGCGGTGGGAGCGAAACATCATCCGCGATTCTCATATGGGCCATGACGGAAATGTTGAGAAACCCTAAAATCCTCGAAAAGGCGCAAGAAGAAGTGAGGGGCGCCTTCGACGAGAAGGGTTACGTCGAGGAAGCGCGCGTCCAAGAACTCGAATATCTCATGTCGGTAATAAAGGAGACGTTGCGCGTCCACTCGGCGCTTCTCGTCCCAAGGGAGAGCCAAGAGACGGCCGAGGTCAAAGGATACGTAATACCCAAAGGCATGAGGGTCATAGTGAACTCGTACGGTATCAACAGAGATGCAAAGCATTGGGGGGAAGACGCCGACGTTTTTAGGCCCGAAAGGTTTCTGGGAAACTGCGTTGATTACAAAGGAAATAACTTTGAGTTCATCCCTTTCGGGGCGGGAAGGAGGATTTGCCCAGGGATGACGTTTGGGTTGGCGAACGTCGAGCTTCCCCTCGCAATGCTGTTGTACCACTTCGATTGGAAGCTTCCGGAAGGTTCTAAGCCCGAAGACTTGGACATGACTGAGTCGTTTAGTATTACTGCTTGTAGGAAGGAACACCTGCGCCTTGTTCCTATAGTTAAACGACCCTTTGCTGTTGTTTGAGGGGAACGAATATGTGTATTGGTTATTGCTATAGGGCTGGTTTGATACAAGTGTTTTAAGAGCGGGTAGAATAAGTTACCTCGTGTTTGTTATCTGTGTATAGCCATACATATGCCTTGCATGGCTATACCCGTCTATTACAAGGATTTTGGTAATAAGGCTTGTATATGCGGGTATGGGTGTGTATCGCTAATCCATACACACCTCAAACACATCTATCAAACGCAATTTATATCATTACACAACTAATTAATACATACATATCAAATATGTTAAAATACAATATCAACAAAATCTGTGTATAGTCATACACAAATAACTTATACCCGTGTAATCTATTAACATGGATGTCAAACGAACTCGCACGTGTTTTATGTGGGAAAATTGGTTGTCTTAGCATGTTTTCTTTCAAATGAAGAGTCACGCTTTGATCAAATTATATATAATAGTAGTTGTTATGCTACAAGTGTGCAATATTGATAACTTGGTACAAGAATCGAGGCATATTTACAAAACGTTAGGTCGTCTATGATTTTTTGTTTATTTTGCTGGTTTTGTTTTCTGTGGTTGCTCTGTTGTCGTATTCATTTGTTATTTGCTCTGCGTTGGCTGTGTTCGTTTGTCTGTTGTACTTTAAAGTATAGAGAAAATTGTAATAGATTAAAATATTAAGGCTAAAATGGTAAAAATACTTGACAGACCAATTGACAGTTTTTAGACTTCCTAGACTCTTATATAAGAGTATAAATAAGATTATCACAAAGGCAAATCGATGCGATGCGGTTTTGTTCATCACAATTTTTTTTTCAAGGTGTTCCTTTTCATCTTTATCTCATAAGTTTTAAGACCGCCACGAGTTATGACGAACAACCACATAAATGCTGATATCACCATAATGTCATGGGTAATTTTATAAGTTTTAAATACTCTTAACTATTGTTTATTAATTATATTGAGGATGTGATAACTATTATTTAAATTATTCTTTTACTTACATCAAACAAATGAGATCAAAACTCGTTAGTACATTGTTGGCTCGTTCGCTCGTGGGATACATTAATTATATATTATTCTATGACTTTTAAAATATATATAAAGTTATTACAAATTACTAGTTCGATATTTAAAACATATATTAATACTGAGATGGTTCTATTTTATTTATTTAAATCATTTTGTAAACTAGTAACAAAGATTTATATTATATGAATTTTTTTAAAATAAATTAATTATTATCGTAAAAAAATTTAGTAAATTTGGAAGTGTTACATTTTTAATTCATCGAAAAAGACTAAAAATAAATTAGTTAATTAACAATTTTTGAAAATTGGGAATAATAAGTGGGGTATAATCCAATGAAAACAATTAACAACTAATGCGTTAAAATTAATGTTGATGAATTACAAGTAGAGATTTAGAATTTTAAAAATATTCACAATTTTCAATGTTGTTTTTGTTGTGAAATGGACAGCGAAACGATATTGGAAATGACAGTAAGAATAAAATGGACACGGGAATTACGTGGAAAACCCCTTTTTGACTTGGGGTAAAAAACCACGGGCGAGGTAGAAGTTTTATTACTGGGTAAAAATAGGTACAACCTCTCAATCTATAAAGGAGAAAACCTTCACCATCTCTCTTTATAGTCGGAGCAAATACCGAACAAACCCTCTATTTATTTTTCTCCTCATTTTCTCTCTCTTTTCTTTCTATTGGTTTTTGGTGTGTGATTATAATGAACGTAACAAGCCTATTTATAGGCTAAAGCTTGAGCTTAATGACAAAACCAATTATGTCATTGCTTAGCTCATTAATCATAGTAATGAATTCTAATCCTTTAGCCTATGTGGCTTTATCATTTGAGAATTTTGATTTGTTTTGTCTTCCTTTCTTTTATCATGCTTTACCGACAGTTTTCACCCCCTAAGGGGGTCTCAATAGTAGTACCCTAATGCCATCGGCCACGACTTTGATCATGATCACGATAACGCCCACGGTAACAAACCATATTTACGCGCACGATCACTACTTCCACTAATGTCACAATTATCTTCAACTGTATTTGCTCGAGTACAACCAGACGGTTGGGATTTGTAATTTTCTTCAGTAATTCATTATTTTCCTCCGCCAAAAGAAAGCATGATAACATGTCTGAGTGCTTTTAAAATTTCATCTCCCAATAATATTGTTGTAATAGCACATTCACTGGCAGAAATATTGGAGTCGTACCAATCAATTTAAAAGTTAGTTGTTCTAAGGTAATCCCCTAATAAAATAGAAGATGAGAGGTTGAACTAATGACATGACTAGATATTTTGATCTTATATGATCAAGAGTCGAAATATTGGAGTCGTACACGTATTGATATAATTTGCACATTGATTATCGTGAAAAGACTACTAAATATCTTTCCAATTACTTTATTATTCAGAGCCCATGCCCACGAGCTCCACGATGTTTCTTTATTTTACTGAAAAGTCAATCATTTTGTCCGTAAGAGACGACATAAAGAATATTGTAATTCCTTCCACACCATTTACGTTACAGGAACGAGTAACGCTTCTTATTTTATGTAGACGAAACGATTTAGACCGTGTTTAATTTAATCATCCATATTGTACAACTGTCACGAGGATTATTTTTTCCCTTCTAAGTTCCTAGGACACGGCAATGACGCAACTCGGCCAAGCCCGTCGCTATTGTTAATTCGCGGAATGCGCGTACTGAAGGTAGATCATTCTTCTAAATCCTCGTTAATTTTGCTTACAGCCCTCGTGTTTAGTAACTCCGAACTCATGTCAAAGAACTCCAACAAACTAAAACACAAGACGATTACGGGAGGCGCACCTCCCAACCACCTTCTTATTATTTAGAGCATCTCCAATCAAACACCAAAACCCAAAATTTGGGATAAATTTACTCCAACCGAACACCATAACTAAACGAAAAATGCGTTTGCTACACTCTCTCTCCTCACCTTGACGCATCTTTGCGTCTGGGAGCAGTTAACATGCGACTAATGTTTATTAATTGCATTGAAGTCCTCCATGTTTTCTCTCTCATTTTATTACCATGTGCTTGTCTCAGAAGAAATAGACAAAAGGCCATCACCTCAGCACAAACTTTGCTAAAAGCCATTTTATTTGTCAGCGTCAGCACAAGCTTTACTAAAAGCCATTTTATTTGTCAGCATCTGCTTCTCTCTCTCCCTCTCACACTCAAAATACACAAACACAAACATCTTAGGAATTCCGATAATTTTGAGATGTAATTATTAGCTTTTATAATTTATATGCATCTCGCACAGTTAACAAACACAAACACAATATTTTTTATATGCATCTTGAATTAATTGTTGTTCCACATACATGTTATGTAGTTGCCGTTTTTAATAAATATTTTTTTGATGCTTTTTATATATAAATATATTGTAGTTGTCGTGTTTTTAATAAACATTAATCGATGATTTATATGCATAATGATATTTTATTAGTAATTTAATGAATTTTCCGTGATTAAATCTAAAATAATATTTATAATCTAATTCGTAAAGTTATAAAATATGTGCGTATTATTGAAATTTGTAACAATTGGTGTGGAAGTGAATATTACAAAATAGTCTTTTGAGTTTGAGAATGAGTTGAACGGTTGGAGAAGAATTACTGCATTTTAAGTTTGAATATGCATTTGAGTTTGAGAATGTGTTTCTCAGTTGGAGATGGTCTTAGAAATGGGGTCCCAACAATGGGACATACAAGCTCACTTTCGCTCGTACAAGTACAAATCGCTCACACTTAAGTTCACCAAATTTGCTACTTACAAACACATCGAAGATTAATCGACGCTCAAATTAGCTTAAATCGAATGTCTCACTTTACACTTAGAGTATTCTCTCAAGACTTGCCTTCTTTTCAAATGAGAGAGGTTGGCTTTTTATATAGGACTCAGTAAAGGCACCTCAAAGGTCTTGCCTTGCTTTGCCGCCTAAAATAGCCAAATCGCAGGAGCTCTCGGACCTCCTAGTTCGGCCAACCCGCATATCTACTTTTATAACATAGCAGAGAAAAGACAGGCATCATTTGTCCTGTCCGGATGATGCTTGGGGTTGCTTGCAACGATGGTCTGGCTGAAACAGCTTTTGGGAGGTTTAAGGTGATCTTCCAGCTTCTGGGTCAATGGCTAGTCAGAAAAGCAATGCTTGCTGTCTGGAAAAGCTTTCTGGAAAGCTGCCTCAATGCCAAGCACGCGTCCTATGTCCTGCGTCAAGTCCGTGCCGCGCACTGAGTGCCCAAGTCCATGTTATGTCCCTTCCAGGTTCGCTTCAGTTCCATTCCAGGTCCGTGCCGAGGACGTCCTAAAGTATCGAGCTCCCTTCGACGTAGTCGGCCCTCGTGTCCGACTAAGCTCCGGCGAAGATCATAGTCCACCACACGCCCAAGTAGCTCCGGCCATCGTTGACCCGCGGTCAACGGTCAACTCAAATCAATATCGTGACAACAACCAATTTGATCCACTATTGAGGCACCATTTACTTTCACCATTGCATCATTTCATTCAAATGGGTTAAAAGGATATTACTTCAAAATATTTTTAACCTCAAATAATATTTAAGTTATGAGGAATTTTATGGTCACCTTATGCGAGCACCTTCTGTGGGCACCTGGTGATTTGGCAACGATTCTTGCCATGTCAACAGCCCACATAGACATTTAAGGTTATGTCGTTTTAATTAACACATTTTAGGTGCCATTGATCAATATCTCGGATGTTGTGTGGCATGTTGATTTGATATATTTAATTGATACGTAACATGTGTTACATATCAAGTCAGCAAGCCACATTAGTGTCCATATGCACGGTCTTCTCCTCATTCACGGAGTCCTTTTTGATGACTTTGCCTCGGCGGCATTTGGCGACGCCGGCGACCAAAACAGTGTCCATATGCACGGTTTCTCGTGCCGTCATCGGAGTTTTTGACGATCACCGCCTCATGGCCGACGAATCGTCCTTGGAGGATGATCACGACCTTGTTCGGTTTCAGGAATGAAACCAATTTCACAGCTTCAAAATTATATTGGCATGAGTGCTAGAAATAACCTTCATAATTTTTGGATAATCGACTCTGGTGCAACAGATCATATGACTTACAATGAAAACAATATAATTAATCCTATAAATTCAAAATTTCCCCAATATGGTACCGTTGCAAACGGTAACAAAATTCCAACAACAAAATATGGAACTTCAAGACTCTTCTCAAAACAAATTCCGAATACACCATACCTACCAAATCTTACATCGAACTTATTATCTGTTGGAAAAATAACTAACGATTTAAATTGTAATGTTATTTTCACACCAGATAAAGTAGGTCCCGAATACCAGTAATACCATTGGTGAAGGGAGACTAGAAAACGCTCTATGCCTAGTCGAAATTCCCACCCTATATAGCGCACAAAGCTCTCCAAATAGTTTATATAAAAAATTTGGACATCTGTCCGATAAAACTTTGAAGAAAAATTTTCCACGTATTTCTCTAGATTCAGATCACTGTGACATTTGCAAAATGTCAAAAAACCCTATGTTGCCATTTTACTCTTCAACAAATAAAACTGAAATTTTTTTTGAGATAGTACATTCAGATGTTTGGGGACGGCCCCTGAACAATTCCAAATATTTTGTTACATTTATTGACGATTACTCTCGAATTACCTCACTTTATTTATTAGAAAACAAATCTGAGGTATTTTTCCGCTTTCAAGAGTTTTTAAATCTAATCGAGCAATACAATGCGAAGGTCAAAATATTTAGATCAGACAACGGTACCGAAATAATTTTTTCAAAATTATTAACAGAAAGAGGAATTTTGCACCAAACAACGTGCATTAACACTCCAGAATAAAATGGAGTGTCCGAAAGGAAAAATCAACATCTTTTAGAAATTACAAGGTCTCTTTTATTTCAATGTAATGTTCCAAAAATCTAATGGTCAGATGCAGTACTTAGTACTTACAGCTACATATCTAATAAATAGATTACCTAGTGTTCAGTTAAATAATAAAAGCCGTCTAGAAATATTTTACTGAAGAGAACACCTAATTCTGGACATTTACGTGTATGTACATCCTTTGGACACGTAAAAAGACACGATAAATTCGACCTCATCTCTGTACAAACAATATTTTTGGGTTATTCCTCTCAGAAAAAAAGGTTATAAATGCTATGATCCGAAAAGTAAAAATTATACATCTTCAAAGATGTAATATTTCAAGAAAGTGCACCATACTATAAGAAACGGACGACGAAAATCCATATACCAATACCAGAACTAAATAATCTCGAAGAAATACATACAATAACTAATGAACCAAGAAATGATGAAACAAACAATATAATAGAACCAACACCAGGGGCAGAAGACATGCAAAACCAAGAACTAAGAAGATCGACAAGATCCACAAAGGCCACATACAACAAAGATTTTATAACAAATCATATAACATATCCTATTCAGAACGATGTTTCATGTACGGGGTTATGTGCAATGTTGATAGCCGACTTGTTGTGACAATAGAGTTTCATAGGACCTTCTCTAGTGATCTTCAAATCATTTAAAATGATATTTAACCATCGCATAATCCCTGTGCAAGAGCCCTGAATTCTGCTTCAGCTGATGATCTTGCCACCACATTTTGCTTCTTACTCCTCCACGTTACCAGGTTCCCGCCCAGAAAAGTACAATAACCTGTTGTAGACCTTCGATCAATAGGTGACCCACCATAATCTGCATCAGTATATGCTTCTATAGCTGTCCTACTACCTCTTCTGAACAACAGTCCATTCCCAGGTGTGCCTTTCAGGTAATGCAACACCCTATATGCTGCTTGTAGATGAGGTTCTCTGGGATCATGCATAAATTGGCTGATCACACTAATAGGATAGGCTATATCAGGCCGAGTATGAGCCAAGTAGATGAGTCTTCCAACCAGCCTTTGATACATGTGTTTGTCCACATATGGTTCTTCTTTTGCAGCTCCTAGTTTCTGGTTTGTATCCACTGGACTTGAGACTGGTTTGCACCCAATCTTCCTTGTTTCCTTTAACAGATCAGCTACATACTTCTGTTGAGATATGATGATGCCATGTGAAGAATAAGCAATTTCAATTCTAAGAAAGTACTTGAGCTTTCCCAGTTCTTTTATTTCAAACTCGCGCGCAAGTCTGTGTCTAAGTTCATTCCTTTCCTTGTGATCATTCCCGGTAACTATAATGTCATCCACATAAACTAGGAGCGCTGTAACGTTCCCATCGATCGAGTGATTAATGAACAAAGTATGGTCTCCTTGACTTGGTTTATACCCCGACTTCTTCATCACATCAGTAAATCTCCCAAACCATGCTCGAGGAGATTGCTTCAGTCCGTATAGGGCTTTTCTCAATCTGCATACTTTCCCGTCAGTTTCTCTTGCAAATCCCGGTGGAATTCTCATAAATATCTCATCTTTCAATTCCCCATGGAGAAATGCATTCTTCACATTGTACTGCAAGAGGGGCCAATTATAGTTAGCAGCTAAAGAAATTAGGACCCGTACCGTATTCATCTTGGCCACCGGTGCAAACGTTTCTTGGCAATCTACACCATACGTTTGAGTGTACCCTTTTGCGACCAATCTAACTTTGTGTCTTTCAAGTGTCCCATCAGCTTTGTACTTGACGGTGAATATCCATTTGCAATCAACTATATTCTTCCCTTTTGGCCTATCAACAATCTCCCATGTTTTGTTCTTCTCAAGTGCTGTTATTTCCTCCTTCATAGCATCCTTCCACTCTCTTTTCGTCATAGCCTCAGAAACAGTGTTAGGTATATCAATAGTGTTAAGGCTCATCATGAATTTCTGTGGCTGGGGCAACAGGTTTTTAGACAAATATAGTGAGATAAAGGATAAACTGGACGTTTAGTACAATTTTGAGTACCTTTTCGAACAGCAATAGGAAGGTTTGAGTCATATGGTTGTTCTATTATATCAGAACTCAACAGGTTTTCTTCAGTTGGATCAGATTCCACAGGAGGTGCTGAGGGGGAGTCATGGACTTGTGTGTGAGCAGAGGCATTCTTTCTTCTGGAATAAACTTGAGGAAACCTTGGAAATTGATCAGAAACCATAGGAGGATGCTCAGCTTGGTTGACTTAGGTTGGGGCTGCTCACTTTGGGCTGACTCAGGCTGGGCTGCTCACTTTGGACTGACTCAGAATGGGGCTGCTCACTTTGGGCTGACTCAGGATGTGGCTGAGGTGCTGGTCTAGGCAAATATTGAGGTATATCAAGATCCTTTAAGGGTTCAATACTATCTTCATTGATAGCATTCTCCCCCCTGAAGATAGGATTCTGAAAAATATGGTTTGTTTTCTGAGAATGTGACATCAGCTGAGATATATGTTCTCCTTAACTTAGGATTGTAGCATTTGTACCCCTTTTGTGTGTTCGAATACCCAATGAACACACACTTAATGGCTCTAGGATCTAGCTTCCCTCTTAGATGGCTATGAACAGGAACAAAAGCAGTACATCCAAAGATTCGAGGAATAAGGCCATTGGAAGTCTTAAATGTGGATAAAAATCACTTAGAATTGCAATAGGACTCTTGTTGCCAAGAACCCTTGAAGGTAGCCTGTTTATCATATTAGCAGCATTCAAAACAGCTTCCCCCCAATAATTTTTTGGAACATTATTCTGAAGGAGTAATGTTTGGACAGTTTCAAGTAAATGCCTATTTTTTCTTTCAGCCACCCCATTTTGTTGGGGTGTGTAGACGCAAGATGATTCATGTATGATGCCATGCGACTGAAAGAAGGCGGACAAAGTATTACTAAAATAGTCTTTGGCATTGTCGGTCGGAACATTTTTATTTTGGCTCCAAATTGATTTTGCACCATGTTATGAAACTGAGGTATAATGAGGCTGACTTCGGATTTTTGTTTTAGAAGGAATATCCATGTGACTCGGGTGCAATCATCTATAAAAGTGACAAACCATCTTGTTCCAGAGATGTTTGGGATAGAGGAGGGTCCCCAAAAATCACTATTAATCAACTGAAAAGGTGAAGAGGATCATTTATTGCTAATGGGAAATGGGAGACGAGTATGTTTAGCCATGCTACATATTTCACACTGAAAATCAGCAATATCTAGACCATAAAAAAGCTTTGGAAACATGACCTTTAAAGAGGTAAATGAGGGATGTCCTAGACGCTTATAATATAACCAAATGGAGTCTCTATTGGATATACGCAAATAAGAAGTAGGTAAGCTACTATGAAGTGTATTATGTGGCTTCATATGGTAGAGACCGTCCCTTTCTTCAGCAAGTCCAATCCTCCCCCTCGGCCCCTGTTCCTGAATAGTACAATGAGAGGAAAAGGTGGCATAACATTTGAGGTCATCGGTTAGTCTTTTTTACAGCAATAAGACTAGTAGATAATTTTGGGACATGTAAGACATCTTTGAGTAGGAGGCCTGGTAAAAGTGATATATTTCCAATCCCTGCAACAGTGGCTAGAGACCCATTGGCAACAATAATTTTTCTGCTGCTAGGACAAGGAGTGTAAGAACGAAATAGGCTAAATGTAGGAGTCATATGGTCGGTGGCACCTGAGTCTAAAATCCAAGAGTGGTCGGGGACTGTTTCTGAGGCTTTTGAACATGTAGAGAATGAAAGATTACCTGACGGAGTCAATGAACAGTTTGCAGAAGCAGGCTTCTGGAGGGACTGAAGCGAGCTCCTCAGACAAGCAACTTCCTCATTATTGAATCTCCCACCATCTTTGCTTTCCTCTATGTTGGAGCTTTCTGTTATATTCGCCTGAGACCTTTGTTGATTTCCTTGATTTCCCCATTCTCTGCTTGATGGTTTGCCATGTATTTTCCAGCAAGTTTCTCTAGTGTGCCTCGGCTTCCGACAGTGATTACACCATAAATCATCCTTGTTATCTTTTATCTCAAACTTGTTTTTGAGATAGTTTTTTACGTTGTTGATCTCTTCGTCATCATTTTCAATAATGATGATATCGTCTACGTATATGAGAACAATTATGATTTTTGATTAATGTTCTTAAAGAACATTGATGAGTCGGCTGAACTTTTTGTAAAGTTATTTAGTAGAAGTGAATGATTGAGTTTTGCATACCAAACCCGTGGAGATTGTTTTAATCCCTATATGGATTTATTGAGTTTGCAAATTAGTTTTTGATTTTCTAATTTATGTCCTGGGGGTAAATTTATGTATATTTCTTCTTCGAGGTCGCCTTGTAAAAAGGCATTTTTGACATCCATTTGGGATAAACTCCATCCAGAGTTTACGGCAATGGATAGTAAAATTCTAACGGTATTCATTTTTGCAACTGGTGTCTTGGTAGTCAATGCCGTAGGTTTGAGTAGAACCTTTGGCTACCAATCTCGCTTTGTACCGATCTATAGTGCCATCACTATTAAGTGTTAGTTTGTATACCCATTTTCATCGACAAATTTTTTATCTTTTGGCAATGGAACAATGTTCCAAGTGTGATTTTTTCTAATGCGTTGAGTTTTTCTCGCATTGCTTTACACCAAACCGGTTGTTAATGGCTTCTCCGAAGGTTCTGTAAGTCTCCAATTTTCTGAGTATTACTGGAGTCTTCAGGGTTTTTGGGACTGGTAACAATTGATTCAGTCGACATTGATGTACAGCAATTAAGGCTGTAAAATACCAAGGTTAACAACCATGAAGGTTGTTGATTTATTCGAGACCTTGCAAGAGGCTCTGATACCATATAGTTTAGTGAGCATCTGTAGAAATAATTGTGTATTTCACTGAATAACTATCTCCCTTTTTATAGGTTGAGGGCCTTCAAAATAGGTGATTCTCAAAGAACTCCGGGATCTGCAGACTTTGATATAGCAAAGTCTTGTGCTTGTGGCAGTTAGCAGAACTTGGATGCTTTGAAGGAACCTCTCCAGATCGATAGGAATCTATCTGAAGACAGTGGAATTTCCACTGAGGAGAAGGTGGATTCATCCTCCAAGCTTGAGAAATTAATATGACAGTGGGGCAAGTACTCAGTGCTACTGAGAGTCAGAATGAAATTGACTCCAAAATCCAAACCTTCATTCAGCAATCGACCAAAGCCCGCGAGTCCGTGGCAGTGTGCGAGAAAATAGAGAACGATTTAGACTCAATGGAGGCCGAGGCTGAAAATCTAAAGGATCAGATTGCGAGGCTCCAGGAGCAGTTGGCCGCCGTAGAGAGTGATGTTACTCGGGATTATGATTCTTTGATGATCGAGTTAGAGCCACTCCACGCCGAACTTAAGAGTCGGAAACATGCCAACCTGGAGGAGCAGAAGGCCAGGGTTGAAGAGTCTGAACAGGCTGCAATCAGAGCTTGGGAGGACATTAAGAAAGCAGCTGCCGAAAGATTCTTGAAGGTTTGAATGAGCTTGATTAGGCCCGTTTGCACGGCCTTGAACATTGAACATTTGATGGATTGTAAATATTTTGGCCTGCTATGATGCGGCCTGGTACATTTCTTTTATTTTGTTTTTATGTTTGGCCCTGGGGCCATGTGGACGTATTTCAATTTAGATTACTTCCCTTTGTTCTTTTACCTTCGATGGATCTATCTCTTCTTTTGTCTCGTATGACTCCGATAGTAAGGGGTTTTCAAAATTTTCCATTTATGGACCGAATGTGGGACTTACCATCCATACCCATCAAATGAGAGGCTCCGTTGGCAGCACAGTTTGGATCACAAAGGGACCTTACCAGTTGGGGACCATTTTCCAAACTTTGGATCCTTTGTATCAAGAGGCAGGATAGTTTTGAATACCAATTCTCCTTCCTCAAAAGATTTAGGCTTGACTTTCTTGTTGTAAGGAAGAGAGTGAATAGGGCACAAGAAATGAAGTCATCCAGGTTCGGAGCGGGAAGCATGCATCATGAAAAACCAAAAGCGGAGTCAAAGTACCGCTCCTTCAATCCTTCAATATCGCTTCGGAACGTGTCTGACTTCTTTTCTCTCCTCCAAGCAGAGGGCTAAGATAAGAGGAAGTAAGATCACTAATACCTGTTAGCGCTATGGACAAATTCCTAGCTTATTATTAGATAAAGAAAGGAGGCTTGCCTTTTGAGTTTTAGTTATATGCTGGCCTTTTTTGCCTTAGCATAGGCCTACCAAGACTGGCGAATTTCAAGGACTTGGTACACTGGCTCACTTTAGCTTTCGCACGGCATTATCTATAAAAATGATTCCATGAGCATGAGGAGATAGCTAGCGTCCCAAATCGACTGCTAATCTTTTCTCTCAGGCCTTCGTGCCCCATAGCCTTGTTATGGAGGTTTAATTCAAGTTGTAAAAAAGGAATAGTATTCATTGTTTAGTTCGTTTGGTAGTCCCTAAGTTTGTTCCCCATTCGGTAGTTTCGGACTTCATTTTTCTTTCCTTTTCTTAATTCCGGAATCTTCTTTAGTGCACTATATATAATTCGAACTCAGAAAGAAAGACATTGGCTTTTCCTACTGGAATGAAAGAGCGAGGGTCCGAAGGAGAGAAGGGAAAGGGTCTGTTCTCTAAGGTCACTTTACACTATCAACCGCTACTTCATGCCGTGAATCCATTCAATGATGTCCGTTGGTTCAGAGTATGGTTCATCAATAGCACGGTTCCGCCCTTCTCATCAGTAGGTTCATCATGGGATGAATCATAAGTGGGCTGGCTCATACGCATAGACTTCTCATTGGAATTCAACTAAAAAAACCAGTATCATAATAGCAACTAAATCTGCCAAACAGACAAGATACTAAGATTCCCAGTCCTAATAAATACCACATGAAGCTTGTTATCCTTCCCTTTTTGATATATAACGAGTGAGTGCCATTCTATATTTATTAGACTTTTTAGTGATGGAGGGTGGTTAAGACCATGCGTCCTAAGGGCATGGCCAGTGGGTTTGAAATGAACTCCTACTCCAGCTCTAACCAACCATAAGAAAAGTTCCCTATTGAGTGTACGCTTTCGGTTAAGTGAAGGGATAGACATCCCCTGGTTTTAATAAAACTATATCTCGGATAGTCGCCTTAAGCCCTCTATCGCCTGGGATCCCTTAGACTGACAAAACAATCGTATCCTAACACAATAACTACAAATAAGGAAAGATAAATCTAACTCAATAATATCCTATTCTGCAACAAAGATCATTGTTTTATCTTGATAGTAAACTAGCCGTTAGCTGAGACCTCTGTATATATATTGGCCTTGTAACGAATCGAAAGAAAATAAGAAACATATTACCCCTTTCAATATTACATAATGTCTGTACACAAAACTCAACAGAAATCAAGTACCGTCGCTCTTTAAGTCATGATATATTCATATATATGGCGGGCCCGGAACTTTTTTATCCCATCCGATAACCACCGAACTGTTCCCTCATTTAATAATTCAAGTGACCCAATTAACAACCCGTTCACCGCATTAACCAAACCGAGTAAGCCGAATCGAATATGGTTTGGGGCGGGTTAATTGGGTCACCCAAATAATGAACACCCCTACTTATATCTATCTCAAAATTGAGTCAAACATTAGCCCCCGTGGAGCTTATTCGTCTCATACAAAAAGCCCAACTCGAAAAGGTCCTAAATCATCTGTCAAGCTTATTGGGGTGCAACATGTGATGAAAAGTAGCATATTATATAGAGATCCAATTCATTACTCCATAAGTAAGCCTGAGGTTAACAGAATACATGTATGAAACTTAAGAAATGAAACCTTCAAATGTAACAAACACGTCAAGCTGCAGGAAACGAACCTCCAAATTCATTAATTCATTGCCTAAGCCGTCCAAAATCTTGAGGTGGCCATACCTGCAATATTATAGAAAGAAAAAAGCCGTCGATTAGGCGATATAGAGGGTCATAACGACGATCGGATCGATTCTTGATAGAATATTATAAATAACAAGAGAGGGAGGGAAATAGTTTATATGCAGTGACTAACTCTCAAGAAGACTTTGCCGAGAATCAGGCCATAAGGGACGGGGCCGATGTGTCTTGAATCATTCGACGCATATATGTTATCTCCTTGAATCCACACATGACCCTCTGGCACCTAACCGTAGAAAACGTAATACAACTGAACTCAGTTAGGTTTAACCATATATGAAAGCTGATCATCACTGTTCTCAGAGGCTCTATAAACTCGAGCATTACGATATGGAAACTATAAGCTCACTAGCGTATCTGTCCGAAAGAAAATTAATCAAAGGAATCCTTCTTCGTATCACCTTCTTTCTAAGGAGACATTTTAGAGTGCATTCTTGTAAGATGATAGTAAATGGTATGAACTTAAATCAATATCTAACAAGGACAGCGCTAAGTTAGTTGCCGAAAAAACAGTGTGTTGTGTGTGAGTCCAAAAGGGGCTCAAGGAAATAATAGCTTAGCTTATTTTTAGCAGCCTCTTGATCCGACTCCATTAGTTTAACGGGCACATATTTCGAATTCGACTCAGAAAACTCCAAATTTCAAGCGATTAGTGAACTACGAATGTGAAAATCGGAGCACGTAAACCTTTATACGATTGCACAGATAAAACTCCAAAGAATCAATCACCCAATTTCCCCCCAAAAAAAGGGATGAAAAATGGACATGGAATTTCACATTACCACCAAGGAATGCAATCGATCACCATGGCCAGGATCAACCAAATAGCTCACAACATCACCCTCCAAGCCAATAACACGCTTCGTAATCATCTTCCTAGGGTTTTCTGGAGACTTCACCAAAACGACGTCGCCTGGGACAATCCTACCGAGCAAAGGAGAGATCTTTTCCACCAGCAACACATCGCCGGTGAAATTCAGCGTCGGTAGCATACTTGGCCCGTAAACCTAAAATGGAAACCCAAAGAAGCAAAAGACAATAATTAGATGGATTGAGAAACAGAGGGGGTGGGCGTTTCTTCTCAATTAATCGATTGGAATGGAAGCATTCTTCTTACGAGGGTTGGCGAGAAGATGTAGGTTTCAGTGACGTGAAGAAGCGACAGGAACTTGGCAAAGAGGATTGAGTGATTTAGTGCATCTTTGGCTACAGATTGGAATTTACGAGCGTGGGCTAAGAGACTTTGGGGTATCATCGCCATTGCTGGTTTCTGGTCTTGCGATTGCTTCACCTGAGTTTCTTTGGCGGCGGTGGTGGTGTTTGTGTTTCCATGGCAAGCTCAGTTGAGTGTACAAGTTAAGGAATACGATGACGACGGCAATAAGAGGTTATAAATATATATCACGGAATGAAAATCAACCGACGGAAAACCACAAATTTTGCTCCTCAAATAATTAGATCTGCAATATACTCCACATGATTTTAAGAAATTATTTTTTCTTAAAAACGGGGACGAACGACATTTTTAGTCCCCATATTTGGGGGCATGGGCGTTTCTGGTCCCCTATGTTCCGAGGTGACACTTCATGTCTATTTTGGACGGTTTTGGTCTCTCGATTAATTTAATCGATAATTTAGACGAAATTTAACACGTGAGAGCCTATGATTTCCTTTTACTCGACGTAAAACCTCATAGCACATCTTATTCTTCGACTTAAACGCACGTGAGCATCATTACATATCACATTTAACTCATTTTCAAGGTTGTCGATCATTTTCTAATTGTGATGTATAATGATGTTCATGTGCTTTTAAGGCGAAGAAGAAGATGTGTTATGAGGTTTTACGTCGAGTAAAATGATATCATGAGCTCTCAAGTGTTAAATTAGCGATTAAATTAATCGAGAGACCAAAACCGTCCAATATCGGCAACATTGGGGGTCTAAAAGTCTCAGAATATGAGAAACCAGAAACGCTCATGTCCCAAACATAATGGGCTAAAAATTTTGTTCTCCCTAAAAACCGTGAAAGGACTTAGTATTTAAAAATAATAGATGTGTAAAACGAAATATATTTAAAATTAGATGGAGTATATAAAAGCGCCCATTGTCAATGACAAGAATAAAAATAATGAAGGTCCTATTTTCTAAATCAGTTTGAAATATAATAGCAAATTTCAAATAGATTATATGCATCAAAATCTTAGGGAGTTGGATTGATTTATCACTTGAGTAGGGAAGAGTGAACTGTTGTATTTATTACAAAACTCTTGATGTTATATGTATATTAATTATAAATACGACATAAGAATATGCATAACACAAATTAAAATATTTTGAAAAATACAAAATTATCTATTTAAACATAAATTAACCATACGTCGCCTGGGCTTTTTTTAATAAAATAATTATAAAATATAAACCATTAACAAAATTATTATGAAATCAAAACCATTAATAAAATAAAGAATTTCGTAACCAGTTTATACGAGTTAGTAACTCGTAATAATAAAATACGAGTTACTAGTTCACGGTGGCTCCCAGTCCTGACATGGCATTTCCAAGTAACTCGTATCTTATTAGTTAGATACGAGATATTTTCCAGTAACTCGTAAGATAATAATATGAGTTACGTTGAGCATTACACTTTATTTTGTGTATAACCTATCTTAAAAAAAAAAACTAATCAATCAACTCATAGAAAGGACTCGATCACAATTCGTACATAATAGTTTATTTATAGAGGTAATTACATATCAGGCCAAATTTATAAGTTTGCTCTTGATTTCAGGCCCTATATATGTTTGATATAGATATAGGTACCAAAATTTAAGTTTCATTTAGAAATAAGGACCTAATCCATGATAAAAGACATATTTGCCCGTAATAAACAAAAAAAATTATGAACCATTGCCATCGTCTTATTCAAACGTGCAACCAACCATGAAGAAGTGGTATACAGTGTACATGAAATGGTACTGTGGATCCATGAATGGTACTGTAAACCCATTAAGTGGTACGGATGAACAGTGAAGTGGTACTGTAGACCCATGACGTGGTACTGGTGAACAGTAAAGTGATACTATTGAACAGAGAAGTGGTACAGCATTGTAGACCAATGAAGTGGTAATGTTGAACATAGAAGAAGTGGTACTGTTGAACAGAGAAGTGATACACCATTTGTAGACACATGAAGTGGTACTGTTGAACATAGAAGTGGTACAGGTATTTTTCGAGTAAAAAAAATTCAAATAATTCGAATTATTATTTTTTAATTCGAATAATTAATTCGAATTTTTAATTCGGTTTTTTTACCCGAATAAATGCTTATTTTACTCTGTTAATAACACTTATTAGTCATATAATAACACAATATTTGTGCTCTTTAACACTTCCTGTTATATGATAATTGATAACAATATACTGTAATTTGATAACAAAAATGGGCGCTGGATACCACTTCATAACTACTCTTTTATAAGGGTATTTTCGTCCAACAACCTTAATTCTAACTTAAATTCTGAAATGGGTCCTTTAAACTATTTTTCCTCTGACATGAGTCTGGACTCTAATTTAAAAATACAATTGGGCCTGAAATCCAATCGTCCCTTATTTATATATATTGATCGATTCGGAAAGTGACAGCTTGGTTTTACAAATTATTTTCCACCTGCTTACCGATGTTTGAATTATAAAGCAATTGTAAAGACATAGAGATAGGCATAGCACGCCACACTAATTAAATACTTAAAAGATTATTATTTTTAAATTTGCATGCGCAGTATCATTTAAAAAGTAGTAAGTTAAATAATATATATTGGTTGGTCCCGTTCCTACTCCTACCTATTTCATTAGTTGAAAAAAAATAGTTCAAAACCATTAAAAATTGCTATTATTAATAGTACACATGAAAGAAACGATTTTGGTATTGTAATTTTGGAAAGACGACAAAGTATAAAAAAGCCCTATTTATCTTATAGTGTCGAGTGTCGTATCATGAGATTATGCAATCTTGGCTGCATATCATTTTCTGAATCGATCAATATAGATATATAACTATTACGTACGAAGAGTGATGAGTCCTTTCTATGAGTTGATTGATTAGTGTTTTTTTTTAAACGATAGGTATTTACAAAATAAATTGTAGTGCTCAACGTCACTTCGTATCTAACCAGTGACGGACCCAGGACCCAGTATATCTAACTGATACGAATTACTTGGAAATGCCATGTGAGGACTGGGAGCCACCGTGGACTAGTAACTCGTATTCTATTATTACGAGTTACTAACCCGTAAAAAATGGTTACGAAATTCTCTATTTTATTAATGGTTAGAATTTCACAATTATTTTATTAATGGTTTATATTTTTTAATTATTTTATTAAAAAAGCCGGTCGCCTGCTTTGCAACACACTCAAATATCTCACCGTCGGCTTTGAGACAACTACCATCATTCATCATTGGAGTAATCAAAACTGCCAATCCTTATGGAATACAGTCGTAATACTTTAATAATTATTTAAATATAAAATAGATACCGAGACAAAACATTGTAAAAAGAATTTGAGATCGAATTCTTATAATTATAATATGAGCTGTATAATTCTAAAACTTTCCAGTAATTAAAAATTATTTACTTACTCGTTCTAAACGTTAAATATTAAATAGTTTGTTTTGTTCATAAAATGAATGAGTAGAGGTGTTCATTCCGTTACGGTTACGGTCACGTTTATGAACCACCGGTTTATGGTTAATAAAAATCTCTAACCGTAACCAAACCGTGGTACTCACGATTACGGATACGTTTTTGAACCGCCACTTCACGATTTCAAATTTTTTTTATATAAATTTTTTCCGTGTAATAAAAATCAGAGTTTTTAAGAAGATTAAAAATTTTTGTTGCAACTTAGAAATTTATATATAAAAAAAAGACAACTTCACTATTTGAAAAGAAAAATAGACCTGAATAATGAAAAAAATACCTATGATCATCGCCTAATCTTCACTTCTAATAATATTCGAAGAACACTCGTCGTAAGGATCTCCTTCTATTGCTCATTTTTATCGCTCAATCTTTTTCTATCGCTCGATCTTCACCTTAAGTCCTTTAACGGTCAATGTTTTTACCATTGAATAAAAAACATACTAAAAGAAACAACGGTTAATAAAATTATTGGTTACTTTAATAAGAAAATAAAATTAAAAAAATTAAGCCCGGTTAGAACTGCCAGTTTGCGGTTAGAAGAAATGGATCTCGTAACCAAACCGTAATACATGACGATTCGATTACGGTTTGAACCGTCGTCGACCACGGTTGACCGTCGTTGACCGTCGGTTCGATTACGGTTTCAAACCGTATGAACACCTCTATAAATGAGTAGGAATATGCTTACACTATCATTTTCAGTATAGCATATGGAGTAATGGGTGAAGTAAAAAATTGTAGCGAATGTTTTGTATCAAGTTAATTGTATTGCTTGTGTTCTTCCATTGGGCATCACCTTCATTGAAATATCTTGGGTTGCCTTGATCTATAAAGCTGAATCTTTTTATATTAACCTATTTTTGTATAGCCCAACCTACTTATTATGTTGTCGGCCTTTTTTATTACTTGGAGTGTGCAAAATGTAATACCCATAAATTTCAATACGGAATTTAGAATGTAACAAACGTTGTAGGTGTTCGAATTAATGAAATTAGCATTGGAACGGGTCCAAAAAGAAGCAAGGAATTCGGCCCAATAAAGAGATTCAACGAATAAGTTAGATAAAATAATATTAGGGCCAATTAAAATAATTAAAGGCCCAAAATAGGAGTTGGCCGAATGAGAAGAATAAGGCCCAAGTCAAGTTTTAATTTTTGGCCCAAATAAACTTGGGGATAAGTACAAAATGTTAATTCAAGGGAAATACACGTATAAGCTACATCACCCCTTTGCTAAACTTATGAAGAAGCTATCATTAGTATTCAAGGAGAAAAACGTGAAAGCAAGGAAGATTTACGAGAAAGAAGAAAGGAAGCAGACTATCAATAACAAAAAAAAAAAAATTCGGCAAAGCTCATCTCAACCAAACCATCTAATGTAGCTTAAAGAAGTGAGGTAGGTGAATTAAATTCATCTACAACACGTGAAAGTATTAAAAACTTAGAATCAGGTGATGATCACTTGGTTCGAATTTTATCATTGGTTGCTTAACTAGGTGATTTTATATGTTTATATGTTTCATTTAGAACCCAAAATATGGGTTTAAATTTGTGTTTTATGTGTTTTTATGATATGAGGTTCTGAAAATTGTTTGAAGGTTCGAAGGTTTAGAGTTTTAGGTGTTTACGAGTGGAAACAGAAAATTTCAGGTGAAGTTTAGATCATTAGTTCGCGGGCTGGGGAGTTTCGCGAATTATGGGACTTATCGGGTCAATATAATTAGTTCGCGGGTTAGGGGGTTCGCGATCTGAGAGAGGAAAGTAGTTCTCGCGGACCAAGTACTAGTCGCGGACTGGAGGGTTTGCGAATTGTGATACGATCTTCAGGCCGGAAATATTTCTCGCGGGCCACTGTGAATCCTTCGAATGAGAGAGAGAGCGGGTCGCGAAATCTTTTCACGGGCCGAAAGTAACTTCGCGAATTCTACTCTGTGGAGGGAGAGTTTCGCGAGTCCTAAGAGTTTCGCGAGCCCTAAGAATTTCGCGAATTGTATGTTGTTCACGAGTCGAAGTGAATTTCGCGAACCCTATTCTTTGAGAGAAGATTTTGGCGGGTCTTAAGGATTTCGCGAACTATACGCTTTCGCGGGTCGAATGAAGTTTGCTAGTTGACTAAGAAAATTCGCTGGTTGACCGACCTTTTAGCTTATGTTTGGCGAACTCAGAATTTGGGGGTTGAGTTAGTGCAAATGTATTTTGGGCTTTAGCCCAATATCAGTCCAATAGGGGATTATTATTTTGTGTGACTGTTATTCAATATGTGACTGTTATTACGTGGAATTTATATGGCATGCATAACGTTTCATGTATTATCACGTATATGCGTGGCATATCACTACATTATGAGGGATGATGGCCACGTTGGTGGTAAAACCTGAAAGTGTCGATTGAGCGGGGTAGTGTGTGCCGATTTTGGCAGTCAGACTCGTAATGGAGTTGAGGTTGGACTCGCGGGGCACCTTTCGGGAGACAGACGTGAGCGATCCTGTCTACTCGGGCATGAGCGACCCGAGGTGCAGACCGTCGGATGAGTTGTGTGGCGGAAGGAGCGACCTGATAGGAGGACGTTGACTTGATCGATCAGCGCACTATCGGCGTAGGCTACCGTTATTCTGGCATGAGCGATCGGATGATATACTTTATTTTGTTGCGTGCGAGGTGCCGAGTCCAGCCTAGGGCCCTGATATTGAAGATACAGTATGATGATTGAACGAGCGTGCATTATATCATGTTGTGAGTTTTGGGATTGAAAATGAGTGCACGCTGCATTGCATATTCAGCTACCGGGCAGTAGCTCAGTCTTTTACGTGTTGTAGGTATGGACGAGCCCAACGTTGATGAATGTCAGGGCTGAGCTAGCGGTGACTCCACGGCTTTTGAGGGCGAGAGCTGTACATGGATGAGACCTGTGGAGCGGCGTAGTGAGTTTGAATATTTTGGGGCTCCGGACCATGTACGGATATCGTTTTGTAAAACGACAGCTTATGAGGTGGGGATCGTTCCGGACCCAATCGTAAGGGGTCCCATTTTTATAGTATAGTATACTACTAATATTATGCTAAGTTGTCCATAGTTTTTTTAAAAAAGAAGGCCCATATAAATGTACAACATGTATTTATTTAAAATCAGCCAAAAAATATCCAAACAGATTGGGCTAATATTAATATAGCCCATAAAACTCAAACATTAAACATGCCACGGTTATAATTATAAGCCCAAATAATAACTATTATACACATAGAAGAGATTCAACGAGTACTATATCATTTCCAGCGAGAAACAAATTGCAAGCTCTCTCTCTCTCTTCATGTTCTTCTTCTTGAGCAACACCATCATTGATTGCAATTTTTTTTTACAAATAAGATCTTCAAAAATACCAAATCTCGAGTTCAATCTTGTGGCAAAGGTAACAGGTACGTACAATTGCCCTTTTTGTTGTTTAAACTAATTTTCTTTCTCATTAACCCCATGCTTTTTTATTTTGTGATTTCGTTTTCCCTTACCGTTTGCATCTTTGGGGATTGGATATTACAAAAGCAGCAAATGTAGGCGGAGCCACTGGGATTTAAATAATCATGTGTTATTTTTCTATTCATTTTTGATTTGTGGCCACTGTCGACTCCTTTCTTGTTTGTGTGTGATTTTCAATCAACTAAGCTATGTCGTCTAATAAGCATTGGAGTCAAAAGAGAAAAAGAAAACATCAGCAAGAACAATTTATAGAATCTCAAAAGGAGCAATTGATAAATTTGTTGGTAAATAAGTTGAGTGGATGTGGATCATGACATATTGCGTGAACCATTTAACAATGCTCAGAATAGTGAAAACAATAGGGGTGAGTAAACAGGTTCGGGTATCAGATATCCGACCTGACCCGATCGGGTATTTACCCGATTTTTAAAATAAATTCGGGTTTTTCGGGTATCGGGTTTAAACCCGATACCCGTTTGATATTATCGGATCGGGTTTCGGGTAGCTTTGAGCTACCCGAAATACCCGATCGGGTACCCGAAAATCCGGCCCAATAAAACCAGCCCACCATTAATAACCATCCAGCCGACCCATTTTCCCCTTTTGTTGGGCACTTACTAAAATCTGACCCAAAGAAATAGTCCACCATAAACAATTAGATTAGACCAAATAAAATAAATAAAAAAGAACCCACCTCACAACCAAAACAGAGAGAACCACGATGAGAAGGCAAACGATGTCATAGCATAGCAGATACCCTCACGGCTCGCCACCCACCGACCGCCGACTCGCATCACCAAGCACCGACCGCCGTCAACCATCCGACCTCAGCATCATCGGCCGCCCACCGTCCACCGATTCCGTCCATAAGGTCTAACTTCTATATAGCCTTATTTTCTATTTCTGAAATTTTGTTGATTTTTTTGGAATTTTTAAGTTTCACAAGATGATTATGAATGTGTATTAACATTTTATACACGTTTAAATTCATGGGTGGTCGATTTTGGGTGTTGATTTGCCATTTAGGTTTCAAATTTTAATATGTATTTGATATTTGAATTATGATCGATTTTAAAAATGTATTTGATGCTCTTGAATGTTTACATGGTTTTTATGCTTGATATGTAGATGGCAAGTCATAGTAGTCATGTTTCAAGTGAAGCTTCAACTAGAGATGGTGTTCGTACCCAAGAAGAGGCTCGGGAATCTCGAGATACCGAACACCATATCAACGTTGGAGCCCAAGATATTCCACCAAGTCAAAGTGTCGACGACATCGATGATATGGAGCTCGAGGAGGAGGTAGAAGGTAAAGAAAAGGGTCGGAAGAAAACTAAAACCGTAATGGCGTCTAGGTCAACGTATTGGGAACACTTCAACAAATTCTTTTGTGAAGTCGACAAAGTGCAAAAGGCGAGGTGCAAGTATTGTAGTAGTGCACTTAAAGCCGACCCAAGGCTTCATGGAACCAATCCTATAAGGAATCGCTTCAAGTCGTGTAAAAAGAAACCGCAAGAAGTTCAAACAAGTCAATCTCGTCTTGCTTTTCAAACATCTCGGAGTCGTGGGAATGAGCAAGACGGTACACTCGGCACTTGGAGATTTGATCAAGGTAAGGCGATTGATGCATTGTGTCACATGATTGCCGTTGATGAGTTACCTTTTAAAACCGTAGAGAACGAGGGTTTTAGGCACTTCTTGTCGGTTATTTGTCCTATGTTTAGAATTCCTACACGGAAAACTATAACAAAGGACATTTACAACATGTATGTGGGGGAAAGGATAGATTGAAGTCGGTCATTAGAAACCAATCACAAACCGTTTGTCTTACGACGGACACTTGGACTTCGATTCAAAGAATCAACTATATGTGCCTCACGGCCCACTTCATTGATGATGATTGGATTTTGAGAAAAAAGATTTTGAACTTTTGTCCGATTTTGGGTCACAAAGGTGAAGAAGTAGGCAACGGCGTCGACCAATGCCTACTTGAATGGGGAATCGATAAGGTATTTACCGTTACGGTTGATAATGCATCGTCAAATGACGGTGCAATTGCTTATTTGAAGAATAGTTGTGATGTTGGTACGAGTATTTTGGGGGGGAAGTATATTCATGTGAGATGTATTGCTCATATTATTAATCTTGTCGTGCAAGATGGATTGAAGGAAAACAATGATTGTGTTGAAATATTAATTGTGTTGAAATTATTTGTTGAAATATTATTGTTAATTGTGTTGAAATGACGGCCCATATTATTGTTAATTGTGTTGAAATATTAATTTTTAATGGTTGATTATATTTGATTGTTGATTGTGTTGAAATTATTTGTTTTAATGATGTTGAATTTATTTGTTGATTTTGTTTAATTTATTTGGTGTTGGTATGAACTTTATTTCTCAAATAGAAGGAATCAAGATTAATGTAAGCATACTAATTTGAAAAAAAAAAAAACGAACCCGACCCGATCTGATCCGACGGATATCGGGTACCCGATTGACGGGTACCCGAACCTTAATCGGATCGGGTTCGGGTTTGATTTCACTACCCGATTTTTTCGGGTACCCGACCCGAAATACCCGAAACCCGATTTATCCGATCCGATCCCACCCCTAGAAAACAATGTAGTTTAGAATAGTGTCAGTTTGAATGAGCATGTTAGCAAAGCATCTAATGACGCAAATATGAAGGCTCAGGAACAATGTAACACTCACATAGACATATACGATCCTAGAAATTGGGATAATCTTGATAATAAATCTAGGGATGTTGTTAGGATTATCAGACTTAATTGTATTTCCTTGATGTAGTTTCCGATCGATTGATAAAATGAATCAACTCTTCTTCGAAATCTGATTTCGAATTAAACGATGATTGTCGTTTTCTTGATAGCTATAAACTCAGCTCGAATTTGAACAGATTGTAATCGCAAAATTATAAACACAAGAACACATAGTTTTTAGAGTGGCTCATCCCTCTATTTCAACCTAGAGGGATTACGTCCACTATGAATCGAAGTTCTTTATTGAAATCTCAGAATGAGCTTTACAGTTACAGAGCATGGCAGTATATATCCAAGAGGAATTATTTATCTAAATGTCGTAGCTAGCTCGAAGAAGAGAAAATGAACTTCTCATGTTCTCTGTTACAGCTGTTGTATGTTAGTAAACTGCTGCTCCTAGCGACGACTTCCTCTTGCTTGTGCTGCTTTAATATATATGCTTCTTGGTGTAACTTCAGCATATAGAAACTCATGATCTAAATCAACAATCTCCACCTTAGATCAATGATTCACCTTCTGCACCGAACCATTTCAACTCATTGAACTTCGATTCTCGGCCCGGACTAACTCAAGTCCGATTCGGTTATCACCAGACCTATCAACCTTAAGCATGTCTGAAATTTCTTGCTAGGTAATGGCTTGGTGATCATACCAACTGCATTATCCTCTGTCTTAACTTTGCTGACTTCGATGACTCATTTGGACAGAATATCTCGAATGAAATGCATTCTCACATCTATGTGCTTGGTACGCTCGTGATGAGTGCTGTTCTTCGATAGGTGGATTGCTCCTTGATTGTCGCAAAGCACAATAAGCTTCCTCTGATCCACTTTGAGTTCATTAATCAGCCCATGGAGCCACAAAGCTTCCTTAATCGCCTCTGCTAGGGCGATGTATTCGGCCTCCGTCGCTGACAGCGCAACTACACTCTGTTGACTCGCTTTCCAGCAAATTGCTGTACCAAACGAGGTAAATACATATCCTGTAAGCGACTTCCTTGTATCTAGACATCCTGCTGAGTCGATAAATCCCATCGCTGCAACTCTTGTTCCTGCCCTGCTTTGAATGCCAAATACCAGTTCCTTGTCGACTGTTCCTTTTATGTACTTTAAGATCCACTTTAGAGCCATCCAATGCATCCTCGTAGGATTTGTCATAAATAGACTTAGCATGCTGATTGCATAAGCTAGATCTGGTCTTGTACACACCATCGCATACATGATCGATCCCACAATATTAGCGTAAGGAATCTTGCTCATATATCCCTTTCTTCATCAGTGGGAACCGTAGCTGCTGTCAACTTAAGCTGTGGTGCTGTTAGAGGAGTTTCGACAGCCCTTGACTCAGTCATTTCGTACTTCATCAGTACCTTCTTCATATAATCTGTTTGGGATAAGCATAATCTTCTTGCTGGTCTGTCTCTAGTTAATTCAATCCCCAGAATTTTATTCGCTTTCCCTTGTTCTTACTCGCTATGAGCATATCGTCCACGTACAGTAACAAATATATCATGTTACCATTTCCTAACTCCTTCAGATACACACACGAATCATATTGGCTTCGTTTGAAGCAACTTCTAACCAAGAAATTATCAAATTTCTTATTCCACTGTCTAGGCGATTGTTTTAACCCGTAGAGTAACTTCTTTACCAAGCAAACCTTGTCCTCCTTCCCTTTTATCTTGAACCCCTCTGGCTGGTTCATCACGATTCGTTCATCTAGGTCCCCATTCAGAATGCCATAGTCACATCCATTTGTTCCAGCTCTAGGTCGTAATGTGTGACTACTGATAGAACAAATCTTATCGATCTCTGCTTCACGGCTGGTGCGAAAATCTCATGATAATCAACACCCTCTTCTTGTGTGAATCCCCGAGCGACCAACCTAGCTTTGTACCTTATGCTCCCTTTCACTTCAGCTTTCTTCTTGAACAGCCATTTGCATCCCACTACTTTCTGCTTTGTTGGTTTGTCAATAAGTTCCCAAGTAACATTCTTGTCTAATGATCTCATTTCTTCTATCATAGCAGCATGCCATTTCTTTCCATCTACCTGAGTTACAACATCTTTGTAGCTACTTTGGCACCCGTGATCAACATCGCTAGCTGCCATGAACGTAAAAGCCATCAAAACAGCGTATTCGTATTTGACAGGTGCCATTACTGACCTTTTTGTTCTGTCTTGAGTCAAGTTACAATTTGCTAGATCGTCTTCTTTGGTTTGGGTCTCACTTAACCAGGTCTGTCATATCTCATCTTCATTGCTTTCGTCATTATATATTTCGTCGGTGTTGGCTCCACCTCAGCTTGTGCATCAGCTCGCACTGCAGTTTCAAGTGTCAAATCTGTTGGCTCCACCTCAACTTGGGAATAAGTCTGCATTTTGTTTCTGGTCTTTGAGCGCGACTATGATCTTTGTTCTCTAACCTTGCCATAACCTCTTCATTGAACGTTATCCCAGCTCACTATACATCTACTCATCCCAGGTTCCATGCACCACAACTTATAGCCTTTTACACCATCAGGGTAGCCCATAAACATACACTTCACTGCCCGAGGCTCCAACTTTCCCTGCTGAATATATGCTAAACAGACACCTGCAGATTTTCTAAGTTTGGCTTGTGCCATGTCCACAATTCTTCAGGAGTTTTAAATTAGGGCTGCTAAAGGCGATCTGTTAATCAAATAAGCAGCAGTCACCACTGCCTCAGCCCAAAATGATTTGAAATGACAGCACTCAAGATCTTGTCTTTTCTAATATTGTTCTGTTGAACCTATCCGCTAGACCGTTCTGCTGCGGGGTTCTAGGAACCGACTTGTGCCTCAATACTCCCTCAGCATTACAGAATTACTGAAATTCACTAGAACAGAATTCCAGACCGTTATCCGTTCTTAAGATTTTTACCTTCTTTCCTATTTGAGTTTCAACAGTTCTTTTCCAATTCTTGAACTGTTCAAGTGCTTCTGATTTGCGTTTCAAGATCATTACCCAGACCTTTCGAGAATAGTCGTCAATTATCGCCATAAAATAAAGAACCCCTAGCATGAGATGATACCTTTGCTGGACCCCGTAAGTCTGAGTGGACATACTCCAAAACTTCCTTCGATCTATGTATTCCTGTGTTGAACTTTACTCGGTGCGCCTTGCCATAAACGCACATTTCACAGAAGTCAAGACCATCCACTTTCCCTTTTCCAAGCATGCCCTGTTTTTCAAGTTCCTTTAAACCCTTTTCGCTCATGTGCCCTAGTCGTCTGTGCCACATCTCAAATGCACTCAAGGTGTGCTTAACTGTTGATGCTGATCCAACGTGTGCTTCCTATTAAGGCGTATATGCCATTCCTCCTTGTGCCCTTGATTACAATTAGTGACCCTTTCGATATTTTCATAGCTCCAGACTCCACTTTAATAGTGTATCGATGTGCATCTAACATCCCAAGAGAAAATAAATTTCTTTTAAGATCAGGAATATATCTGACATTTTCCAGCAGCTTCTCCGAATCTGTGTCATCTTAATCCTTACAGAACCTACTCCCATGACTCTACATGGCTTATTATTTCCAAGAAGTACTGATCCTCCTTCAGCCTCGTTGAATTCTTCAAACCAAGACCTATGAGGTTTCATATGGAAAGTGCAACCCTAGTCTAGGACCCATTCCTTTATTGTGTCGTCACTCGACACAGTCAATACGTCTGCTGATTCATACCCGTCAGAAGCCACATATGCTTCCGAATTCATTCCCCTTGCCTGAAAATCCTTTAGACGCTTGGGACAGTTTCGCTTCATGTGTCAATTCAACGTGACAGTTGAAACACTTCATGATTCTGCCCTCTAATCCTGCAATTCCTTGTCAATTGTTTGGTTATTTTTAAACCTTCGCAATTCATTTCACGTATTCATGTTAATGATATGTTCAACACTATTCTCATGGTCGTGGAGTCTCTCACTAAGATGCTTCCAATATCTAAATCTTTCACTTGCTAATAAACTTTTCTATTATTTGATTTGAACAACTTGCAACAAAAACAAAAATTTTCTTATCATGCTATAAGATCCCGACCTTAATTGATCGGTTTCTTACTTGGAACTTTACCGAACAGTTGGCGTGTGGGTTAATATGGATTATTTATGAAGGGATCTAGATAGAAGAGAAGAAGAACAACGAAGTTAGACAAGAAGAAGAAGATTTAGAGATGCAAAGAAGATCGAAGGTGAAGATGAGAAGAAGGGAGATTGCAGCGAGAGAGATGAAGAGATATCGAACTAGAAGGAGAAGACAGAGCGATTAGACTTAATTCTTTGCTTAATGTCCACGATAGTTCATACATTGTTTATATAATATAAGACTTGGGCTTACTATCTAATAACCCAATACATCATATAATATTTATAATAATTCTTGGTCCACTTGGAAGCCCAGCAACCTCGAGCCCAAACCAATTCTTCCGGGTCTTAACATTACCCCTCCGTTGAAGACATCCTCGTCCTCGAGGATGTGCAAGCCCACTTAGTGGGATAATGTCCGACACAATAGCACGAGCATCGCTATTGCCAGCCCATCTTTTTCCTCGATCGAAAGGTTGATTTCTTCTCCTTGCTAGTCCTCGAACTACTATGGTTGAGGCCTTAAAGCCAAATTGTTCAAACCATGTCATAGCAATCGAAGCACATAAATCATCCCTTTCGCCATTCCAAAAGCTAGCACCATGTTCACGAGCATCATGTTCACGAGCACAACACACCCAAGCCCCCTATTTCAGTGTAATACGACGTCGTCTCCATGCTTCGAAACTGAACCTCACCAACTTCAAACAGCTCAAACAAATCACGCACTACCATCGTCGAAATGCTACCGCTGCCACACGCTTTCCTCTATCGAACGGTAGGTTTACCTTCATACTCTCGACAATATTCCAACGCCCTCGATCAATGGTACGCTTTCGTGTAGCTGCTCGACGTACCCTCGACCGAGAGCTAGGATACGACCCTCACCAAAGTAGAACGGCTCGACATACCAACGCCCTCGATCACACGGTACACTAGGATCCTTTCCAATGTTCAACTTGATATATCCACATTCTTGATCCGCTACAGTTGTTACCCAGCCGAACAATTTATCCTTACCCAATGTCAATCCATTGTTAACTAACACGACTTATCAAACAATATCAACGATTCCCCAAGCAATATCGATTTATCCTCATAATATTTAGGCGAGCTAACATACGCTAACTCTTCAACCATCACATACATCAACTAGCATCGTTTCATCACATATAACATCAGTTACGTTATCATTACCCAACATTGGTACCTCATCTGCCAGCATCGACGTTGTAGATTCCTTATCGACGAACAATGATGAATCCTCGTCAACCGACATCAATTCACTAACCAACACCGATTCAACCTCACATAACATAGATTCATCACTTACGACGACTGATTCCTCACTTACAAGTTCCGTACCTTCAAACCTCTTGAGCAGCGCTTCAGTGAATACGGTCCAAGATGGGAGATTATTGTCGTCATCGCAGTAGGTGTTGTACCATTCGAGAGCCTTGCCTTCGACGTAGAGCTTGGAGAGACTCGTTCGCCCAATATCAGTGACGCTCGACAATGCGTAGTATTAATTGCATTTATCTACCCAATCCTCGCATTCGTTCCATTGAAGATGTGAGGCGGCTTGATCCATTTAATCACCATCATTGTCCGAGACTCGTCGGCTCCGATACCAATTGTAAGATCCCAGCCTTAAATGATCTGTTTCTTACTTAGAACGTTTACTGAACAGTTGGCGTGTGGTTTAATATGGATTATTTATGAAGGGATCTAGATAGAAGAGAAGAAGAACAACGAAGTTAGACAAGAAGAAGAAGATTTAGAGATGCAAAGAAGATCGAAGGAGAATATGAGAAGGGAGATTGCAGCGAGAGAGATGATGAGATATCGAACTAGAAGGAGAAGACAGAAAGATTAGACTCAATTCTTTGCTTAATGTCCACGATAGTTCATATGTACATTGTTTTTATAAGACTTGGGCTTACTATCTAATAACCCAATACTACATATAATATTTATAATAATTCTTGGTCCACTTGGAAGCCCAGCAACCTCGAGGCCAAACCAATTCTTCCGGGTCCTAACATTAATGTTAGGATCCATAATTACTGGGCTTGGCCCATTTGCTTATATGTCGTATTTAGTCAGTGCATTATAGTATAGCCCATTTACTATGCATTTATATATACAATATCAGATGTATCGATGAATTAAGCAATATGAATTAAGTTCTATCTTCTTCAAGTCTCGATCTTCTATCTTCTATCCTCTCATCTCTCGACATGATCTCTGTCTCTTCTCTCAATCAACTCTCTTCTTCATCTCAGTTCTTCTTATCTTCTATCTTCTTCTCAATTCTTCCCTGAGTTACCTCTTCTTATTCCTTTATATTCAAAATTATCAATAAAAATAGCCGCACGCCAACTGTTCGACGAAAAGCCAAGTAAGAACCGCATCTAATTCTGACGGGATCTTACAACGTGGTATCAGAGCTATCGATTCTCGAATTAGATTTCAACGATGGTGATTAAATGGATCAAGCCACCTCACATCTTCGATGGAACGAATGCGAAAGATTGGGTAGAGAAATGCAATCAATACTACGCATTGTCGAGCGTCACTGATATTGGCGAACAAGTCTCTCCGAGCTCTACGTCGAAGGCAAGGCTCTCGAATGGTACAACTCCTACTGCGATGACGACAATAATCTCCCCTCTTGGACCGTATTCACTGAAGTGCTGCTGAAGAGGTTTGAAGATACGGAACTTGTAAGTGAGGAATCAGTCGTCGTCAATTGAGGTTGATTTGTGTCGTGTGAGATTGAACCGATTTCGACGGAGGATATATCGAAGTCTATTGTTGGTGATTCGTCGGATGAGATGGAACAAATTCTGTTTGAATATTCGTTGATGTTGAGTGATGATAAATGCAATGGAATTTCGACTGGGAATGAATTCGCACACATTGAGAAATCGATCGTAGGCGAGGACGACTGTTCGGTGTTGGTTGAGTTTGAACCGCTAGTGATTGAGGTTGAATTGGTTGTATTGGCTAAGAATAAATTGGCGTTTAGCGTTGGGAACTCGTCGATGATGCTTAAGAAGGATTCGCTCGTGGTGGTTGACGAATATGTGTTAGGCGACGAGGAGTCTGTACAGGTTGACGTTCTTGAAGAGCGTGAAAGATTATCATCATATCAAAATATGGTGCTCGATCGAGGACGGTGGAAGGGCGAACAACTACTCGTGGAAGGAGGCCCTAACCTTCCGTTTGATTGGGGACGGAGGTATGTAAGACTCAATCTTGTTAGCGAGGACTCAGATTTACCATTTGATCGAGGTCGATATGGAATTTATGATGCTAACTCTCTCAAGTGGGAAAAGGTGGAAGCTCTTTTCGGCGTTTATATCATTGGCGTTGGGGAATCACATGTTCGTTTTATGAGAGTGAAGCTATTGCATGATCGAATATGGTATCTGATTAGTGGTTTAAACTTGCTCGAGATGGTGTCGTGCTCTTACTCGAGAGTTTTCTTTCCGATCACGGGAAAAGTACAGCGATGATAGCAAGCGATATCTGTGGTCTCTTTGATGGACATCATCCTCACGAGACGGGGCTCGCTACTTCCATACTATCTCCTACATCTATAGATGATTGGGCAATTGATAAGCCACTGCCTTTGGCTTCTGCCACCTCAACTCCTATGATTGCTAGTTCACTTTTTCCTTTCGATCGTGGAAAAGGTTCGTCGACCGTAGCTGATGATGATCGTGGTTGCTTGGTTGGACATATCAACTACACCGGCGTTTCACATTATCATCCTTGAGGACGAGGATGTCTTCAACGAGAGGGAAATGTTAGGATCCATAATTACTGGGCTTGGCCCATTTGCTTATATATCGTATTTAGTCAGTCCATTATACTGAAGCCCATTTACTATGCATTTATATATACAATATCAGATGTATCGATAAATTAAGCAATATGAATTAAGTTCTATCTTCTTCAAGTCTCGATCTTCTCTCTTCTATCCTCTCATCTCTCGACATGATCTCTGTCTCTTCTTTCAATCAACTCTCTTCTTCATCTCAGTTCTTCTTATCTTCTATCTTCTTCTCAATTCTTCCCTGAGTTATCTCTTCTTATTCCTTTATATTCAAAGTTATCAATAAAAATAGCCGCACGCCAACTGTTCGACGAAAAGCCAAATAAGGAACCGCATCTAATTCTGACGGGATCTTACACATGCTTACTATAAACCAACCATATTCTATCACTAATCTCTCCATTACTTAACTTTCGTGAATAATAAGAGCAACAAAAATGCATCGAGGTTATCCTTAGGGAATACAAGACTCAAATCTCTATTAGGCCCCTTATCAACTAAAACATCTGTTGAGTTAGATCATTAGTTTATATATGTTGAAGTTACACCAAGAACCATATATATTAAAGCAAGCACAAGCAAGAGGAAGTCGTCGCTAGGAGCAGCAGTTTACTAAACATACAACAGTTGCAACAGATAACATGAGAAGTTCGTTTTCTCTTCTTCGAGCTAGCTATGCCAGTTAGATAAATAATTCCGCTTGGATATATACTGCCACGCTCTGTAACTGTAAAGCCAATTCTGAGATTTCAATAAAGAACTTCGATTCATAGTGGACGTAATCCCTCTAGGTTGAAATAGAGGAATGAACCACTCTATAAATTCTGTGTTATTGTGTTTATAATTCTGCAATTACAATCTTTTCAAATTCGAGCTAAGTTTATAGCTATGAAGAAAACAACAATCATCGATTAATTCGAACTCAGAGTTCGCAGAAGCGTTGATTCATTTTATCAATTGATCTTGAAACTACAACAAGGAAATACAATTCAGTATGATAATCCTAACAGTGGTGCGGCCAGCGCTGGATCAAATACGCAATGAGTTCAACAAGATTCGAAGTAGAGACGTTTACATGTTTCAAAGAATTGGGATTGTGTCGTGTGAAAATGTGAGCGCTGCTTGTGCAACAAGGTTTGGTTGAAGCACTTAAAGGAGAAAAAGCTATGCCTGCTACGTTATCCGAAACAGAGAAGAAGACGATGATAGACAAGGCTCACAGGGCGATCGTCATATGCTTGGGTGATCAGGTCTTGAGGAAATTATCTAAAGAAGACACGGCATCTGGCGTTTGGACGAAGTTGGAATCCTTTTATATGACAAAATCGCTGGAAAACAAGCTGTATCTCAAACAAAGATTGTATTCACTCAAGATGAGTGAGGATAGGCTGATGGAAGAATAGCTCGACTGTCAGGAACCGAAACCTTATATCATAATTTCATACATTTACATAAATTCATGCATTCATATAAGTCATTTTAAACAAGAGGTACGTATAGAATAAGGTATTTAAAGTATTATAATCCTAGGTTCTTAAAGAAATACAAGTGGTAAGGAAATGGATGTTACGGAAGTTAGAATTTTCTAAGTATGAAATTTCTAGGGTTTTCTCGGGTTTTGAGGAACTTTATATATTAATTGAAGTAATTAAATAAATTAAGAAGTTTAACGATATCCTTGAGAATCTTTAAAGTGAAAGAAATATTTATAATCTTAAAGTATTACTAAAGAAGAGATAATTTGAAACCCTAAGTATAATTTCGAAACTCTTCGGATAAGGGTTTCGAAATTTGTCCAATAAGGACTTCAAACTCCTCAATCAAGGTTTCGAATTCTTAGTATAAAGATCATGAGAACTTGGGTTCTCGATATGAAACTATAGCAATTTAAACAATTCATAGAACATCGAAAACTAAGATCTCGAGATAAGAATTGATTTCTGTAGGGTTTCAAAATTTATTCAATAAAGACTTCGAAATTCTTTACTCAAGGATTTCGAGATTTAGTCATTGAAGACTTCGAAATCCTTCAATCAAGAACTCGAGATTTATTAACATAGAGATCACGAGAACTTGGGTCTCGATATGGACCTTGCGACAACTTAAATAATTCATAGAAGTAAATATCAAAAACTTTGGTCTCGAGATAGGAATTGATCACTTAAGGAGGTTTCGAGATTTATTCAATAAGAACTCGAAATAAGGATTTTCATTACTTAAAGGTTCTCGAAGCCTAACCTAGTATTGGAGACTTAGTCATAAAGAAAAAAATGATTTAATAATAGAATAATATGTATTAGATAAAGTTATGATAAGTATTGATAAGATGTCGATGTCATTTGATTAATAATACACGCAAGAATAGGATAAGAAGAAAGGAAATTAAAACTCATATCACTTTCCACAAACAAAAACTTTAAAGGATAGGGAAGAGATGAGCTTGAGCACTCAAATATCGAAAACAAAAACCTTAAAGGATGTATGAAAATTTTATGTAATGTTGCCTTGTTTTGTAACTTATATATGTATGTATACTAGTTTTTTGCCCGTGCATTGCACGGGTCATAATAGTACTCGTAAGTTAATAAAATAATGTAACATAATTTTCGTAAAAAAGACATTCAAACATCACAAATACACACTACATCAACCAAAGTCACCATAACAAAGACTCCCATATATCCACCCTTACATTCAGTTCTCAGATATGATTGTTGCTCTTTTTTTCAGTTCACAGACGATTATCTTTCTCAACTGTAAGATTCTTTCCGATTTCTTTTATATTTTTGGGTAGACACAGTAAGGAGAATTTTCTTTCGGAATCGAGGACCTGATTATGTACAAAGTTCAAAGAGCAACTGTTAATGTTGAGCCTTCAACACTGGCAATGTTGCGGTAACATTCTAGTCAACATATGTTGACTGAGAGTGTTCCCTTTCTCAGTTTTATCTTTCATGCCCAAAACTTGTTTAATCCGTATCTTGGCTATTTTTAGTGATATGCAGGACTTATATAAGGATAGGGAATGGACCAAACCATGTGGAAAACGTGTAGAGCTGCTTGAACGAATTTGGGAAGAGCACTTACCTTAAATAGAAGATTTGAAGATCAAAGAGAAGTGGTCAAGCTACGACCAAAATTAGAAGATCTGAATATCAAAGAGAATCATTCAACCAGCTACCATAAATAGGAGATAAGAGATCGGCCAATTAGATGAGAAGATTCGAACTAAATATATACTATATTTAGAGAGATCTTCGAAGAGATATTCAAAGGATCTTTTACCAATTCAAGATGGAGCCAAGACCTTTAAATAAGAGTTATTTTCGAGCTGCAAAGTACGACTTTCGAGAGAGCTTTCAAGGAGTAACTTTGAGCGACATATTGAGCGAAAACGATGAGCGAAATACATATCGAGTTTGAGCGATTTTTACATCTTGCGAGAGTTGTCTTTTAGTCTAGCTTTTCAGAGGTCGAAAGATCTTGTAGTTTGCAGAATCCTTTTTGATTCGTAGGTTTTGCTAGACGTGTTTTTGACTATCCTTTTTGATAGTTTGTAATCCATCTTTACAGTGGAGTTTTGCGCCTTGAGGCACGCAGCAAGTTATTTGCCTTGCTGCATAAAATCACTTCTCGTGTTCGTTTAAGTTTCGTGACTAAGTACTTTATAATTCCGCTGTGCGTTTCTGAGTGAGTGTGAGTGTTAGCCCAACATCACGTCCAACATCAGTTTACAACTTAGTGATTTTACATCCATTGAGTACGGGACCACCTTCAGCAACAATTTGATTTGGTGAAGTCTTTATCTCTAAATACGATCAAACAACAGCATAGAAAGAAACAAAAGTTGTAAGGACTTGGAGAAAATGTAAGCGTTCGATTTGTACGAACCTGATATGCTTCAAATATATCGTGTCTTCAGTGGCGAGAGACAATATTAGGAAGCTTGTTCCGTTCGTAGGATGATGACTTGCCCATTTATGATAGAAAATAATTGAGTTTTTTTCATCTTTCGGAAAATGGTAACTCTTAACACAAAAGATAACTCACGTGACTGATTGGCACTGTTTTTCGTCGACTCTTTCGACGGGTATTTTCCTGGTCAAGAGCTCGAGAACTACAACATCGAACGCATACAATACACACCGTTTAAAACCAGCGATCTGTCAAAAAATTAGTTTATTCGATAAATAAAAAGTCCATGTCTACAATGTTTACCTTCGCATTGAAGCTGGATTGAATATGATATTCGAGGGTTTGAGATCTTTGTAAATTACATGAGGGTAGCAGAGTTCGTGTAGGTTCCATGAAGACTTCGGAGAAAAATATCGTCAATACTACATGTAAAATGATACTAACGAAGTACATTGAGACATCAAGACAATTTTCAGCCTCCGATAGGCGATACTAATGAGTACCTTGCAACATATAGAGCAATTTTCAAAAATGACAATTTAATGTTGATCCATGAGAAGGTCCTATGAGCAAAGCATCAAAGATTTTGACAATGAGATAATTACATGAGAAGGTCGTTGAACAAAGCATCAAAGGCACTTCATAATGAGATAAATACATACTACCTATAAAGAGATATTGGAAACAGTGCATCTAATATGAATAATACCTAAATACCTTATACACAGGATTTGGCGCTACCGTAATTCATCATGTCAGAAGTGCTCTTCGCCATGAATGCTTTATGCAAGAAGAAAAACTATGTTATGATGCTGACACCTACCCAAAATTTCAATCATTATGCAGAATTTTGAATAGATTAAATGATAAGATTAATCTTCACCTATGATGTTGCCCGGGCCGTAGTATCCAAGAGCAGAAGCTAAATATTGATAGTCGATACCTGCAACAAAAGCTTTTTTGACGGGCATTCTCGAAAAAGTGAAGGTGTGATTTAATGATATCCTCCTCGAAGCATTTGCAGCGCTCTTAGTGCATCATAACCAAAACCATAGCATTTCATAGATTGTTAAAGAATTTTTAGCAGTCACATACAGACTCACTATTTTTCACAAATATCGATCTTCGATATGAACATCCTGCATAAACATTCAGTTGAAAGTCCTAAACGTACACAAGTAAAACACTCACATATCAGCACAGAACGAACTGTAGTCCTGGAACAATAGAGAGTCTAAATCTACCTTGATTATGAAGAATCGGAACCGATTATAGAAAATATTGAAATAATCGCACAAAGAGCTAAAGCAAAAATAAGAACTAATAAAATGTATCAAAGTTTAAATACATTAAACTAACTAACCCTTGACCATTCTAGTATGAACAAAAATTAACCCTCAAGATAGTCTAAACATAAAAAAAAAAAAAAAAATGCCGTCATAAAAAACATAGGAAACTAACCTTTTTCACTAAATCAGTAAAAGGATAAATAATGAAATGCAATACCTATACCATTCCTACTCGGAATACTAAAAGAAGTGTAAAAATAAGCATTCTAGAAGATCAAACGAATGATCAACGCATTAGATTTTTTATGTAGTAATTATTATTTTTACAGAAGAAATGGAAATAGAAAAACTGATGTATCTTATAAATATTGGTTTATCATAGGCTTTTTAAATTGCATCATATATACAAAAGAGAGACAATGATTTCGACTCTTAATGCTCATAGGGGTACGATGATAGACTAAAAATTCGATCTTTATGTTTATGTCCAAAAATCGTCAATCGAACCTTACAGTTAACAAACCAAAAAATATGCAATAAATCAAGTTCAATAACATCAAGAAAAACTTAAATATCAGAGGAACTATGAAGTTATTGATGCAGGTGCAAAGACAAATTATACAGCTAATATTTTTAACCTACTACTGAAGTTAAGGCCAATACTTACCTTATCAAGAAAAGAAATACGCAGATTAGAGTGAAGCAGAATTTAATTGAGATAGTTACGGAATGAAGAAGCATCAATCGCTGGATCAATTGATGACATCTCGATAATTTCTCGATCGTGGTCGTGCGGAAAAGCTGGCCAGTATTTGCAATCACTCAAACCTCAGCGATTCAAACTCACTCTCATCAATCACGGGATCTCGCAGCCAAACCTCACACCGCTCATCTTGCCATTCTCGCAGCCATGCCTCGTCATCTAGCCCATCCCACCCCACACACCGCTCATCGTCGTGACGGATTCGTTTAAGGCCGGTGCAGATGTTATTCTAGTTCAAGTATGATTCTCTTCATCTGCACAGAATCATAAATGCTGTAGAAGTAGGAATGAAAATGCAGTTGAGGTATTATATGCATATTGATCGTAAACAGAGATTTTGTTGATCAGTAACCATACAACAACACTTGCAAATCCTTGAGACAACATAATCAACTAAAGCTCAAATGATAAAAACAACAATCATGACACATAGGTAAACAAACCAAAGGTCGCTATACAGAGGCAGAGAAAACAATCATATAAGCTGACCACACATCAATCTCAAGAGAGCAAAACAATCTCAAATCACATTTTTTTCAAGCCTAATAAACATATCCACTATCGCGTACATCAAAATACCAAGACGACAGTAAGTAAAGCAAATATTATGATAACAAAGAAATAATTGTCTAACAGAGACCACTGGAGCATCTTCATCAGGTACTCGGAAGCTTCTGCAACAACGGCACACCAAGCACGAACTCGACCATTGCGCAATTAGAAATGCTCTTAGAATAATCGAAACCGAAGATGAAACAAAATTTATCCAAAGAATATCCATATAATTCATCGGGAGGACTGAGAGATATTTGGAGATCCGTTCCGTATGGAGTAACACAGTTTAAAACTGATTGCTATATGAATAGGTGTCTTCATGATTCTTTTGCCCGTGGGAAGGAGACGGCCATTTACGGGCTGAAAAGTAGTTGTTTGCGGGAGATTCGACGATGAATAGAAATTGGGGATTGTGATGTGTGGATGCGGCATTGTAGGTGGCGCAGACGAAATGGGGAAATTACGGTGAGATCGACAACGGCAGTGAGACCGTCTCTTTTGTCGAATATAGTCTCTCTCATTGCGTGGGTCGTGGGTGGTTGTCTTTTTTATAATTCAACTATTTTTCTTTAAATAAAAACATAAATATAAATTTTAATTTATGGGACACGTGTCGCAATTAAAGCAGACATACATTGAGTGAGGAAAATAGAGGAAGAAATTGAAAAATCGCTGAAGAGAAACATTGAGGAAAATCTAGAATGAGTCCTAGTCGACTGGAAAAAGTGTCTGCTCAATGAGGAAGAAATCGAAAAATCAAGACCCGCTTTGGAAAAGTTGTTGCTAAATTTTTCGGGCACATTGAGCAATGACTGGAAAAAGTGGAATAACTTTACGCTCAGATGTCCGAATCCTGATCCGCAAACTCCGGAGGAAAATAGACTTATAAGCGGTTGCAGCGATAAATTTCTCGCAATCTAGTTCTATCAGAAGAAAATTAGTTTATTCGGTGAACTTCACACTGGCGTTGCTCGAGCAGCTGCACGGAAAATAGAACATCATCGCGCTCGATTGTCCGAACTTCAATCCGTCAACTCGCCTACACAGTAGACTCATAGATGGTCGCAGCTATGTAAACCTTTCTGCTCAGTAATGGCCGAGGAAGAGTAATTCATCCTCCGAAGTACAGCCTAATGCGCTGCCCCGGTTTGCAATACTCAACTTATGCTTGCTTTTATCTTCTCCCGTCATATGTGCTCTCACTCTTTATACCTAACATATGTGCTCTAATTGTTCGATTATAAATCTTCTGAAGTCTGGATATGTTTAGGGGGAGCATTATCTATTTTTGATAGGGGGAGAAATATACTGGCACTTGCATGCTCCTTGTGAAATCACTTGTGTCTAAATGAATCCATACTTGATATGTTATGAACTGATTTACTCTCAGTTGGGGCTATTATTGAGATAAAAAGGGGGAGAAAAATTATTTTGATTATCACAAAAAGGGGGAGAAATATGTTAGTAAATGTTCTTATATGTTAAAGTTTTGTGTTAATCAAAAGGGGGAGATTGTTGGATTTAAATATCTAAGCAATCTAGTTTGATGAACACAAAACCTAGTAATTGTGTTACTAACATATTTATTGAGTGTGCAGATGAGCTCGGTTCGAAAAACAGATATCAAATATGAGCTCAGGTCGAAAAATCGGGTCGGTCAACTGCCGTTCAATACTGGTCAACGCGGTCAACTCTTGGTCAACTCGGTTTCGGTTTGGTCAGACTGGACTGGATGGTCCGGTATCGGTCTGGACTGATCCGGTTTGAGACTGACTGGTTCGGTCAGTGACTGGTTCGGTTTGGTCAGACTGGACTGGACTGGTCGGTATCGGTCTGGACTAATCCGGTTTCAGACTGACTAGTTCGGTCAGTGACTGGTCCGGTCAATGACTGGATTGACTGGTCAACTGTTGACTGGTGTACAAGCCTTCTACTGCAGCAGAGGTACAGACAGATAAAGCTGACAGCATTGACCAAAGTCAACAAAGGATCCCAAAGGCTCAACGGCTATTTTATTGAGTCTAACGGATATATTAAGGTGGGAAGACCTATAAAAACAACAGTGACAGGCAGAAACAATAAATAGGATCCTAGAGCAAACTACATACACATGAAAAGAGAGATCCAATAGAGAAGAACAAGAGCATAGAGAAAAGAAGAAAATCAAGAGAGTTCTTCCAAGTGTGTGGGTTACAAAAGAGAGAGTGCTACAACGTTCAAACCCACACACCTCACTCACACATTAGAGAGTTGAGCTTAAGTAGATTAGTTGAGTGAGAGTCTTAGCACATAGACTATAAACAAGTGTATGTAGTCTTCGCATCGAGACGAGAAAGAATGGTGTCGTCTTAGCTAAGAGACGTAAAATATCAAAGTGGTTGTGAGGTTGCGGCCTACAACGTTTACGGTTGACCTTGCGGGGTGCCGTAAGTTTCCGACGGACTGTAAAAAGCTGTCGAAGTAGGTGGATCGTATTATATGACTGTCTAGGTGATTCACTAGATAAGGCTGAGGGCAGCCGGGTAGGTTGTACAATGAGTGTATAACTGAAGTCTAGTGAACCTTCCTTGAGAGGAAGAAGAGGAGACGTAGGAGAGTTAACTCCGAACTTCCATAACAAATCTCATGTCTCTTTCCAACAAGTCAAAACACACACTCCAAATATCCACACCCAAGGTGTTCGATAAAATGCCTCCACCGTCTCTATACACCAAAACCGGACCAAATCACCCACGTACACAAACCACCATACATAGTTCACAATCAAGCCCAATATATTCCGCACTTGGCCTTGATTGAAGATTGGAAACCGGTTTCACTCTCTAACCGGACGTGAAACCCACCAATGAGCGAAAAATGGTGACCGGTGTTATTCACCCCCCTCTAACACCCGGTCCACGATCCTAACAATAAGGAATTTTAATATCACATAAAGTGTTCAATATTTAGGGTTTAGATATAAAATAATTATATAGGTCAGGAATCGGATAAGGGCAAAGACAAGGTCGAGTAAGCGAACGGAAAATAGACGAAACTTGTGAGTATGATTTGCAACATGTACCCTATGTGCCTTATGTGCTTACATGTTTTATATGGATAAATTGACTAATATGTGCTTTATATGATACTCATGGATTGATGTGAAGTATGTGACCGTAAAGTGCTTTCATATGATTTGCGTGTCATATAAGGTATTTTATATAGCATTGCATACATATAAAATAAGGGAGAAACGTTATGACTGCTACGACTACCGATGGTATGATACGGATGCTACGGCATATATCCCTACAAATCGAGGGATTTTACAGAGTCCTGTACAGGCAACATGTATCCCTACAAATAGAGGGATTACGACATGGTTACAGAGTCCCATGCATGGGCCCCGACTGGGCGTACAATACAGTCTAGCTAGTCTATAACGGGAGTATCAAAATAAATGGACATATGGAATGGCATGTGATCTACGGATCCTATGAATGACCGTTATATGAACAATGGATAAGTGATTTGAATTGGCTATGGTATTCACGAAAATGGATGAATTATTGTTTACCATATTACTTGTATGTTATTAGTTAACATGTTGCGATCATACTCTGAATTGGTGTCTTCACAGTTGTGTAGATAATTAACAGACTGCGTAGAAAGCATCATCATAAAGCATGGATTCAAGGTTGGCCAGCTACGCTCTCCTCCTGCTCCCCTCTGATTCATCGTTAGCATATAGAATAAAAACACCTATAGACTGTTGCATTTTGTAACTCGTATGATAAGTACATTTATGTATATTATTGTGAAAGGAACTAAACCGGATGTACGCGCCCGTTTTTGTTAAAGGAAATGGCTATGGGAATCGCGAAAAATTTTATATGAATACTTTATAGCTGCGTAAAAATGTAACAGGAAACGGGGCGCTACATGTAGTGGTATCAGAGCATAGGTTTTAGGTTCTGTAGACATTTGCATAGTATGTGCATGAATTGCCCTTAAACTTTTCTTGCATATATAGGCAAAGGGCAATAGGTGAACCGCTACCTATAGAACGTGATGAACCAACAATAGAGGGAGGAGGAAGAACGGCCGTACCTGAATCCCATTCATCGCATACACTTAGACAGTTTGAATCTGAACACCCCCTGACAACTCCCCGAGAACGACAGTATGATAAATTAAGAAAGATGGGTGCTGTGGATTTTATGGGTACGACAGACCCCGCTGAAGCGGAAACATGGTTGAAAAGAACGGAAAGGGTGTTTAATATGATGCAATGCAACCCAGAAGAGAGATTCGACTATGCTGTCTCACTCTTACAGGGACATGCATATGAATGGTGGGAAACTGTCCCAGATAGTATGACCCAACCTCCAGTGCTGACCTGGGAAGATTTTCTGAGAGAATTTAATGATACCTATATGCCCGAGATCTACAGAGATCAGAAAGAGAAGGAATTTTTAGAACTTAAACAGGGAAACAAGTCCGTGGGCAAATATGAAGTGATGTTTAATAAGCTATCTCGATACGCTCCACATATGGTTGCTATTGAAAAGAATAGGTGCCGAAGGTTTGAAGTTGGACTTCATTACATGATTAGGAATCGTATTACACCATCAGATATGGAGTCCTACGGGAAATTAAGGGCGACGGCTATTCGCGCCGAAAGGTTGGAGACAGAATCGAGAAATTTTCAAAGTAGCAAGAGGATGCCACGAGAAGAATCGTCGAGTGGAAAGATGTAAAAGACATATAGTGCACCTAAACCAATGAGCACACAAAGTAGTTCCACAAGGGGCAGTACGGGCGGAATGAGACCGGTCGGACGAGGAATTTCACAGACCATACCAGCATGTGAACATTGCGGGAAGAACCATCTGGGCGTCTGTAGATGGCTCACGGGCGAATGTTTTCGATGTGGGCAACGGAGACACTTAGCAAGAAATTGCCCAACATTACAAACAGAACCTACAATAGGTCAATCAAGAGTTAGTGGAACTTATGCAAATCGTGAAAGAGGAAGAGCTCGATGATCACTTAGTACAAGTTCTGGAAGAGGAGACTCCGGAGGCCAAGCCTATAGGCTGCCAGCACAAGCAAGGATTTTCACTATGACTCGTGACGAGGCCAAAGAGGGATCACACGTAATTACGGGTAAATTATCTATCTGTGATAGTGATGCATATGTTTTATTCGATCCAGGTGCCACACATTCATTCATTTCACGAACATTTGCATCATTATTACTTGATAAACCTGAACCCCTAGAGGATGAATTATACGTTCGACTTCCAACGGGAGAAATAGTTATAGTAAACATCGTTAGGGCTGAGGAAAAATATCGAAATACCGAAATACCGTCCTTATCGTATCGTATCGAAAATATCGAAAATTTTGGTATACCGAAGTTTTTGGTAAGGTATGATACCGTACCGAAAATTTTCGGTACGGTAATGGTATGAAAGTTTTTGAAATTAGGTATACCGATTATACCGAATACCGAATTCTAAAATTATTAATATATTTTATATATATATATATATATAAAATGAAAAACTAAGGATCTTCTCAAACTTATTTAGCCAATAAATTATTAACTTATACACAACTTTCTAATGTTAGGCCCACCATATTTTACTTATGTAACTCAAGTAACGTTTAATTTTTGCCTTTTTTCATGATTTTGAAAGCGTGAAGATGCAGTGCAATTACTTTTTGTTAATCTTCATTAATTTTTTAAATATAGCCGCTTCGTTCTAATTAATCTGTATATAACGTTGTATTTTGTGGTTATGTAAAGTTTTCTGTCTTACTAAGGAGACTAGCTAAAATATGTAAATTATTTAAGGTTAACAAATCTTTTTATTTTGAAAAATTTGTTATTAATAATCTATCTTATTGGGGCCTAAGGAGTTTGAATTGATTAAAAATTCCAAAACAACGAATTAACGAGTTGCGAGACATGTATGGTAAAAAATCTCCGTGTGAATGGTATAGAAGGTATGATACCGATACCATACCGAAATTTTGGTATGATACCGTATCGAAATTTAAGGTATACCGAAATTTTGGTATGGTATTGGTATGATTTTTTTGGATACCGAAATTTCGGTACGGTATATGGTATCACAGTTTTGGTACAGTATACCGTACCGAACCACCCTCTAAACATCGTATACCCAGAATGCAAAGTTGTCAGTAATGGTATAGAAATGCGGATAACCCTGTTCGTTATTCCTTTAATGGATTTTGACGTAATATTAGGCATGGACTGGTTGTCAAGATACCGGACGAAGCTTGACTGTTTCAAAAAGGAAATTGAATTGACCCCTATAGATCAAACCCGTATAATACTTAAGGGAGAGAAGAGCATACGGACGGCACATCAGATATCAAGTTTAGAAGCTTCTAAGATGATTAGTAAAGGATGCGAAGGATATATAGCCTATGTTGTTGATGCGCAGTTAAGTGATTGAAAATAGAAGATATTCCGATAGTTAGCGAATATCCTGATGTCTTTCCCGAAGAGTTACCAGGACTACCTCCCGATCGACTTACAGAGTTCACTATTGAACTTCAACCAGGCACGACGCCAATATCTATTCCACCATATCGAATGGCTCCGACCGAATTGAATGAGTTGAAGGTACAGTTGGAGGAATTACTCGATAAGGGTTATATACGGCCAAGTGTATCACCTTGGCGAGCACCCGTTCTTTTCGTTAAAAAGAAAGATGGGACACTCAGATTATGCATAGACCACCGACAATTGAATAAAGTAACAGTGAAAAATAAATACTCGTTACCTCGGATCGATGATTTATTCGACCAATTGCAAGGTTCTAGGGTCTTTTCAAAAATCGATCTGAGATCAGGATATCATCAATTGAAGATTGCGGATGGTGATATTTCAAAGACGGCCTTTAGAACAAGATATGGCATTATGAATTTCTAGTTATGCCCTTTGGGTTGACGAGCGCTCCTGCAGTCTTTATGGCATTAATGAATGATGTCTTCCGACCCTATTTAGACCAGTTCGTGATCGTCTTTATTGACGATATTTTAATATATTCCAATTCAAAAAAGGAACACGAACAACACTTAAGGGTTGTACTTCAGGCTTTACGGGGAAAGAAGTTATATGCGAAGCTCTCGAAATGTGAATTTTGGTTAGGTCAAGTGGTATTTCCGGGGCACGTAGTCTCTGGTAAAGGTATTCAAGTTGATCCCAGTAAAATCGAAGCGGTAATCAGGATGGAAAGTCCTAAAAATGTAGCAGAAGTTCGTAGTTTTCTGGGATTGGCCGAATATTATCGACGGTTCGTCGAGAAACTCACTGATAGCTACCCCAATGACCAAGTTACTACGTAAAGGAGCTATATTTAAGTGGACAGATGACGGCCAAAGGAGTTTTGATGAATTGAAGGAGCGATTAACGACAGCTCCTGTGCTAACTATTTCATCAGGTACCGAAGGTTTTGTGATTTATAGCGACGCGTCGTATCAAGGACTAGGATGTGTGCTAATGCAACACGGAAAAGTAGTGGCGTATGCATCTCGACAGCTGAAACCATACGAAATATCCTACCCAACTCACGACTTAGAGCTAGCGGCCGTGGTGTTCGCACTAAAGATATGGCAACACTACTTATACGATGCAACATTTCAGATATTTACTGACCACAAAAGTTTAAAGTATCTATTAAGCTAGAAGGAATTGAATATGAGACAGAGGCGGTGGATTGAATTACTGGAGGATTATGATTGTACCATAGAATACCATCCTGGAAAGGCCAACGTTGTTGCTAACGCCTTGAGTCGGGAATCGTATGGTTCCGTCTCTTATTTATCGATATGTTCTTTCTCAAGTTTGATTGATCTCAGGAAGATGAATACGGAAATGAAAGTAGACGATACCGGTGCTATCTGTGCCTCAATTATAGTTCGACCTACCATGTTAGATCGAATTAGACAAGTATAGTTTAAAGACGAAAAGCTAGCTAAGATTTCTGATAAAGTAAAACAAGGATTAGGAAAGTCTTTTGTAATAGACGATAATGGAACTTTGACGATAAGTGGCCGCATATGTGTTCCTGATATCGATAATCTTCGACAAGAAATAATGGAAGAGGCACACACTGCTCCTTATGCCATGCATCCGGGCAGCACGAGAATGTATCGAACTCTTAAATCCCATTATTGGTGGCCGAGAATGAAGAAGGATGTGGCCGAGTATGTCCTGAAATGTTTAACGTTCAAAGCTGAACACCAAGCACCAGTGGGTAAATTACATCCTTTACCCATACCTGTTTGGAAATGGGAGCGAATAATGATGGATTTTCTTTATGGGCTTCCTCCAACGGCAAAGAAAAATGATGCCGAATTGTCGACAGGCTCACAAAATCAGCCCATTTTCTACCATTTAGATGGGGTTTTACGTTGGAATATTTAGCAAAAAGATACGTTAATCAGATAGTTCGGTTACACGGGGTATCCATCTCTATCTTATCTGTACTTCCAGATTTTGGGGAAGTTTACAGGAAGCGCTCGGAACTAAATTACATTTTAGTACGGCGTTTCATCCACAGACAGACGGACAATCAGAAAGGACAATACAGACCCTGGAAAACATGCTTCGAGCGTGCGTAATCGAATTCAAAGGATCATGGGATGATTATATAGCGCTAATGGAATTTGCCTAAAATAATCAGTACCATTCAAGTATCGGAATGGCACCATATGAAGCTCTGTATGGTCGGAAATGTTGAAACCCGATTTGTTGGGACATGGAAGGAGAACAAGTATTGGAAGGATCGGATTTGATTCAAGAAACAATGGAAAAGATTAAAATAGTTAAGAGTCGACTGAAAGCGGCCCAAGACAGACAAAAGAATTATATAGACCAACATCGACGAGAAATGGAATATGAAGTTGGAGAGAAAGGAACCGCACGCCAACTGTTTGACGAAAAGCCAAGTAAGGAACCGCATCTAATTCTGACGGGATCTTACACATGCTTACTATAAACCAACCATGTTCTATCACTAATCTCTCCATTACTTAACCTTCGTGAATAATAAGAGCAAGAAAAATGCATCGAGGTTATCCTTAGGGAATACAAGACTCAAATCTCTATTAGGCCCCTTATCAACTAAAACATCTGTTGAGTTAGATCATGAGTTTCTATATGTTGAAGTTACACCAAGAAACATATATATTAAAGCAAGCACAAGCAAGAGGAAGTCGTCGCTAGGAGCAGCAGTTTACTAAACATACAACAGTTGCAACAGATAACATGAGAAGTTCGTTTTCTCTTCTTCGAGCTAGCTATGCCAGTTAGATAAATAATTCCGCTTGGATATATACTGCCACGCTCTGTAACTGTAAAGCCAATTCTGAGATTTCAATAAAGAACTTCGATTCATAGTGGACTTAATCCCTCTAGGTTGAAATAGAGGAATGAACCACTCTATAAATTCTGTGTTATTGTGTTTATAATTCTGCAATTACAATCTTTTCAAATTCGAGCTAAGTTTATAGCTATGAAGAAAACAACAATCATCGATTAATTCGAACTCAGAGTTCGCAGAAGCGTTGATTCATTTTATCAATTGATCTTGAAACTACAACAAGGAAATACAATTCAGTATGATAATCCTAACAGTGGTGCGGCCAGCGCTGGATCAAATACGCAATGAGTTCAACAAGATTCGAAGTAGAGACGTTTACATGTTTCAAAGAATTGGGATTGTGTCGTGTGAAAATGTGAGCGCTGCTTGTGCAACAAGGTTTGGTTGAAGCACTGAAAGGAGAAAAAGTTATGTCTGCTACGTTATCCGAAACAGAGAAGAAGACGATGATAGACAAGGCTCACATGGCGATCGTCATATGCTTGGGTGATCAGGTCTTGAGGAAATTATCTAAAGAAGACACGGCATCTGCCGTTTGGACGAAGTTGGAATCCTTTTATATGACAAAATCGCTGGAAAACAAGTTGTATCTCAAACAAAGATTGTATTCACTCAAGATGAGTGAGGATAGGCTGATGGAAGAATAGCTCGACTGTCAGGAACCGAAACCTTATATCATAATTCATACATTTACATAAATTCATGCATTCATATAAGTCATTTTAAACAAGAGGTACGTATAGAATAAGGTATTTAAAGTATTATAGTCCTAGGTTCTTAAAGAAATACAAGTGGTAAGGAAATGGATGTTACGGAAGTTAGAATTTTCTAAGTATGAAATTTCTAGGGTTTTCTCGGGTTTTGAGGAACTTTATATATTAATTGAAGTAATTAAATAAATTAAGAAGTTTAACGATATCCTTGAGATTCTTTAAAGTGAAAGAAATATTTATAATCTTAAAGTATAACTAAAGAAGAGATCATTCGAAACCCTAAGTATAATGTCGAAACTCGTTGAATAAGGGTTTCGAAATTTGTCCAATAAGGACTTCAAAACTCCTCAATCAAGGTTTCGAAATTCTTAGTATAAAGATCATGAGAACTTGGGTTCTCGAAATGAAACTATATCAATTTAAACAATTCATAGAACATCGAAAACTAAGATCTCGAGATAAGAATTGATTTCTTAAGTATGGTTTCGAAATTTATTCAATAAAGACTTCGTATCTTTACTCAAGGATTTCGAGATTTAGTCATTGAAGACTTCGAAATCCTTCAATCAAGAACTCGAGATTTATTAACATAGAGATCACGAGAACTTGGGTCTCGATATGGACCTTGCGACAACTTAAATAATTCATAGAAGTAAATATCAAAAACTTTAGTCTCGAGATAGGAATTGACCACTTAAGGAGGTTTCGAGATTTATTCAATAAGAACTCGAAATAAGGATTTTCATTACTTAAAGGTTCTCCAAGCCTAACCTAGTATTGGAGACTTAGTCATAAAGAAAAAAAATGATTTAATAACAGAATAATATGTATTAGATAAAGTTATGATAAGTATTGATAAGATGTCGATGGCATTTGATTAATAATACACGCAAGAATAGGATAAGAAGAAAGGAAATTAAAACTCATATCACTATCGACAAACAAAAACTTTAAAGGATAGGGAAGAGACGAGCTTGAGCACTCAAATGAATTGCAGGAAGAGATTAGAAGAGAGAAAGATCGATGGAGACAAGTCTTAGTGAGAATCATCTATGTCGTAAAGTGTCTTTCTTTTGGCTTTTCAAGGAACTACGAGAAACTTTATCAAGATAATAATGGCAATTTCTTGGGATTAATTGAGATGATTGCTGAATTTGATGTTGTTATGCAAGATCATGTTAGGCATTCAAAACCATGATATTCATCATCATTATCTTGGCCATAAAATTCAAAATGAGTTGAGTTTTCTTTTAGGAGATGCTGTAAGAAATTCTATTATTAAGATCATTAAGAGGCGAAATATTTCTCAATAATTCTTGATTGTACCCCAGATTTGAGTAGAACAAATGTCTTTAGTAGTCGATGTGTGAACATGTCAAATAATGAAATAAAAGTAGATGAATACTTTTTAGAGTTCTTGAAGGTAGATGATACTTCCGGATTAGGATTTACTAGCGAATTGCTAAATGCGCGATCACTTGATCTTGGTATTGAAGATATAAGGGAACAAGGTTATGACCATGGTTATAACATGAAAGGGGCAAATAGAGGGGTGCAAAAGCGATTACTTGAAATAAATCATAGAGCATTATATATGCCATGTGCTAGTCAATTGTCATAGTCTTAATCTCAGACTTAGTGATATAGCACACTCTTGTGGTAAAGCTAAATCATCTTTTGGTTTTGCTCGGCGAATATATGTATTGTTTTCAAGTTCTCCAAAAAGATGGAATATTTTACTTAATAACGTTCCAAGTTTAACTGTGAAATCTTTGCGCAATACGCGTTGGGAGAGTAGAATTAAAAGTGTCAAAGCAATTAGATTTCAAGGTCCTCAAATAAGGCTTGCTTTGGTAGTATTGTGCACATCTTGCGCTGATGCCTTATCAACCAGCGAAGCGCAAAGTTTGGTGGGTGCACTTGAAATTTTGAATTTTTACATGGTATGACCATTCGTTATGATATCTTATTCACCATTAACATGGTGAGTAAGAAGTTACAATCTAAATCAATGTGCATTGACACTACGTTGGAGCATGTCGAAAATGTGATGCCATATTTTAAAGTATAGGGAAGAGGGGTTTATTTCTTCTATAAATATTGCAAAACATATTGCATTGGAGATGGATATTGAACCTGTCTGTCAATCAAAGCGTCGTATTATTAGGAACAGACAAATTGACGAAAATGAGCATGTTGAAGTAAGGCATATTCCTGAGGAATCCTTTAAAAGTGATTATTTTTTTTGTTATTATTGATATGGCAACTACTTCTTTGAAGAACAAGTTTTGAACAATTAACGACATTGAAAGTATTTTTGGGTTTTTATATGACTCAAAAAAGTTGAGCTTATTGAATGATAATGAACTCAAATAACGATGCTCTAATTTTCAGCGCACATTTTCTCATGAGAATTTGTCAGATATTAACACAAACGATCTTTTTTCTGAGTTGAAGGTGCTACAAGCTACTTTGCCGAATCGGTTAATGTCAACTTTAGAAATTCTAGAGTTTGTTAAAATTGCTAATTGTTATCCAAATGTTTACATTACTTATCAAATTATTTTGACTGTACCAGTGACTGTAGCATCAGCGGAAATGAGTTTTTCAAAGTTGAAATTGCTGAAAACATACTTGAGACCGTCCATGCCACAACAAAGATTG